>CM056051.1:465416623-465827155 GCA_029574335.1 Rana kukunoris | reverse complement strand
GGGGGAACCCCGCCGTCAATTTAAAAAAAAAAATGACGTGGGGTTCCCCCCAAATATCCATAACCAGACCCTTCGGGTCTGGTGTGGAATTTAAGGGGAACTCCACCCCA
This sequence comes from Rana kukunoris, assembly GCA_029574335.1. NCBI lineage: Eukaryota > Metazoa > Chordata > Amphibia > Anura > Ranidae > Rana > Rana kukunoris. The sequence goes on along the minus strand of CM056051.1, from coordinate 465,827,045 downwards.
AAATTTAAAAAAAATGGCGTGGAGTCCCCCCTAAAATCCACACCAGCCCTTATCCGAGCACGTTGACCTGGCCGGCCGCAGAAAAGAGGGGGGGGACAGAGTGCGGCCCCCCCCCCTCTCCTGAACCGCACCAGGCCACATGCCCTCAACATTGGGAGGGTGTTTTGGGGTGCCCCCCAAAACACCTTGTCCCCATGTTGATGAGGACAAGGGTCTCCTCCCCACAAACCCTTGCCCGGTGGTTGTGGGGGTCTGCGGGCAGGAGGCTTATCGAAATCTGGAAGACCCCTTTAACAAAGGGGCCCCCCAGATCCCGGCCCCCCCCCTGTGTGAAATGGTAATGGGGTACCTTGTACCTCTACCATTTCACGAGAAAAAAAAAATGTAAAGGGTTTAAAAAAGGACAAGAGCCGGTTTTGACAAGTCCTTTATTATCTTCTTTCTTTTTTTCCTTCGGGTTTCTTCTTCCTCCTCCTTCTTCTTCCTCTGCTTCTGTCTTGGGTCTTCTATTCCCGCATCTTGCCCGGCGTGTTCTTCCATCTTCTGTTCCTCCCGCTGTCCTTCTCGTCCGCATTCTTCTCCTTCTTCTTCTTCGCCGGAGCGCCGCTTCCAATTGAAATCCCCGCTGTCTGCCGGACCACGCCCCCCCCTCTGACGCCTCGGGCAAGCTCTTAGGAGTGTGTGGTGCCTGTGCGTCAGAGGGGGGCGTGGTCACATGTCAGAGGCGGGCAATTCAATTTGAAGCGGCGGCTCTGGCTTTGCCAGAGCCGCGCGCTTCCAATTGAATTGGCCGCCCTTCTGGAACATGTGACCACGCCCCCCTCTGACGCACTGCAGCACACTCCTAAGAGCTTGCCCGTGCGTCAGAGGGGGGGGGCGTGGTCCGGCAGACAGCGGGGATTTCAATTGGAAGCGGCCGCTCCGGCGAAGAAGAGAAGAAGAGGAGAAGATGCGGACGAGAAGGACAGCGGAGGAAAGAAGATGGAAGAACACGCCGGGCAAGATGCGGGAATAGAAGACCCAAGACAGAAGCAGAGGAAGAAGAAGGAGGAGAAGAAGAAACGAAGGAAAGAAGAAAGAAGATAATAAAGGACTTGTCAAAACCGGCTCTTGTCTTTTTTTACACTGACACTTTTTTTTCTCGTGAAATGGTAGAGGTACAAGGTACCCCATTACCATTTCACACAGGGGGGGGGCCGGGATCTGGGGGGCCCCTTTGTTAAAGGGGTCTTCCAGATTTCGATAAGCCTCCTGCCCGCAGACCCCCACAACCACCGGGCAAGGGTTGTGGGGAAGAGACCCTTGTCCTCATCAACATGGGGACAAGGTGTTTTGGGGGGCACCCCAAAACACCTCCCAATGTTGAGGGCATGTGGCCTGGTGCGGTTCAGGAGAGGGGGGGGGGGCCGCGCTCTGTCCCCCCCTCTTTTCTGCGGCCGGCCAGGTCAACGTGCTCGGATAAGGGGTCTGGTGTGGATTTTAGGGGGGACTCCACGCCATTTTTTTTTTAATTTGGGGTGGAGTTCCCCTTAAATTCCACACCAGACCCGAAGGGTCTGGTTATGGATATTTGGGGGGAACCCCACGTCATTTTTGAATATTTTTTTTTTAAAATTCAGTACCATGGGGGGGGGATGTCACAGGTGAATAAAGTTGCACTTTTCCTGCGGTTAGAAATATGTCTTTGCACAAAATGACATTCTGAAAAGAAAAAAATTTTAAAAAAAAAAGCCATTTAAAATGACTCGCGGCAATAATGAATTGTCCAGCTCCCGGAAATTGCAGGAGAATTCATTCAAAAAAAACGAAAAAAAAAGCGTGGGGGTCCCCCCAAATTCAATAACCAGACCCTTTAGGTCTGGTATGGATATTAAGGGGAACCCCGCCGTCTTTTAAAAAAAAAATGACGTGGGGTTCCCCCCAAATATCCATAACCAGACCCTTCAGGTCTGGTGTGGAATTTAAGGGGAACTCCACCCCAAAAAAAAAAAATGGCGTGGAGTCCCCCTAAAATCCACACCAGACCCCTTATCCGAGCACGTTGACCTGGCCGGCCGCAGAAAAGAGGGGGGGACAGAGCGCGGCCCCCCCCCTCTCCTGAACCGCACCAGGCCACATGCCCTCAACATTGGGAGGGTGTTTTGGGGTGCCCCCCAAAACACCTTGTCCCCATGTTGATGAGGACAAGGGTCTCTTCCCCACAACCCTTGCCCGGTGGTTGTGGGGGTCTGCGGGCAGGAGGCTTATCGAAATCTGGAAGACCCCTTTAACAAAGGGGCCCCCCAGATCCCGCCCCCCCCCTGTGTGAAATGGTAATGGGGTACCTTGTACCTCTACCATTTCACGAGAAAAAAAATGTGTCGTGGTAAAAAAAGACAAGAGCCGGTTTTTGACAAGTCCTTTTTATCTTCTTTCTTCTTTCCTTCGGGTTTCTTCTTCCTCCTCCTTCTTCTTCCTCTGCTTCTGTCTTGGGTCTTCTATTCCCGCATCTTGCCCGGCGTGTTCTTCCATCTTCTTCCGCTGTCCTTCTCGTCCGCATCTTCTCCTTCTTCTTCTTCTTCGCCGGAGCGCGCCGCTTCCAATTGAAATCCCCGCTGTCTGCCGGACCGCCCCCCCTCTGACGCCACGGGCAAGCTCTTAGGAAAGTCCCCGTGTGGTGCCAGTGCGTCAGAGGGGGGGCGTGGTCACATGTTCCAGAAAGCGGGCAATTCAATTGGAAGCGGCGACTCTGGCAAAGAAAAAGCCGCGCACAAGCTTCAAATTGAATTGGCCGCCCTCTGACATGTGACCACGCCCCCCTCTGACGCACTTGCAGCACACTCCTAAGAGCTTGCCCGTGGCGTCAGAGGGGGGGGGGCGTGGTCCGGCAGACAGCGGGGATTTCAATTGGAAGCGGCGCCTCCGGCGAAGAAGAAGAAGAAGGAGAAGATGCGGACGAGAAGGACAGCGGAAAGAAGATGGAAGAACACGCCGGGCAAGATGCGGGAATAGAAGACCCAAGACAGAAGCAGAGGAAGAAGAAGGAGGAGGAAGAAGAAACCCGAAGGACCTAGAAGAAGAAAGATAAAGGACTTGTCAAAAACCGGCTCTTGTCGTTTTTAACCTTTACATTTTTTTTCTCGTGAAATGGTAGAGGTACAAGGTACCCCATTACCATTTCACACAGGGGGGGCCGGGATCTGGGGGGCCCCTTTGTTAAAGGGGTCTTCCAGATTTCGATAAGCCTCCTGCCCGCAGACCCCCACAACCACCGGGCAAGGGTTGTGGGGAAGAGACCCTTGTCCTCATCAACATGGGGACAAGGTGTTTTGGGGGGCACCCCAAAACACCCTCCCAATGTTGAGGGCATGTGGCCTGGTGCGGTTCAGGAGAGGGGGGGGCCGCGCTCTGTCCCCCCCTCTTTTCTGCGGCCGGCCAGGTCAACGTGCTCGGATAAGGGGTCTGGTGTGGATTTAGGGGGGACTCCACGCCATTTTTTTTTTTAGTTGGAGTGGAGTTCCCCTTAAATTCCACACCAGACCTGAAGGGTCTGGTTATGGATATTTGGGGGGAACCCCACGTCATTTTTTTTAAAAATTGATGGCGGGGTTCCCCTTAATATCCATACCAGACCTAAAGGGTCTGGTTATTGAATTTGGGGGGACCCCCACGCTTTTTTTTTGGTGTTTTTAATGAATGAATTCTCCTGCAAATTCCAAGAGCTGACAATTCATTATAGCCGCGAGTCAGTTTTAAATGGCTTTTTTCCTTCAGAATGTCATTTTTCACATGCTGACATTACACCCAGGGCCGCCATCAGGGGGGTACAGGCAGTACACCTGCAGGGCCGCCATTAGGGGGGTACAGGCATTACACCGCCCGGGGGTCCCCAGGGGCCCCCAGGGGCCCGGATGGGAACCACCCTAAAAAAAAAAAAACAATTTTTTTTTTTTTTTTTTTGTTTAAGGGCTCCGAAGGTCCCCAGGGGCCCGGAGGCCACTAAGGGCCCCAGATGGCAAGCCCTTTTTTTTAAAAATAAAATATATATATTTAAAAAAAAAATATATATTTTTTAAATATATTTGTTTATTTTTTTTTTTTAAGGAAAGGGCCCAGAGGTCCCCAGGGCCCTGGAAGGCTACCCCCTTGTTTTTTAACTTTTTTTTTTTCGATAAATGTTATATTTAAAAAATATATATATATGTATTTTCTCTCTTTTGTATTTTTATTTGATAAAGAGCACAGAGGTCCCCAGGGCCCCGGATGGCTACCCCCCTTTTTTATATATATTTTTCTTTATTTCTTATTTCTGTCAAAATTTTTGTAAAGGGCCCCCCCGCTCCTCAATTTGTGGCACGGCACCACCCCCCCCCGCTTCTCAATTTCATGCGGCAGCACCCCCCCCCCCCGGTTCTCTGCTCCAGGGGGCCCATGCCTGAAGCTGTGTAAGGGGCCCCAAAATTCACGGCTGTAGTAAGGGGCCCGGGGGTCCGGAGGTGCCCAGATGCCTGGAGGCCCCCCAGCGCCCCAGATGGTAACCCCCCCTCTTTTTTTTTTGTGTATATATATTTGTTAGTTGGTTTTTGTAGGATTTTTTATTAAAGGGCCAATTTTTGGAATTTAATATTTTTTAGCAGTCTGGAGGTCCCCAGGGCCCCGGGTGGCAACCCCCCAAATTTTTTGTTATTAAAGGGCCAATGTTTTGGTTTAGGGGTCTGGAGGTCCCCAGTGGCCTGGTCCCCAGTGGCCCGGAGATCCCCAGGGCTCCAGATGACAACCCCCCACCTTTACAAAAAAAAAAAAAAAAAAACATATGATATATTTTTTGGTTATTTTTTAAACATATATATATATAATATAATTTTGAAAGCTCCCAGAGGGCCCCAGATGACAACCTTTTTGCTTCTAAAAATGTTATAAACATTTTCCCCAGGTTTGTTACTTTTTACTTTAATTTCTTTTTTAAAGTGTATTTTGTGCGTGAAGTCGAGAGAGAGGAGCTGGACTTGCAATCGCCATCCTTCTCCATGCCCCCGGTGGCAATGGTGGGTGTGAGGGGGGCCTCCCACTCACCCCACCTGCTACACTTGGGAGCCCGATGGGACAGAGGGACTCCCCCTATGAAGGAGTGTAGCCCACCCAGCCAGCCCTGTAGGTCCTTCACCTCCCTTTATTTTAGGAGACCTCATGGCCAAAGTGTGTGCAAGTGTGGTGTTTTTTTTGTGGGGGGGGGGGGGTGGGCATACTAAGCACAGGCGTACCTTGCATAGCACACCCACCGGGAGCCGGGCTGACACCACCAAACTCAATTCACATGTAGCCGAGACCGGGATCCGAACCCTTGGCTGCAGAGGTGAACGGCTTGTCAGCGCAGTGCCATTCACGTTGAGCCACCACAGCTCCCACCCAATGTTATTTTTTTTTTAGATTTTTGGTAGTTATTTTTTATTAAAGGGCCCAGAGCTCCCAAGGCAACCCCCTTTTTTATTATTTTATATATGTAGATATTGTAATTTATTTTTCATTAAAGAGCCCAGAAGTTTCTTTTTATTAAAGGGCCCAGTGGTCCCCAGGGCCCCCGGATGGCTACCACCCTTTTTAATATATATTTTTCTATATGTATTTTTTTAGTAAAGGAACCCCCCGCTTATCAAATTGCGGCAGCCCCCCCCCCTTCTTAATATCAGGCGGCACCCCCCCCCCCCCCTATTCTCTGCTCCAGGGGGCCCATGCCTGAAGCTGTGTAAGGGGCCCCATAATTCCTGATGGCGCCCCTAATTGCCTCCCCCCCCCCATGGTACGAAATTTCAAGGAATTTTTCACTTTTATTGGTGCACTTTAACCACTTCCATACCGCGCCTATTCTGGCACTTCTCTCCTTCATGTAACAATTATATTTTCTTCCTTGAAACTTACTCAGGACCCCCAAACATTATATATATTTTATTAACAAACACCCTAGGGAATAAAGTGGCGGCCATTTTTTCGGACACATTTCCAACAGTATTTGTGCCAAAAATTTTCTAACGTTTTTTTTTTTTTTTGGCTTTCCAAAAAAAAAAACCTGTTTCATGAATGACAAAATAAGAAAGCAGTAAAGCTAGGCCAATTTTTAGGGATAAGGTAAAAGATGATGTTACACCCGAGTAAATAGATACCTAACTTGTCACGCTTTCATATTGCGCACACTCATGGAATGGCGCTAAACTTCGTTATTAAAAATCTCCATAGGCAACGCTTGACTTTTTTTCTCAGGTTACCACTTTTGAGTTACAGAGGAGGTCTAGTGCTAACATTATTGCTCTCGCTCTAACGCACGCTATGATACCTCACATGTGGGGTTTGAAGGATGTTTACATATGTGTGTGGGACTTGCATGCGTGTTCGCTTCTGAGTGCGAGCTACTAGGGACAGGAGCATTTAAATTCCTTTGTTATTTTATTTTTTTACTTAATATTTTATTTTTTGCACTTGTTTGTCCCTTTGTTTGTATTATTTTTCACTTTTCTTCCTATTACAAGGAATGTAAACATCCCTTGTAATAGGACTAGTGTGTGACAGGTCCTCTTTATAGAGAAAGGCGGGGTCAATTAGACCCCACATCTGTCCTCCAGGCTGGAAAGCATGGAATTGGTAAAAAAAAAAACATCTCATGCTTTCAGCTGCAATCATGTTCGTTCAGCACAGTAGCGTAGTGTGTAGCATGTTCACCTAGCAGCAAAAGGGTTGCTGGTTCGAATCCCGCCCGTGACACTATCTGCCTGGAGTTTGCATGTTCTCCCTGTGCGGGTTTCCTCCCACAATCTAAAAACATGCTGTAAATTGGATCCTGTCTAAATAAGCCCTAATGTGCAGTAGGAGATTTAGGTTTTGTGCTTCCCTAGGCCTGACCAAATTTTGGCACCCCCCTAATAGAAAAATGACCCACCCTTCCTGTCAAGGCCACACCCTGTTTTTTTATGACCCACCCAGGAATTTTCAGGGGACACACACAAGTTCTGTGGGGGGGGACTTGGGGGGGCCCTTAATTTGCCTACTTTTTCGATCACTTCCTGTTTGGCTATGGGGCAGGAAGTGAAGGCCAATCTCCCCAAACGGACAGGGATAATACAAAATAAACTGACAGAGCTTCTAACCCCCCCCCCCACCAACTCTATCCAAAATGAAAGAAATCCAAAAAATAAAAGTGATGATTATTGTTCCAGTTTAACCCCAAATTTCAGATCATTTTATTGAGAGGCTTAAGAAAATATAACCATGCCAATAGGCCACGATCCAGCGTTGCTAATATGTATGAATGTGTGTTAGGGACCCCCACAAACACCACCCAATGTTAAATCAACTATTTTCATGTTTGTTTTGGGGATGCCTGCACCCCTGATAGGGTAAAGACACCTCACAAATGTTGTCACTTTCTACTTAATTCATTCACTTCCTGCCACACAGCCAAACAGGAAGTGAGGGAAACACCTGAGTAATGTTTTGTTGGGGACACACAGATCAATATAAATAGTTTCCCATTTTGGAAATGGCATTTTGCTGTGTACACCCCAAATTAGTAGGAATCTTGGACTTTGGGGTCCATTTACTAAAGGCAAATCCACTTTGCACTACAAGTGGACAAGCAAGGAAGAAAACTCAAAACTTGGCGGGATTGGAAGTAAAAACCATCAGTGCTTCCCTTCTGATTTTCATTGCCTACGCTTCTACTGCAGAGCGGCTTTGCCTTTACTAAACCCCAAAGTAACTAATCATTTGGGGTGTACACTGCAGTGCAATTTGCTTAATGGTGACACTAGTTAGATTGACCTGTGCCCCGAAGAAAAGACCATTGGTAGGGTTTTAACCTCACTTCCTGTTCAGCTGTGTGACAGGAAGTGAAGCCAATTTTAGGAAAAGGGACACAAAGCCCAACCTAAAAACACTAGCAGGGGTTCTAACACTCAATTGGCTTCCCTCAAACAACCCACAATTAGAATAGGATTGTCTTGTGCTAGTTTCAAGCACAGCGCTGTAAATCAGCACTTCAAGCCTGTCCAAAAAAAACCCACCACCCCCCCCCCCCCCCTCCAACAGGCCCTGTTTGCAGCTTTTCCTACATCTTGCACATGTGCTTTAAAAAGTCAGTCTGGACATCAGTTCTAGGAAACATTACTTACCGCTTTGTCCTTCCTTTTCTGGTGACTAAACATTTCATGCATACACACCAGGAAAGATCTTAGAGACAAATCACACTTGATGGTTTAGGCCCAAACTAGTTCAGCTGCAGCGGTTGAAATCCATAGCATGAAAAAAATATCACAAAACAAACTTCAAAATTTGAAAGTAATTTTATTGGTCCACAAAACAAGGAAAGCAAAAAAAAAAATTACAAATAAACACACCAAAAATATATAAAAACACCTAAAAACAAAAAAGACCAACGTTTATTTCACAGTCATTGGAAAATAAATCATGCTTTTGAAATAACAGGATAGACCCACAGGATTAAAACATTAGTCATTAACATCTTGAGAAACATTTAGCAAAATTATGTAGCAGAGAAAACATCAAAAAATACAAAACTTGCTCCAAAACATCTCTGTTTCACTCCGCCATTCCTTCCAGCCAGCAAATCTGCCCCCTCTGAGGGGCAGCTGACACGTGCAGTATCCACGCTTTTTATAACATGTGTGCTAATGAACCAATTGGAAACACATGAAGAAATGTCAGCCTCTAGTTTGTGTGCACTTGGAACTGCTTACACCTGTTAAGGATGTCCTTAAATTACTAAGCCAAAAAAAGAGCTTTCTGAGCATGCTCAGAAAGATGCAAGTCATTTTCAGGATGAAACTTCCAACTTCTTTTTCTAACTGTTCGAGCATGCCCAGTTCACTCGAAATGCAGTACCAGAATCAAATCTGCAATGGCGGATGAAAGCATTAGAGGTGTTAAATTTTTTTTTTGGTCCCCATGAAGTGATGCTTTACAAGCTGAACGGGAGGTCTTATAGAATTTTTACGTAACAAACCTAAATAGTAATAATTTAAACGCCCCTGTCCCTAGTAGCTCGCAGTCAGAAGCGAACAAGCAGCATTTTTATTGTTTCCGGTTACCAGTTTAGATTTACAGATGAGGTCTAGTGCTATAAATATTCCTCTTGCTGTTACGCACGCTATGATACCTCACATGTGTGGTTTGAAGAATGTTTCCATATATGGGGGCGGGCCTTAAATGTGTAAGCCCCGCCCACATATTGAACCCCCTGTTCAAACCCCACATGTGAGGTATCATAGCGTACGTTAGAGCGAGAGCAATACTTTTAGCACTAGACCTCCTCTGTAAATCTAAACTGGTAACCTGAAACACATAAAAAAGCGTTGCCTATGGGTATTTTCAAGTACTGAAGTTTGGCGCCATTCCATGAGTGTGTGCAATATTAAAGTGTAACATGTTGGGTATCTATTTACTCGGTGTAACATCATCTTTCACATTATGGCCATAAATTGGGCTAACTTTAGTGTATTCTTAATTTGTAACCACTTGAGCCCCAGAGCATATTACTGGTCACTGACGGGGCCATTTTTTGCATTTCAACACTGCGTCATTTTGACTGACAATTGCGTGGTTGTGCGACGTGGCCCCCAAAAAAATTGGGCGTCCTCATCCTCCCCCCCCCCCCCCCCCTAAAAATTCTTTTTTTTTATTTCTGTTGGTGGTATTTGATCACCTCTGCGTTTTTTCATATTTTTGCTTGACCCAAAAATATAGCGACAATTTGGTAACTAAAAAAACATCTTTTTTACGGTTTGCTATAATAAATCTCCCCCAAAATATATTCAAAAAATGTTTGCCCTCAGTTTAGGCCGATAAGTATTCTTGGACATCTTTTTGGTTGCAAAAAATCACAATAAGCGTTTGATTGGTTTGGGCAAAAGTTCTAAGTAGGGGTTGGTCTTATGGGTTTTTTTTGAATAATTTTTTGTTTTACTAGTAATGGTGGCTATCATTTGTTTTTTCTGTCTAATGCGACATTGTGGCGGACACATTTTTGTGAGATTTGGCATTTTTGTAGCGAGCAATGGTATATCAATGCATTGCTTACTATAAAAATGACACTGGCAGGGAAGGGGTTAACACTAGGGGCGCGGAAGGGGTTGAATATGTTACCTGGGTGTGTTCTAACTGTAAAGGGGGTGGGACTGTGTAGGGGAAATGACAGATCGCTGTTCATACATTGTAGGGACAGACGAGCAGGCATTCCCCCCCCCCCCCTGACAGGACCGGGATAAAGGGGAACTCCACCCCAAATTAGAAAAAAAAAACGGCGTGGGGGTCCCCCTTCTGGTGCACAACAGGCTCTTAGATTTGATCTGGAACATAAGGGGTTAAACCCACGCCAAAAAACGGCGTGGGGTTCCCCCTCAGATCCAGACCAAACCCTTCTCCCAGGCACGCAGTCTGGCCGGACAGGAATGGGGGTGGGGACGAGCGAGCGCCCCCCCCCCCTCCTGAGCCGTACCAGACCACATGCCCTCGACATGGGGGAGTGTGTGCTGTGGGGGAGGGGGGCACTGCCCCCCCACCCCAAAGCACTCTTGTCCCCATGTCGAAAGGGACAAGAGCCTCTTCCCGACAACCCTGGCCGTTGGTTGTCGGGGTATGCGGGCGGGGGGCTTATCAGAATCTGAGAGCCCCCTATATTAAGGGGGCCCCCAGATTCTGGCCCCCCACCCTATGTGAATGAGTATGGGGTACATCGTACCCCTACCCATTCACCGGGTGGAAAAGTGTAAACAAAAAAAAACACACAGAAAAAAATAATTTATTAGTCAGCTCCGGGGGTCTTCTGCCGGGACCCCCCACCACCAGCCCATTGGGCCCCGGGCTTCGCCGTCTTCTGCCGGGGGGGGACACCCACCGATGATCTCCGCCATGTCCAGCCAGGCCCCCCCACCCCAAAATAAGCTCTTTCAGATCCGGGGGGGGCCGGCCGAAAGAAGCAGAGAACAACGGGGGCGGAGCCCCTCGGTCTTCCAGACGTTTTCTGCCGGGGGGGCTCCAGCCCCGCACCGGTCTTCGCCGCCGCCTTCCGCCGGGGGGGTACACCTACCCCCCCCCGGTCTTCGCCGCCGCCTTCCGCCGGGGAGAGAGACCCCCACCGATGCTCTCCGCCATGGTCGGCCAGGCCCCCTACCCCAAACAAAGCTCTTTTACATCCGGGGGGGCCGGCGGGAATGGCGGAGAACAACGGGGGCGTCGCCACTCCTCGGTCTTCTAGCCGTCTTCTGCCGGGGGGGGGAAACACCCACCCATGCTCTCCGCCATGCTCGACTGTGCCCCACCCCAAAATGAAGCTCTTTTACATCCGGGGGGGGCCGGCCGAAAACAGCGGAGAACAACGGGGGTGTCGCCCCACCTCGGGCTCCTCCGCTTCTGCCTGGCTCCTCCCGAGGCCAGGGCTTCTTTCGCCGTCTTCCGCCGGAGGGCGCCACTCTCCGGGCTTCTCGACGTTGTCTTCCCCGCGGGGGTACACCTACCCCCCCCCCGGTCTTCGCCGCCGCCTTCCGCCGGGGAGAGAGACCCCCACCGATGCTCTCCGCCATGTTCGGCCAGGCCCCCTACCCCAAACAAAGCTCTTTTACATCCGGGGGGGGCCGGCGGGAATGGCGGAGAACAACGGGGGCGTCGCCACTCCTCGGTCTTCTAGCCGTCTTCTGCCGGGGGGGGGAAACACCCACCCATGCTCTCCGCCATGCTCGACTGTGCCCCCACCCCAAAATGAAGCTCTTTTACATCCGGGGGGGGCCGGCCGAAAACAGCGGAGAACAACGGGGGTGTCGCCCCACCTCGGGCTCCTCCGCTTCTGCCTGGCTCCTCCCGAGGCCAGGGCTTCTTTTGCCGTCTTCCGCCGGAGGGCGCCACTCTCCGGGCTTCTCGACGTTGTCTTCCGCCGCGGGGCCAGGCCTTCTTCTTTGCCGCCCCCTTCGATTTTTTCGGCCTGGACGGGGGTCGCACATCCCATCCAGGACTTGGACGTGGCGGGCTTCTCGTCGCCGTTTTCTGCCGCTGCCCCCTTCACCACGAAGCTCCGTGCTTGTTTGATGAGGGCAGCGGGCTTCCGTCGTCTTCTCCGGGGCGAGGGTCGTACATCCCACCCCGGATTTCGTCGCCGTCTTCTGCCGCTGCCCCCTTCACCACGAAGCTCCGTGCTTGTTTGATGAGGGCAGCGGGCTTCCGTCGCAGTCTTCCGCCGCGGGGTGACACTCGCGGGCTTCTTCTTCCATTCGATGTTGACACGGCGAGGTCCGGCGCTGAAATGCCTTCTGAGCGGCGGGCAAGGACTTATATTGGCATTGGGCGTGGGCGTGGTTATGCCAACATGTGACCTTAACCCATGTGACAGTGATGTGACGTGACATCACTGTCACATGGGTTAAGGTCACATGTTGGCATAACCACGCCCACGCCCAATGCCAATATAAGTCCTTGCCCGCCGCTCAGAAGGCATTTCAGCGCCGGACCTCGCCGTGTCAACATCGAATGGAAGAAGAAGCCCGCGAGTGTCACCCCGCGGCGGAAGACTGCGACGGAAGCCCGCTGCCCTCATCAAACAAGCACGGAGCTTCGTGGTGAAGGGGGCAGCGGCAGAAGACGGCGACGAAATCCGGGGTGGGATGTACGACCCTCGCCCCGGAGAAGACGACGGAAGCCCGCTGCCCTCATCAAACAAGCACGGAGCTTCGTGGTGAAGGGGGCAGCGGCAGAAGACGGCGACGAGAAGCCCGCCACGTCCAAGTCCTGGATGGGATGTGCGACCCCCGTCCAGGCCGAAAAAATCGAAGGGGGCGGCAAAGAAGAAGGCCTGGCCCCCGCGGCGGAAGACAACGTCGAGAAGCCCGGAGAGTGGCGCCCTCCGGCGGAAGACGGCAAAAGAAGGCCTGGCCCCCAGTAGGAGCCAGGCAGAAGCCGGCGAGGAAATCCGGGGTGGGATGTACGACCCTCGCCCCGGAGAAGACGACGGAAGCCCGCTGCCCTCATCAAACAAGCACGGAGCTTCGTGGTGAAGGGGGCAGCGGCAGAAGACAGCGACGAGAAGCCCGCCACGTCCAAGTCCTGGATGGGATGTGCGACCCCCGTCCAGGCCGAAAAATTCGAAGGGGGCGGCGGCAGAAGACCCTCAAAGTTCAAACCACCTTCACCAGGTGAATGGGTAGGGGTACGATGTACCCCATACTCATTCACATAGGGTGGGGGCCCGAAATCTGGGGGCCACATTATTAAACGGGGCTCCCAGATTCTGATTGGCTCCCGCCCGCATACCCCGACAACCAATGGCTAGGGTTGTCGGGAAGAGGCTCTTGTCCCGATCGACATGGGGACAAGAGTGCTTTGGGGTGGGGGGGCAGCGCCCCCCTCCCCCAAAGCACACACTCCCCCATGTCGAGGGCATGTGGTCTGGTACGGCTCAGGAGGGGGGGGGCCGCTCGCTCGTCCCCACCCCCATTCCTGTCCGGCCAGACTGCATGCCTGGGATGAGGGCTTGGTACGGATCTGGGGGGGAACCCCACGCCGATTTTGGCGTGGGTTAACCCCTCACGTTCCGGACCAAGCCGGAGAGCCTATTGTACCCCTGGGGGGGAAGCCGCGCCGGTTTCACATTTGAAATTTGGCGCGGAGTTCCCCTTCAGTGTCAGCGCAGCCCGAGAACAGCTCGGAGCTTGCCGTACGCCGCTCCAGGCAGTGCAAACACTGCTACGCCGCCTGGTATTTACCAAGGATTTCCCGGCGTTCTGAAGAGGCGCGCGGTGAGCTCCGATTTTTCCCTCTGCGCATGCCCAGTATGCAAGTGAACCTTCCGAGGTTCTAGCGTACTTTGCAAGCGCCCGGGGATCGGGTCCCAAAAGTCACTTTCCCTTTCAAATCGGCCCGCCACACAAGTTGAAACACATGTCACTACACTTCCCCTGCATCACCCCCCCTCCCTCCCCTCATAAACTCCCGCCCGAATCCCCGATGTTTACATAACTAAATGCCGCACGCCAGCTCTGTACTGGCGTGCTGTGCGCCCTCTTCTGGGCGCATTAGGCACTTTAGTAAATGAGGAAACACGCTGCACTAGCAGCGTGTTTCTTTGGTAAATGTCAAAAACAGGTTTACTCCTGCTTGTGCACCATGAGTCTTGGCGCACAGGCTTGGTAAATCAGCCCCTATGTACGTATATGATTTGAAATGGAGGCCTTGGTCCCCGTGACTCTCGGATTACTGGATTTGACTGCTTCCCCCTTTCCCTCTCACATACTTATACCTAGGCTGGCATTTCAGACAGTGACTTACCGTATCCCGCTCTGTTTTTTCCTTTTTTTATTTTGATTTGTTTTTGGTGTTGTTTGGTTCTCCTTTTTATTATTTCTTTGTATTGTATTATTTGTTTTTTATCTTTATATTCTGAGCAGTAGCGTCATGACAAGGTGGAGAGGCCCTCTTTACCCTGTGTCTATATGCTGTTCTCTCCCTCTTGGCTGACTCCACCTGGTGCCCAGGTTATGTAACTACTATTATGCACCTAAACCATATGGGTCCATAGCCTGTTATGATACTCTGTTACATGATTTCTCCCATTGTACTTCCTATACTACATACTTATTGTTCATGCTCTTAATTTTTTCAATAAAAGCGTTTGTATTAAAAAAATATATATATATGTCCCTACCAATAAAATCCAATTACTGTATATTCTCTATAGGTCATTGTATGACTCAAGTGAGGGGTTTGGCAATAATACATTAAGATAAAAGCCTTCTGGCTTTAGAACCACTTTAACGTGAACAGTCTGCTTAGTGTTTAATATATGTAAGTGTGTGGGACATTGCACAAACGTTGCCCAATAACATTCAACACAACATTCAAGCTGTAGATTCTTATTACTTGGAGGACGTGGAGGAAAATCAATTAAATGTATAAAGCAATCCCTTGTCGACTCTGGTGCTATATGTTGTTCTGCATCCATCCATAAAATGGCTTGTTAAAGCTGTAGTAAACTTTGCTTTTGAACTTGTACCTATAGGTAAGCCTACAGCGAATATTTCTTAAACTTGCAGTTTAGGAGATATTCACAGTGAATGCACCAGATGACATCCCTTCAGAGCTCTGTGCGTAAACTGCAACTGCCGTGCTCATGAGCAGGAGTTATGTCATCGTGGCTCAGCCAATAACAGGATCAGAGCCAGCAAAAACGGAAGGAAGACTGGGGGAAGATGGAAGCCCTATCAGTGGTGACAGTGCATCGCTGGAGGGCTTT
Source organism: Rana kukunoris (assembly GCA_029574335.1). Lineage (NCBI taxonomy): Eukaryota > Metazoa > Chordata > Amphibia > Anura > Ranidae > Rana > Rana kukunoris. The sequence goes on along the minus strand of CM056051.1, from coordinate 465,811,786 downwards.
GCTCTAAGGTAAGTATTTCATAATGTACTAGTATGCGATGCATACTAGCACATTATGCCATTGCCTTTTTATTTATTTTTTGGAAAGTCTGTGGTTTACTACCGCTTTAATAGTACAGCCCTAAATGCTTTTATTGCTGCATGCAGAACCATACTACTACAATACTATACTGCATAATAGTGGCAGTAGGCCAGTGCCTAGAGGTAAAAAAGCAGGCTGATCATAGATTTATATCAGTCAAACATATTTTTCTTAATCATCAGAAAAAATGCAGACATGTCATACAAGTACATGTACATATTGTGAAAATACTATAAGCCAGATAAGGCTCCTTGAAATGTTTTGTGTAATAGGGGTGATCCTAGCCGAGAGCTTTGGCTGCCAATGGTTATGCGCCTATGTCCTCCAGCAATGAAAACTTGGCTCTGGCTGTAAATCTATACAAACCAAAGGCAAAAGTACCAGATCGAAAGCCTGATGCCTTGTACACATGACTGGTTTTTCCGTTGCATAAAAAAACGACGGTTTGCTGAACAGAATTCCTCTCAGCCTGCCTTGCATACACACGCTCAGACAAAAGTCCACCCGTCCAAAGCACGGTGACGTACAACATGTACGATGGCACTATAAAGGGGAAGTTCCATTCCAACAGCGCCACCCTTTGGGCTGCTTTTGCTGATCCTCCTGTTAGTAAAAGTTTGGTGAGAGACGATTCGCGATTTTCAGCGCTTTGCAGCATGATGAATGTGATATCTCCATTATGAACGCTAGTTTTACCAGAAAGAGCACTCCCGTCTCATACTTGATTCTGAGCATTGCATGTTTTTTTGCCCATCAGAAAACTGTACAAACGAATGGTTTTCCTACCAGGATTTTTTCCTTACGGGAAAAAAGAGATCCTGCTCTCTTTTTTTGTCCGGCAGCTATCCCATTGGAAAAACTGCGATGGAGCATACACACGGCTGGGATTCCCGTCAAAAAGCTCTCATAGCAGTTTTCCCGTCTGAAAAAACGGTCGTGTGTACGAGGCATGAGATGCACAGATCTTTTGCTACCAATTTTCTCATTGCGATAGATGGCTTCTTACAGGTGCCCTTATTACTTTTTAGTGCCTTTACATGCTAAGCAAGGGAAGAAACATGGGCTTCTGAAGTAGAAGGACTCTCCGATTCTGCAGTGAGAAAGACAGAAAGCTTGGAAAATAGTGCACAACGCGACCATAGATTTAGGTAAGTAAAAGGTGCTCCTAGGTAGCTTTTATTATATATGACCTAGTGATCAGTTAGGGGAGTGAAGTGTAAAAGATGGGGGTGCGGATCTTGACCGCACAGTTGTTGCAATAGCTATCCTTGATGGCAGAAAAGTCCTAGTATGCAGCAGTTCTCCCCCTCCTCCTATATATCACTGTAGACAGCTCTGAGTCCTACAATAACAGATGAAACCTGTTTTTATTTTTTAGTTTTTTATTTCGCTTTTCGGCAAAGCAAATAGTACAGTACAACAAAAAGTAGCGTGCCAAACATGGTGGATCAGAAACCATCATAAAGTACACAACAGTAATAGCAATGAGACATTTCAATACACATTCGGAACCATATCAACTTGTATGAGTCTGTAACCATTAGAAATCCGATTACATAGAAAATGTTAGTTCAGAACAAGACCCCTAGAACATACAATTCAAAAACATGCAATACTAGTGCATAAGTGGGGGTTCCTACCCATGCAGGCTTAAGCAAAAAGAGCCTGGTTTCTTTTTTATAAAACCAAAATTATAACATAGATGTGGAACAGGGAAGAATGAGTGAGAATAAAGAAAAGAGAAAATTGGAAAAAAGGGACTGGTGCAGGGGCTGGTGCCCAACAAGAAAGCTAGCTGAAGGGTACCAAAATTATTATAACTGGGATGAAGCCCATACAACTCAAGGGGATAGTTATGAAGCGTAATCTTGTGAACACTGAAAGTCGTGCCAATAATACCATGTTTTGCGGAACTGTTCCTCCTTAAGTTTCATGGCCGCTGTTAGGCGTTCCATATCGTTGATCTTGTTTACCACAGATATCCATTGACCAACCAAAGCGGGGTCAGTGTGTTTCTATTTTTGTGGGATGCACACCTTGGCCGCAATAAGCATCTGGATCAAGAGGGATCTCTTGTACCTACATCTCAAGAGTGGGGTAATGTTTAGTAAAAATGTCTGGGCGCATTTCCTAGGATAGATCAGTAAGCTTAAAAATCAACCATCTGACATCTTCCCAAAAGGGTTGTACGCTAGGACATGACCAAAAAATATGTAACAACATGTCTGGTTCTTTTTGGCATCGCCAACACAATGGAGAAACATTGGGGTAGAACCTATAGAGTAGAGTACAGGGGTCGTAAACCAGCGGGTCAGAACTTTATATCCTGCCTCCTGGTATCTGCTGAGATGAAACCTGTTTTCCTACAAATGTGAATGATTTCCTAAACCACTGGAAGGTGCTGTGCAGACAGAAATGATTTGATCTGCAGTAATAAAATGAAATTGTATTCTGAAGATGTTGTTTTGAAGATCCTGCTCTCTTTTTTTGTCCGGCAGCTATCCCATTGGAAAAACTGCGATGGAGCATACACACGGCTGGGATTCCCGTCAAAAAGCTCTCATAGCAGTTTTCCCGTCTGAAAAAACGGTCGTGTGTACGAGGCATGAGATGCACAGATCTTTTGCTACCAATTTTCTCATTACGATAGATGGCTTCTTACAGGTGCCCTTATTACTTTTTAGTGCCTTTACATGCTAAGCAAGGGAAGAAACATGGGCTTCTGAAGTAGAAGGACTCTCCGATTCTGCAGTGAGAAAGTCAGAAAGCTTGGAAAATAGTGCACAACGCGACCATAGATTTAGGTAAGTAAAAGGTGCTCCTAGGTAGCTTTTATTATATATGACCTAGTGATCAGTTAGGGGAGTGAAGTGTAAAAGATGGGGGTGCGGATCTTGACCGCACAGTTGTTGCAATAGCTATCCTTGATGGCAGAAAAGTCCTAGTATGCAGCAGTTCTCCCCCTCCTCCTATATATCACTGTAGACAGCTCTGAGTCCTACAATAACAGATGAAACCTGTTTTATATTTTTAGTTTTTTATTTCGCTTTTTCGGCAAAGCAAATAGTACAGTACAACAAAAAGTAGCGTGCCAAACATGGTGGATCAGAAACCATCATAAAGTACACAACAGTAATAGCAATGAGACATTTCAATACACATTCGGAACCATATCAACTTGTATGAGTCTGTAACCATTAGAAATTCGATTACATAGAAAATGTTAGTTCAGAACAAGACCCCTAGAACATACAATTCAAAAACATGCAATACTAGTGCATAAGTGGGGGTTCCTACCCATGCAGGCTTAAGCAAAAAGAGCCTGGTTTCTTTTTTATAAAACCGAAATTATAACATAGATGTGGAACAGGGAAGAATAAGTGAGAATAAAGAAAAGAGAAAATTGGAAAAAAGGGACTGGTGCAGGGGCTGGTGCCCAACAAGAAAGCTAGCTGAAGGGTACCAAAATTATTATAACTGGGCTGAAGCCCGTACAACTCAAGGGGATAGTTATGAAGCGTAATCTTGTGAACACTGAAAGTCGTGCCAATAATACAATGTTTTGCGGAACTGTTCCTCCTTAAGTTTCATGGCCGCTGTTAGGCGTTCCATATCGTTGATCTTGTTTACCACAGATATCCATTGACCAACCAAAGCGGGGTCAGTGTGTTTCTATTTTTGTGGGATGCACACCTTGGCCGCATTAAGCATCTGGATCAAGAGGGATCTCTTGTACCTACATCTCAAGAGTGGGGTAATGTTTAGTAAAAATGTCTGGGCGCATTTCCTAGGATAGATCAGTAAGCTTAAAAATCAACCATCTGACATCTTCCCAAAAGGGTTGTACGCTAGGACATGACCAAAAAATATGTAACAACATGTCTGGTTCTTTTTGGCATCGCCAACACAATGGAGAAACATTGGGGTAGAACCTATAGAGTAGAGTACAGGGGTCGTAAACCAGCGGGTCAGAACTTTATATCCTGCCTCCTGGTATCTGCTGAGATGAAACCTGTTTTCCTACAAATGTGAATGATTTCCTAAACCACTGGAAGGTGCTGTGCAGACAGAAATGATTTGATCTGCAGTAATAAAATGAAATTGTATTCTGAAGATGTTGTTTTGAAGATTCTTTCTAACGATGTGTTCTGAAGATGCTTTTGTACACCAGGTAATCCGAAAGTAGCACAGGGTTGTGAAACCACATTCTGCCCCTCTCAACAGGCGCTGTCAGTTTGATTGTGTCCTACTCTCTACACACATTTGGACCTGTGAGTTTTCCCAGCTGGGCTGCCTTCCCACCGGGTTATTTGTGACTGTCTTTACATTACTTAAATTCAAATTCTTTAATAGCAAATCAAAAGAGAAGGTGCATCGCTGTTAAAAGTCCATGAAATATACAGGACACCATCCGTGAATACTTCAGTGCTGAAACACAAAGGACATGATATGGTGACTCCGCGGGTGCGATAAACCTCCACCAATAGAAAGATTGGCCTCTCACCTGTTCGCAAGGACCATTTAATTATGAAGGGTCAATCACACATTCCCTTACTGGCAATACAAACGAGTCCACTATCGATCAGGAACCAAAAAGGATAGCGATGATGATCTCAGGTCTCATGCAATCATGTAAATACAAACAGCAAGGACATAGTGCTCTCTGTCTCAGTAATACATTTAATAAAAACAAGAATAAAAAAACGTACATACACAGCACCAATTCAGGTGCCGGATGATACAGCGTTGTGTACAATGATAGCGTGATGGCCACGGGTGACGTCACAATGCTTAGTCCATTCGCGTTACGTCCCTTGTAGGGCGGGGACTTCTTCAGCGGATACGGAAGCGGCAAGTTCACCCGCTTATGTGTGGATAAGTTGCCATGGATACCCGATGCCGTGCCCAAGACATGACACATCAAGGGGAGGTGCTCAATTTACACTCGTATCCAATACTATTGACATTAATGCCGCATCATGTGAAGCAATAAGAGGAGGCCAACATACCATGGCAAAATGTCATAAGAATGACACCAATAAAGGGGGGCTAACCCAAATGATCACAACGGTAGAATTGCAATCAAACAGAAATTTGCTAATACAGCACATTTCCTATTATATAATGACCCCGAACCCCTTTGAAGTCAATGGGGACCAGAACTTTTGAGTACTAAAATGTCTCTAAAAAAGTAATGGAAAGGGCTAAAGGGCTGCAAATGACAGCAAAATGTTGGTAAGAACATGGCAAGTACTCTGCAAACAAATGTGGATAGGGAAATAACTTAAAATAACATAAACTACATCAAAATAAAAAAAAAATAATCTTGTCCTAAGAGGACGAGGTCCATATGGAGTAGGAGGTTGAGGTGGCGGTGGATCTGGCGGTGTAGGTGGAAGCGGCGGTGTAGGAGGACGAGGTAGTCAACACAGGTTTTTGTTTTTAATGTATTTATTTTTTAAATTAGGGTACACCCCACAAGAATGGCTGGGTAAGGCCGGTATACGTGTCTATTCTGCACAAGGTACGGACAAGTCCTGTGGGATCCATACCTGGTTCATTTAAAGAACGTGAGCTTGTCCACATTGGCTCTGGACAGGCGGCTGCGCTTGTCTGTGATAACGCCCCCTGCCATGCTAAATACACGTTCACATAATACACTGGCTGCAGGGCAGGCCAGCACCTCCAAGGCGTAAAGGGCAAGCTCAGGCCATGTGCCCAATTTGGAGACCCAGAAGTTTAAGGGGGCAGACCCGTCATTCAGTACGTGTAGGCGTGTGCACACATACTGCTCCACCATGTTGGTGAAATGCTGCCTCCTGCTAAGACATTCCATATCAGCTGGTGGTGCTGGTTGTTGTGGCGTGCTGACCACATTTCGGCCATGCTAACCCTGCCTTCTGAGGGGCTGGCGGTGTCCCGGCTGCGTTGGCGAACTCTTCCTCCTCCTCTGCCTTGGGCTTCCACTGTGCCCCCACTGTCAGGTGGGAATTCCACCAGCAGCGCGTCTACCAGCGTGCGCTTGTACTCGCGCATCTTACGATCATGCTCCAGTGAGGGAATTAAGGACGGTACATTGTCTTTGTGACGGGGATCCAGCAGCATGGCCACCCAGTAATCAGCACCTGTTAAAATGTGGGCAACTCGGCGGTCGTTGCGGAGACACTGCAGCATGTAATCGCTCATGTGTGCCAGGCCTCTCCTCATATTTCTCAAATGTAGGATCTTGCCCTAAATGGGTGTTGTTTGAATAACACAATAGAAGTAGAGTATCTAAAGGGTGTATCTCACATGTACAGATATGCAAGAAACGCACCAAAAAAATGTATTTGCCCTAAATATTTTTTTTTTAACAGCACAATAGAAGAACAGTATCTAAAGTGTGCATCTCACACGTACAGATATGGAGGAAACACTGCAAAATATATATTTTTCTCTAAATGGGTGTTTTTTTAATAGCACAATAGAAGAACAGTATCTAAAGTGTGTATCTCACACGTACAGGTATGGAGGAAACACTGCAAAATATATTTTTTTGCTCTAAATGGATGTTTCTTTATCGTACATCACGGGACACAGAGCGCATAGCCATTACACTTGGGTTATATGGGTACCTTCAGGTGTGGACACTGGTGTAATCAATTTCACAGGAAGTTTCCTCCCTATATAACCCCCTCCCACTGGGAGTGCTTCAGTTTTTTCGCCAGTGTCTTAGGTGTTGGTCACGTCTAGCTGTCCCTCGGAGGTCTCGGGACCCAGGATAGCTAGCCGGATCCGTCCGAAGTGCTTCAAAGCCAAGGTGTACGGTACCCGGGCCCTGCTGGAGTGGGGTTTTGCCTATAATGCCTCTCCTTGGAGGGCTGGATTCTGGGCTCCAGTGCCTTAGTCTCTTCCAAGAACTAAACGCTACTGATGCCAGGATGCTATATAGGTCCAGGGGTGTGGGTTCCTTACCTTACACAGGACCCCGGTCCCTGAAGGTCCAAGACAATACCCACGGAGATGGGGGAAGGCTGGGCCTCTTGCATTTTGCAATACCCTGCGGCGTGGAGCAGGTAAGAGGGAACCTGCGGGACTTGGTTCGACAGTAGGTATCCCCCTGGGGGTTCTGGGTTGGCTAATGGTATGCTTGTGCATCAGCCACTATCTCCACTATGTCTTTTGAGGCAGGATGGGATGTACTAATGTTTACCCAGATAACATGTAGATATATATATGCTTTTAAAGATATGTATTTTGCTACTCCCCCCAGATTTGCCTGTTAGCATGATACTGCAGCCCCACGTGTATAGAGAGGAAGTGCTGACAAAACTCCTGTTTCCTAGGAAGCCTAGGGGGACAGCTTCCTCTATGTGTGCACTACAAAGATTAGTGGCTTACCGGGTGTCTGTGTTACTAGCGCTGGTCCAGGCTTCTCCTCTGCTCTCTGCTTCCTCCATGTTGGTTTCAGCGTGGGGGGGGGGGCGGGCCAGCAGCGTCAGGTCTCAGATAAAGCAAAAAAAAAAAAAAAAAAAAAGCATTTCCTGGCTGGTCATTCCCTCCTGAGAGCAGTGGAGAGTGAGGACACAGAGCGCGCAGCTGAGCCATTTCTGGCTAACAGTGACACCCAGTGGTGGTTTGTGGATCTTCAGGTCTGGACTTAGTCCACACTGACCAGAAAAAAAAAAAAAAAAAAAAAAGATTTTTTTCTTAACCACTTCAAACCCGCATCACGTCCAAAGACGTGAACAGCGCAGACCTGAGGCGCCGGGTTGACGTCTTTGGACGTGATTTGCTTGTAATTCCCCGCGCGCGCCACAGGGTGGCGCGCGGCGGGGAAAAACAGTCCCGACGCATCACCGAGGATACGATGCGTGTACCCGGCGGCCGCGATGTCCGTCAGGTACACGCGATCGTCGGTGAGACAGCAGGGACGTGGAGCTCTGAGTGTAAACACAGAGCTTCACGTCCTGTCAGTGAGGTGACAGATGCTGTGTCTCTTGTACATAGGGAGACAGCATCGGTCACCTCCCCCAGTCACCCCCCCCCCCCCCCATACAGTTAGAACACACCCAGGCAATACATTTAACCCCTTCCTCACCCCCTAGTGTTAACCCCTTCAATGCCAGTCACATTTATACAGTAATTAGTGCATTTTTATAGCACTGGTCGCTGTATAAATGTGAATGGCGCCAAAAATGTGTCAAAAGTGTCCGATGTGTCCGTCGCAATATCGCAGTCCCAATAAAAATCGCAGATCGCCGCCATTACTAGTAAAAAAAAAATATAAAAAAAAAAATCATAATTATGTCCCCTATTTTGTAGGTGCTATAACTTTTGCGCAAAGGAGTCACTTATTGTGATTTTTTTTTTTTTTTTTTTTACAAAAATACGTAGAAGAATACGTATCGGCCTTAACTGAGAAAAAAAAATATAAAAAAAAAAAAAAATGGGATATTTATTATAGCAACAAGTAAAAAATATATATATATTTTTTAAATTGTCGCTCTTTTTTTCATTATAACGCAAAAAATAAAAACCGCACGGGCGATCAAATACCACCAAAAGAAAGCTCTATTTGTGGGGAAAAAAGGGACGCCAATTTTGTTTGGGTGCCACGTCGCACTACCGCGCAATTGTCAGTTAAAGCGACGCAGTGCCGGAAGCTGAAATTTCGCCTGGGCACGAAGGGGGTTTATGTGCCCAGTAAGCAAGTGGTTAAAGGGACTCAGCCTTAGATCTGGCAGTATCTGAGTCGGTGCAACCTTGGACTCCAGCTAACGGGCATTGGTGTGGCAATACTCACAGGACTCTCCTCGGTATTGCCGCCTTCTCAGGCGTATGAAAATTTAAAAAAAAAATAAAATAATTTTTTTTTTTTTTACCATAGCCTGTCCTTATTAATGTTTCACTTCTAGCTACAACAGTTGGGTGTTGGCTGTAGGGGTGTCTCAAGGTTGTGCAATGGCTCCCAAGGGATCAGGACCAGCTAAGGCTGCAAAAGGTGCCAAAAAAGTAAAGGGGTCTCCAACGGGGTCAGAGGATTTGGGCCAGGCTCCAGTGGTCCCACCCTCACCAGATAGACCACCGAACAGCATCATGCAGGAGCCATTGAGGGTGCTAGGGGCAGAGGCGGCCCCCAATCAACCCATTCCCGTTTATGTTACGGAAGAAATGCTAGAATCCACCCTGGGTGGGCTAGAGAAAAGGTTAACTGCTTTAATTGCCCGCTCTTTGCCGGGTGGCAAACGGGCTAGATCCCCGTCACCTAGAACGGTGTGTTCGGATGCAGAGGTCCTCTCTTCGGAGGAATTGGACCCACAGGGGGATCAAGCGGACCTGAGTCCTGACGGGTCAGACATTGAAGATTCCACTATAGATGAAATTTTTTTCGGCTTCTCAAGCAGAGAGTCTGTGGATCCAGTCTCTGACGGATATGGTTCGCACTGCTTTTAAACTTCCAGTGTCAGAACAATTAGCCCCCGCGGTATCCTCTTTAGGTTCCTTGAAGGCACCATTGAGTGGTGCGTCTTTCCCGGTTCACCCCCTTCTGGAGAGCGTGATTTTTCAGGATTGGGCTCGACCTGATAGGATTTTTATCCCTCCTAAAAGGGTCACCATTCTCTATCCTATGGAAGAAGAATTTGCAAAGAAATGGGCACTCCCTACCGTGGACGCAGCCATTTCCTGCGTAAATAAATTCCTGACCTGTCCGGTGGAAAATGTCCAGGTGTTTAAAGATCCAGTCGACAAAAAATTGGAGACCCTACTGAAGGCTTCTTTTACCACAGTAGGTGCCGTGGTTCAGCCAGCAGTGGCAGCCATTGGCGTTTGTCAGGCTTTAAAGGATCAGACTAAACCGATATTAAGGGACATACCGGCTCAGCAAGCTCGTGAATTGGCTGACCTCCCAAGAGCTCTCTGCTTTGCAGTAGATGCTATTAAGGACTCCGTTCAACAGGCGTCCCGTTTATCTCTGCTGTTGGTTCATATGCGTCGCCTTTTGTGGCTAAAAAAATGGTCAGCAGAGGCACCCTGCAAAAAGCTTTTAGCAGGATTTCCCTTTCATGGTGGGAGACTATTCGGTGAAGACCTAGATAAATATATCCAGACCATATCAAGTGGTAAATGTTCTTTCTTGCCTATCAAGAAAAGATCGCGTGGGCCCGCATTTAAGCGACAGGCCTTCACAGGCTCGGCCCCTTCAACTTCCCGTCAGTATCGACGGCCTCCCGGGCGTTCAGCATTTAATAGCCGCCCACAAGGACAAGCCACGACAGGCAAGAGGCCATGGCCTCGCAAGCCGGTTAAACCAGTCCTCAAGTCAGATTCATGAAGGGGCGCCCCCACTCTCTTGGGTGGGGGGAAGGCTTCGGTTTTTCTCCGAAGTGTGGAAGGCCAGAATTCCCGACTCTTGGGTAAGATCCGTGGTAACCACGGACTACAAGCTAGAGTTTTGGGAAGTCCCCCCTCCTCATCTTCAGGGGTCAAGTCTTCCAAGCGACCCATTAAAGAGGGCCTCTCTTGTAAAAGCATTGGATCGTCTCTGGCTCCAAGGAGTAATTGTAGAAGTACCAACCCAGGAATGGAGTCTGGGATTCTACTCCAACCTTTTCATAATACCAAAGCCCAATGGCGACGTCAGGCCTATCTTGGACCTCAAACGCCTAAATCGCTTTCTAAACATTCAGACCTTTCGTATGGAGTCCATACATTCGGTGGCAGCCAGCCTACATCAAGACGACTTTCTAGCATCTATAGACATAAAAGATGCGTATCTGCACGTGCCGATCTACCCGGCACATCACAGGTTTCTTCGTTGTATGATAGATCACCGCCATTACCAGTTCGTAGTCCTCCCTTTCGGGTTGGCAACAGCTCCGCGGGTATTCACAAAGGTGTTAGCCCCGGTGCTAGCCGTCCTAAGGACAGAAGGCATTTTAGTCTTGGCATACTTGGACGATCTTCTGGTTATCGACAGCTCAGCTTCCATCCTCAATCAGGCAGTAGGTCGCACAGTTCAGCATCTAGAGGAATTCGGGTGGATTGTAAACCTAGAAAAATCGGTATTGAAACCCACAAAGCAGTTGGAATATCTAGGCCTTCGGCTAGATACAGACTGCCAGAGGATAAGTTTACCTCAAGCAAAGATCAGATCAATAACTCAAGCAGTTCAAGTGATCTTAGGCAAGAAGAAGCCGACTATTCGCCTATGTATGCGACTGCTGGGGAAGATGGTGGCCGCCTTCGAGGCTGTGCCCTACGCCCAGATCCATACCAGATATCTTCAGGCAGCCATTTTCTCTGCTTGGAACAAATCCATTCAGGCGTTAGATCGTCCGTTAGTGCTCTCCCCCGAAGGTCCGGCGCAGCCTGTCTTGGTGGCTGGTCTCTCAAAATTTGTCAAAAGGGAAATCCTTTTGCCCCATCACGTGGAAGATAGTATCCACGGATGCCAGCCTGTTAGGTTGGGGGGCAGTTCTAGAAGAACAGACCCAGCAAGGGCTGTGGTCGGGGCAGAAAAACTGCTTCCCATCAATATCTTGGAGATCAGAGCTGCTCGACTGGCCCTGATCGCCTGGACTCTCCCCCTTCAGGGTCTGCCAGTAAGGATACAGTCCGACAACGCCACTGCGGTGGCATACATAAACCACCAGGGGGGCACGAAGAGCCCAGCAGCCCAAAGAGAAGTAAACCTGATTTTCTCATGGGCCGAAGCCCATGTACCCTGCATCTCGGCGGTGTTCATCCCAGGGATAGACAATTCTCAAGCAGATTTTTTGAGTCGTCAACAGTTGCTCCCGGGGGAATGGTCTCTTCACCCCCAGGTATTCCAAGAGATTTGCCAAAGATTCGGAGTCCCAGATGTGGACATTATGGCAACGAGATCCAACAAAAAATTGGACAAATTCATATCCCGAGCCAGGGATCCCTCGCCTACGGGACCGATGCGTTGGTTTGCCCTTGGCACCAGTTTTCTCTTCTGTATGCGTTCCCTCCACTGCAGATGATTCCCCGCCTTCTACGGAGGATCCGGGTGGAGCGCAGGCCTGTGATCCTGGTGGCCCCAGCCTGGCCCAGGAGGGCTTGGTACGCACTCATCGAAGATGTCAGTCGGGGCGCCAAGGGGCGCTCCCCCTGCGCCCAGATCTGCTGTCTCAGGGCCCAATCTGCCATCCTGCTTCACAGCAGCTAAATTTGACGGCTTGGCAGCTGAATCCCTAATTCTTAAGGGCAGAGGCCTCTCAGATCAGGTCATATCTACGTTGATTCAGGCTAGGAAACCGGTCTCCAGAAATATTTATTAGAGTCTGGAGAACCTATGTGGAGTGGTGCGAGTCTCAAAAATGGCATCCTCGAAAGTTTTTTATTGACAGGATCTTGCGATTCCTCCAGGTTGGCGTTGACAAAGGGTTGGCTCTTAGTACTCTAAAGGGGCAGGTGTCGGCTTTATCAATATGGTTTCAAAGACCCTTGGCCACCCATTCGCTTATGAAAACCTTCTTGCAGGGGGTCTTGCATGTGAATCCCCCTATTAGAGCTCCCCTCTGCCCCTGGAATTTAAATCTGGTCTTGTCAGCTTTATAAAGGCAGCCGTTTGAACCTCTGACAGAAATCCCTCTTGTGCTACTAACCCGAAAGTTGGTTTCTTGGTGGCTATGGCTTCAGCCAGAAGGGTTTCCGAGCTGGCAGCCTTGTCATGCAGGGAGCCATACCTTATTCTGCATAAGGACAGAGTGGTTCTGCGGCCTCAACCTTCTTTCCTTCCTAAGGTCATATCCAGTTTTTCACTTGAATCGGGACCTAGTCCTACCATCCTTCTTTCCTACTCCCCAGTCCAGAGAGGAAAGACGGCTTCATACTTTGGACGTGGTTCGAGCCATGAGGGTCTATCTCAAGGCTACAGAGAAGATTCGGAAAACAGATGTGCTTTTTGTTCTTCCGGATGGCCCCAAGAAGGGTCAGCCGGCTGCCAAGTCTTCCTTGGCTAGGTGGATTAAGCAGCTGATTTTTCAGGCATATGGTCTGAAGCGCGTTCCACCTCCCTTATCAGTTAAAGCCCATTCTACGAGGGCCATGAGTGCCTCTTGGGCGGCACACCATCAGATCTCTATGGCACAGGTTTGCAAGGCGGCAACCTGGTCTTCCGTACATACGTTTACTAAATTTTATAAGTTGGACGTTGCAAAGGGTACGGACGCAGCTTTTGGGCAGGCGGTCCTACGGGCAGCAGTATAGAATCCACTGACCTGGTTCACGCCCCCTTGTTTTTCTGTTGGTGGAGCCATGTTTTCTCCTGACAATGTTTTTATTTGGCTATTCTTGGCCTTACGGTCTCCCTCCCTTCATAGAGCATTGCTTTAGGACATCCCAAGTGTAATGGCTATGCGCTCTGTGTCCCGTGATGTACGATAAAGAAAAAAGGATTTTTAATAAACAGCTTACCTGTAAAATCCTTTTCTTGAAGTACATCACGGGACACAGAGCTCCCACCCCTCTTTTGGGGAACATTGTGTAACCTCGGGAGAATTGCTTGCTACAAAACTGAAGCACTCCCAGTGGGAGGGGGTTATATAGGGAGGAAACTTCCTGTGAAATTGATTACACCAGTGTCCACACCTGAAGGTACCCATATAACCCAAGTGTAATGGCTATGCGCTCTGTGTCCCGTGATGTACTTCAAGAAAAGGATTTTACAGGTAAGCTGTTTATTAAAAATCCTTTTTTTTTGAATAGCACAATAGAAGAACAGTATCTAAAGGGTGTATCTCACACGTACAGATAAGGTGGAAACACTGCAAAAATGTTATTCTTTTCCATAAATGGATGTTTTTTGAATAGCACAATAGAAGAAAAGTATCGAAAGGGTGTATCTCACAGTAACATATGCAGTGCTGGTGTAAGTTGATTTCTGAAGCAGGACTGACTCCTATCTATTTCTCTCCCTAAGCCCTGGTTCACACTGGGCTGCGGGAGTAAAGCCGTGCGAGTTCAGCTGAACTCGCACAATTTCACTCCCGCTGGCAGTCCCGATTTCGGCCGCGATTTAAGAGACATCTGTGCAGGTTTCTGCACAGATGTCAATGTAAATCGCGGCCCCAAATCGCAAAAAGTAGTACAGGAACTACTTTTTGAAATTGGTGCAGCGCCGCAGATGCGGCGTCGCACCGATTAGGACGGTTTTATTGCCAACAATTGCCAGCAAATGCCGCCGATTTGAGATGCCATTTCACATGTGAAATGGCATCTCAAATCGAACCAAATCGTACCCAGTGTGAACCTGGGCTAAAACCAACACCAGGAACCTTTCCCTAAAGTATCTAAAGCAGAGTGAATTGCTGTGCTATGTAGATCGCTGAGTAATTTGATTTCTGAAGCAGGACTGACTGACTCCTATCTAATTCTCTCCCTAAAAACAACAGCAGCAACCTTTCCCTTAAGTATCCAAAGCAGAGTGACTTGCTGTGCTATGTAGATCGCTGAGTAATTTGATTTCTGAAGCAGGACTAAGTCTGACTCCTATCTAATTCTCTCCCTCAGAGCAGCAGCAGCGCCAGCCTTTCCCTACCCTATCTAAAGCAGAGTGACGCGCTGTGCTATGTGCCTCTAGCTCAGGGATCCTCAAACTACGGCCCTCCAGTTGTTGCGGAACTACACTTCCCATGAGGCATTGTAAAACTCTGACATTCACAGACATGACTAGGCATGATGGGAATTGTAGTTCCTGAACACCTGGAGGGCCGTAGTTTGAAGACCCATGCTCTAGCTTATATAGAGGCTGGGTCACATGCTGCACTGGCCAATCACAGCCATGCCATTAGTAGGCATGGCTGTGAAGGCTTCTAGGTCACACAAGTTAAACGAATGTTGATTGGCTGCCCTGCAGCGTGCCATTACATTGCCGAACACCAAACTCGAAACCGAACTTACAGTAAATTGTTTGGGTTCGGGTCCTGGTACCAAAAATCCAAAAGTCCGTTACGAACCCGAACTTTACAGTTCGGATTCGCTCAACCCTAGTGTAGCGCTACCCCCAAATGAGCCGCTGGTTAGATTTGGGACCGGCGTGTTACCTCTGTAGCATGTCTAGGGGTATGATGAAAAGTAGATGGTGTGAGCAATGATAGAATGTCCAAACAGCAAGGTGTCGTTTTCTGTGCTTTTATTCTTGTGCCAACACGGCAACAGGTAACTTCAGGTGTGTAGAGGAAAGATGAGATGGTGAAAGAAGAAGTTGCAGGTTCAGGCCTTAACTATGTACAGAAGCAGTCCTGCTTCAACGATACCTTTTGCTTCGTCGCCACCCCAGCCGGAGTGGCACTCGGAACCCTGAGAATGAAGCAAGCCTCTTGGCTCAATAGAATAGGAGAGGTACCTCTGCCACAGGCCCTTGCTCTGGAACTTAACTTGGTGGAGTGATTCCTTCTCAGTAAAGTAGTTTGCTGAATTGTCTTCAGGTGGGTCGACTGACAGGTTGCCATAGAACAAACTCCCAGTGTCCGGTCACCTTGATCCCCGATGGCTTGTCTGGGCCTTATTGGATCGCCTGCCTCCGGGCTCTCCTCAGACTGACTCCCCACCGATCAGCGTAACTCGCTTGGGATCTTCTCTTAGGCCCCATACACACGATCGGACATATCCGGAAAACGGTCCGCGGACCATTTCCATCGTATGTCCGAGGGAGTTTGATCATGGCTGTACACACCATCGGATCAAATTCCCCGCCGCCGGACGGCGCGGTCGCGGCGGTCTGCGCCGCCGCGTCAGCCACGTCACCGCACCAGGAAGTAAAACACTTCCGCGCAGCGCCGAATCCATGCGGCGGCGCGGCGGCGGTGGGGGACCGTCTGGGTAAGTGTACTAACAGCAGACATGTCGGGCGGAGATTCCACCGGATAGATTTCAAAGCATGCTTTGAAATCTGTCGGGTGGAGAAATCTGTCCGCTAGCCCATACACACGGCGGAGATGTCTCTGAAACGGTCCATCGGAGTTTTCACGGACATATCCCCTCGTGTGTACGGCCTTAGAAGTGAGGACAGTAAGTCCTGGGGCCTCTCTGCAGCTTTAGTCTCCGGGCCATAGGGCCCAGAGTCAGGGACCGCATAGCACGTGCCCACCCTGATCATAACGCCGGGGCCCATGATGTGCGCACACCCTAAAGGTGGGTGCCGCACCCGGATCCAACCTCGAACTTCTGACGCCAAGATGGCGCCCTAAAGAATTACCCTCCCCCAGCATGCCCCGCAAGGGAAAACCTCCTCTGATTGGCTGCTGGCAAGAAGGCGCTCTCGCTGGTCTCCACTGCTGCCACCTGTCGTTCCAAGATAGTAAGGTATCTCTGGAACACAGAATGAAACAACAGCGCAGCACTAAACTAACATAAATCATATGGATGAGAGCTGTGTAACTCTCTCATCCCCTTCTAAATTTGAACAGCGTCCGTACTTGAACATACAGGGGCGCTACACTAGTAATACAGCAATTAGTGTCTGTAAAGGAATGCCAAAGGGGACAGGGGTTAAATCTGTTTAAGATATTCCATTCCGAACCCAAGACAGCTATCGACACTCCACAGTCAGGCAAACAAACCCCAATAACGAGACACGGCTCTGTTTGAGGTTCCAAACGAATAGAGTCTTTAATGAGAAAATCAGGCTCTTATGTACAGTCAGTAACAAAAAATGAACAATGACTCAACTCTACCCACAACATGACACAAGGAGCCCAATACACATCTTTTGGGTAGACTTTATGGCACCAGGTCTGACATAATTTACATGAGCTAATTAACTAATCATTTACCCAGACAAGGTGACTCCGGGATATGGCCTTTTAAGATAGACATCCCAGCTCCTCTCACCTGCTATACAATACACATTCCTTTAGTAGACATAATTTACATGAACTAATTAACTACAGCTGATAAGTCAGACATCTGACCTTTTAGACTGTCTGTTACCTCACGATAATAATTTATCATCAATAGAACTTCACACAATACAGGGTCAATTAGCACAACACAGCAATACTAAGATTAATTTACATCACAGTAGCAGACGACATTAACACCTAACAGTCTGTGTTCCCACATTGAATGAGTCACTCTTTTAATTAACCTGTTGAGTTCAGATTTAACAACCTGTGAATAGTTCTTACAGACATCCTTGAATATATTGTGGATTACAAGCAATCCAAGATATGTCCATTATTTCCTGGCTTGTACTTTGTAAGAGCTTCTGGGTCCCATGGGCCCTCCCGTTACAGTGTCAAAATCAATATTTAATCCCCCAGGGACGAGCACCTGAGTTTCATGTATCCAATAAGATTCACATTTGCTTAGTTGGGGAATTAAGTTGCCACCCCTCCAGTGTCTATTGACCCTTTCTATCCCTCAAAATTGGAGGCTTTTAGGGTTCTGCTGATGGACTGATTATAAATGTCTAGACACGTGTGTAATGGAACCTTTTTTAATATTGTTGACATGCTCTGCTAGCCTAACATGCAGGGGTCTGGATGTCCTCTCAATGTATTGCAGCCCGCAGCCACACTGCAACATATAAACGACACCAACCATGTCGAATGCAATAAGTTGTGTTATGTCATATTCCCTATTGGTGGCAGAGGCTAGAAATGTTTTTCTTTTTTTGATATTCACTTTAGAATGTTTTCAAGGAACACAACATCCACAACCATAGAAACTTCCTTGAAATGAAAATAACCTGTTCTCTAAAGGGACAGGGGGATTGAGAACACTTGGTGCCAAACGATCCCTATGCGATGGCACCTTTTTATAAATGAACTGAGGACGTGTGGTAAAACAGATCCCAACATCCTATCATTCTTCAGGATAGACCAATTCTTCCTTATAATTCTCTCAAATGTCCTATATTGTACATTATAACTGGGATCAACTCTGTATTAGCCAGGTTAGGACAATACATAGATTCCTTTCTCCAACCTTTAGTTATAAAAACTCCAGCTTTCTTAAAAGACACTAAGCACATTATACAGATCCTCAAATCCCTGAAGTGTTCATCTTCCACCATATTGATCATGGCGTCAGTGGAGTGGGCTCTTTCTTTTTCCATGTTATCAGGGAGACATCAGGAGTTTCTGTTGAGTTGTTAAAATTTTTGTCCTACCAGGAACTACTCTTGGTACCATAAAGAATTCTACTTGCAAACTAGGGGAGTGGCGATGGGCACTCATTTTGCTCCAAGTGTGGCCAATATTTTTATGGCCCACTGGGAGAAGGAAGACATCTTTGCACATCGCCCACCTGAATTAGTTTGCTATAGTAGATTTATTGATGATCTTATTATGATTTGGGAGGGTGAGAGAACTGCTCTTTTGTCGTTTATAGATTCATTGAATAATAACGGCAAAAATATTTCCCTTACATGGAATATTGATCATGAGAAAGTAGTATTTTTGGATTTAGTTATTAATAAGTCCTTGCATCACTTTAGATTGTTTAATTATTTTAAACCCACCAATCGCAACTCTTACATTCCCCTGGGGAGTTGCCACCATCGTTCATGGTTATGCAACATCCCCAGGGGACAGTTTATCAGGTTGCGTCGTGTACCGAGGATTTTGATTTTGACAGCCAATCTCAAGTGTTATGCCGCGTACACACGATAATTTTTTGTGATGAAAAAAAAAACAACGTTTTCTGTGAAGTAAAAAACTACGTTTTTGAAACGTCACTTTTCAAAGACGATGTTGCATACACACCTTAGTTTTTTTCACAAAAAGCGAGGTTACGTTCACCACTCTTTTCCATTGAAGCTCGCTTCATAACTAGCTTCTGGGCATGCGCGGGTTGAAAAACGTCGTTTTAAACTGCGTTTTTGCTACACACGGTGACTTTTTGTGAAACAAAAAACGACGTTTTGAAAAACGACACAAAAAATTCAAGCATGTTGGAATTTTTTTGGGTCGTTTTTTTAAAGACAAAAAACGACGTTTTGCCACACACGATCAATTTAAATGACGTTTTAAAAAACAACGTTTTTTTTCATCGCAAAAAACGACCGTGTGTACGCGGCATTATTGTCCAGATTTGAGGAAAAAGGATATGACAAACAAGATCTTGAAGGGGAAATCTCTAAAGTCAAAATGTTGGACAGAGAGGTATTAGTTGCCAAACAAATTAGGGAATCCAGTGCTGACAATCATAAATTCAGGATGATTTTACATTATAATGTACAATATAGGACATTTGAGAGAATTATAAGGAAGAATTGGTCTATCCTGAAGAATGATAAGGTGTTGGGACCTGTTTTACCCCCACGTCCTCAGTTCATTTATAAAAAGGCGCCATCGCTTAGGGATCGTTTGGCACCAAGTGTCCTCAATCCTCCTGTCCCTTTGGAGAACAGGTTATTTTAATTTTAAGGAGGGTTCTATGCTTGTGGACGTTGTGTTCCTTGCAAACATTCTAAAGTGAATATTAAAAAAAGAAAAAAGTTTTTAGCTTCTGCCACCAATAGGGAATATGACAGAACACAACTTATTACATGCGACACGGTTGGTGTCACTTATATGTTGCAGTGTGGCTGCGGGCTGCAATACATTGGTAGGACATCCAGACCCCTGCATGTTAGGCTAGCAGATCATGTCAAAAATATTAAAAAAGGTTCCATTACACACAACGGGCCAAATCCACAAAGATCGGCGTATCTATGTGCGGGCGTAGCGTATCTTCTTTACGCTACCGCAAATTAGAGAGGCAAGTGCTGTATCCACAAAGCACTTGCGTCCTAAGTTATGGCGGCGTAGAGTAAATGGGCCGGCGTAACTCCGCCTAATTCAAATGTGTTTGATGTGGGCGTGTTTTATCAAAATTAGGTGTGATCCCACGTAAATGAAGTTTTTTAATAACGGCGCATGCGCCATCCGTGAACGTGTCCCAGTGCGCATGCTCCAAATTACCCTGCTGAGACTCATTGGTTTCGACGTAAATTGTGAAAAATTTGACGCTGTCCCGACGTCCATACTTAACATTGCGTACGCCTCTATATAGCAGGGGTAACTTTATGCCGGACATATGCTTACGCAAATGTCGTAAAAAAAATGTGGATGCATGAAACTCAGGTGCTCATCCCTGGGGGATTAAATATTGATTTTGACACTAATTGCTTTATTACTGATCGTTAATTTGTATATTATTTGTATAGTGTATTGATGGCCGCAGTTGATGTTACGTTTTTTCTATTAGAATTGTAGTAATTTGAAAACATTTTCTGATAAAGATATTTTATATATATTTTTATCAACTCATTTTATCAATAGTGTTGCTGTTTTGTATATTATATAATGGGAAATGTGCTGTATTAGCAAATTCCTGTTTGATTGCAATTCTACCATTGTGATCATTTGGGTTAGCCCCCTTCTTACATTGGTGTCATTCTTATGACATTTTGCCATGGTATGTCGGCTTCCTCTTATTACTTCACATGATGCGGCATTAATGTCAATAGTATTGGATACGAGTGTAAATTTAAAACTTTCCTTTGCTGTGTCACGTCTTGGGCACTGCATCGGGTATTCATGGCAACTTTTCCACACATAAGCGGGTGAACTTGACGCTTCCGTATCTGCTGAAGAAGTCCTCGCCCTACAAGGGACGTAACGCGTATGGACTAAGCATCGTGACGTCACCCGTGGCCATCACACTATCATTGTACACAACGCTGTATCATCCGGCACCTGAATTGGTTCTGTGTATGTACGTATTTTTATTCTTGTTTTTATCAAATGTATTACTGAGACAGAGAGCACTATGGTCTTGCCCTTTGTATTTACATGATTGCATGAGACCTGAGATCATCATCGTGATCCTTTTTGGTTCCTGATCAATTGTTTGTATTGCCGTAAGCAAATGTGTGATTGACCCTCCATAATTAAAGGGTCCTTGCAAACAGGTGAGAGGCCAATCTTTCTATTGGTGGAGGTTTATCGCACCCGCGGAGTCACCATATCATGTCCTTTGTGTACCAGCACTGAAGTATTCACGGATGGTGTCCTGTATATTTTATTGACTTTTAACAGTGCTGCACCTTCTCTTTTGATTTACGGTACCTACAGGAATTTTATTTATTGACCCTGGTGTTCAGTCGCTTCATATAGGGTTGTCATTTATTTTTAGCGCAGATTTGTTTTCTCTTTTAAGTTCTTTAATAGCACTGGGACTGTGTGTGTTATTGCCGCCACACCATGCTGCACCCCACCTACACACTTGACATAAAAATCACCAGCAACACCTAGGAACTTTCCATCTTCTCCCCTCCCTCTGCATTCAAATAAGCTTTCAAGAAAGCAAAGCCCTCAACTTTATGGAACCTTATGGAGAGCTGTAAGTTCATGACTATACATCAGAGCCCCCCTTCCACCGCTAATGTTTACAGACAGCAACTAATTTAATGTGCAAACTGTATAACTGGTTCTAAATTTAGTTTGTAGAAACTTTTATCTCAGTGGTCATGGAAGAACAATCTGAGGAAAAAATACTAGCTGTTTAACCTATACATTTATGGCTTAGTTTACGAGGTATATACAAAAACACTATAATTTGTTGAAACATATTAAAATTAAAGGGGTTAAAAAGGTTCATTTTTTATTTTCTAAATAGGTTCCTATAAGCTAGTGCATTATTGGTTCACTTACCCTTTTCCTTCAATTTCCCTTCTAAATGTTTTTTTTTCTTTGTCTAAATTTCTCACTTCCTGTTTCTCCTCAATAAGCTTGCCCCCATCATCCAAACCGTTCTGGCTGGGGGTTAGTCAGCCAGAACAGCTTACTGCGGAGGAACAGGAAGTGAGAAATTCAGACAAAGAAAACAAAGAAAACATTTTTTAGAAGGGAAATCGAAGGAAAAGGTAAGTGAACCAACAATGCACTAGCTTAAAGGAACCTATTTAGAAAATAAAAAACAAACCTTTACAACCCCTTTAATGTTTTTTTTTTTTTCTAAATAGGTTCCTTTAAGCTAGTGCACTGTTGGTTCACTTACCCTTTCCTTCCATTTCCCTTCAAAATTGTTTTTCTTTGTTTTCTTTGTCTGAATTTCTCACTTATGTAAAATAATTAAAAAAAACCTTTACAACCCCTTTAATGTTTTTTTTTTATTTCTCAAGTTTATTTGCACATTCTCCCGGTAAAACTTTTTATTATTTTTTTGTAAAGCGTATGGAAGGGCTAGACCCTCATTGGGGAGATTCACGCCTACATTTACACTGGTAATCATTGTCACCAAGAAAGAAAGCAAAGGGAAATGCAAAATTGTAGAGTTGGTCCCAGAAAAAAAAGGTAAGTGAAAATATTTTAATGGGAATGCCTGTTCCAAGGAAAACTACCTAAGAAGGGAATTACCTTCACTTTGGGAGATTTCTTACCACTTCCTGTTGCAGCCCTAGGAATACTAAACCTGCCTTACCTGCTCTTCCTGGCCATGCAACATTGTAAGTAGGCAGGGTAATGTTACTTGTGTGTTCAACGATACCTGGTATTATTTCTCTGGTGGCTCAGTGGCTGCAAAACACAAGGAAGGTACGCACAGTCAAGGAAAAGTCTCTAAAGAACCTGTTACTTTGACCAGCATGGGCAATCAAAAGGTTGAATTTTAGGTACATTTGTAGTGCAACTCTGTAAGGAACCTTACCTAGGCTCTCCAGAGAAAATGGGGTTGATTTGCCTAAAAAAAAGGGATTTTTAAATACAGCTTACCTGTAAAATCCTTTTCTTGGAGTACATCACGGGACACAGAGCGGCATATTCATTACTATATGGGTTATATGGAGTACCTTCAGGTGTGGACACTGGCAATCTCAAACAGGAAGTCCCCTCCCTATATAACCCCCTCCCCTAGAGGGAGTCCCTCAGTTTTGTAGCAAGCAGTATGCCTCCCAAAAATGTTCCCCAAAAGAGGGGTGGGAGCTCTGTGTCCCGTGATGTACTCCAAGAAAAGGATTTTACAGGTAAGCTGTATTTAAAAATCCCTTTTTCTTTCTCGTACATCACGGGACACAGAGCGGCATATTCATTACTATATGGGATGTCCGAAAGCAATGCTTTAATGAGGGGAGGGAGACATCTTCTCAAACGAGATTTAATTTAGAGGTATACTCAAATAATAATAATTCCAACTTAGTCAAGAAAAAACTTTTTTTTTTTTTTTTTCTTTTTTACAACCAAGGGTGCCCCTGATCCCGAGGATCTTAAACTGCAGCCTGTAGTACTGCCTGTCCAAAGGCAGAATCCGCATTCCTTCTCACGTCTAGTTGATAAAACTTTGTAAACGTGTGGACTGATGACCACGTCGCCGCCTTGCATATCTGAGCCATAGAGATCTGATGGTGTGCTGCCCAGGAGGCGCCCATGGCCCTGGTAGAATGGGCCTTTACCGACAAAGGAGGAGGCAACCTCTTCAAACCGTAGGCCTGAATGATTAATTGTCTAATCCATCTCGAGATGGTGGATTTTGCAGCTGCCTGCCCCTTCTTGGGGCCATCTGGTAGAACGAACAACACATCTGTTTTCCGGATCTTTTCTGTAGCTTTAAGATAGGCCTTCATGGCCCGGACAATATCCAAGGTATGCAGCAACCCCTCCTTTCTAGATGTGGGTTTCGGAAAGAAGGATGGAAGTACCAAATCCTGGTTCAAGTGAAAATTGGATATAACCTTTGGTAGAAAGGAAGGATGGGGCCGGAGAACTGCCCTGTCCTTATGTAGAACGAGATATGGTTCCTTACACGATAAGGCTGCTAACTCTGACACTCTCCTGGCCGAAACTATGGCGACCAAGAAAACCAACTTTCTTGTCAGTAAAACTAAAGGAATCTCAGCCAACGGCTCAAAGGGTTGTTTCTGTAGAGTGGACAGGACAAGATTTAAGTCCCATGGACAAATTGGTGACTTTACAGGAGGATTAATACGCAAGACCCCCTGTATGAAGGTCTTTACCAGCGAGTGGGTGGCCAGCGGCCTCTGAAACCACACTGACAGAGCTGAAATCTGTCCCTTGATTGTGCTTAATGCCAGGCCTTTATCCACTCCTAGCTGGAGAAAACTTAACACCCTATCAATGGTATATTTGCGGGAATTCCATCTTTTGGATTCACACCAGCCTACGTAGTTCCTCCACACCCTGTAATAAATCACCCTGGAGGCCGGCTTTCTAGCCCTAATCAGGGTAGGAATTACCTGCCTAGACAGACCTCTACCCTGAGAATCAGGGATTCAGC
The DNA here is from genome assembly GCA_029574335.1 of Rana kukunoris. NCBI lineage: Eukaryota > Metazoa > Chordata > Amphibia > Anura > Ranidae > Rana > Rana kukunoris. The sequence goes on along the minus strand of CM056051.1, from coordinate 465,787,474 downwards.
CTCCAGGCCGTCAAATTTAGACGTTGTAATGTAGGGTGGAGGATCGGGCCTTGTGAGAGTAGGTCTGGTCGTAGAGGAAGAGTCCAAGGGTCTCCCACTGCCATCTTCAGGACTAGTGAGTACCATGTCCTCCGGGGCCAAGCTGGAGCTACTAGAATGACTGGCTTGTGCTCCACTCTGATCCTGCGCAACAGGCGAGGAAGTAACTGTAGCGGAGGGAATGCATATAGAAGTTTGAATTGATGCCAAGGGCAAACCAACGCATCGGTTCCGCAGGCCATAGGGTCCCTCGCTCGAGACATGAACCTGTCTAGTTTCTTGTTGAACCTGGATGCCATTATATCTACGTCTGGCATTCCCCACTTCTGGCAGATTGTCTGAAAGACCTGGGGATGCAGAGACCACTCCCCTGGCGACAGACTCTGGCGACTTAAGAAGTCTGCCTGCAGGTTGTCCACTCCGGGAATGAATATCGCCGAAATGCAGGGTACATGAACCTCTGCCCACTGAAAAATCAAGCTCACCTCCCTCTGAGCGGCCTGACTCCTGGTTCCCCCTTGGTGGTTTATGTATGCCACCGCTGTGGCATTGTCTGACTGGATTCTCACCGGGGACCCCTGTAATCTGGAGGTCCATGCCAGAAGGGCTAGGCGAGCAGCTCTGATCTCCAAGATATTGATGGGGAGCTGCCTCTCTGTTTTCACCCAAGTTCCCTGGCGAGAGAACCCCTCGAAGACCGCCCCCCAGCCTGCCAGGCTGGCGTCTGTGGTAACTACCTTCCAGACAACAGGGCTGAAGGATCTTCCCTTTAGAAGATTCTGAGGGTTCAACCACCAGGCCAGGCTTTGTCGGACCCTTGATGATAGTGTCAAAGGGGACTCTAAGGCATGTGCTCTCTTGCCCCAGGCTGCTAGAATGGCTGCCTGTAGGACGCGAGTGTGGATCTGAGCGTATGGTACTGCCTCGAACGTGGCCACTAGCTTGCCTAGTAATCGCATACACAGGCGAATAGTTGGTTTTTTCTTGCTTAGAACCAACTGAACCAACCCCTTGATAGCCTCGATCTTTACAAGGGGCAGGAACACCCTTTGCTGTTCTGTGTCTAACCTCATGCCGAGGTATTCCAACTGCTTTGTAGGCTGGAACGCTGACTTTTCCCGGTTTAGGACCCAGCCGAACCCTTCGAGGTACTGAACCGTGAGGTTTACTGCCTGTTGCAGACACGGCCGTGAGTGATCTATGATTAAAAGGTCGTCCAAGTATGCTAGGACTGTGACCCCTTGGATCCTTAGATTGGCCAGAACTGGGGCTAGGATCTTCGTGAATACCCGGGGGGCCGTGGCCAGCCCGAAGGGGAGCGCCCTGAATTGGAAGTGTCGCTGCCCCACCGCAAAGCGTAAAAATCTTTGATGCGACTGAAAGATTGGTACATGAAGGTAAGCATCCTTTATGTCTATGGAAGCCAGAAAATCGTCCCTCTGAAGCGTGGCGACTGCTGACCGGATGGATTCCATCCGGAAGGAACGAACCCTTAGGTAACCGTTTAACCTCTTTAGGTCCAAGATTGGCCTGACATCGCCGTTGGGCTTTGGTATGACAAAGAGAATGGAATAGAAACCTAGCTCTTGCTCTTGGGCTGGCACCTCTATTCTTTGCTGGATCCTTTGGTAGCCTTGACTCTTGAAAATGAGGCGGAGGAAAGTTTAGAAACTCCAGTCTGTAGCCTGCGGTTACAGACGCCCGGACCCATTTGTCGGGGATCTTGGCTTCCCAAACTTCTGAGAAGAAACGAAGCCTTCCCCCCACCCGCGAGAGTGGGGGCGCCCCTTCATAAGGCAGACTTAGGGGCTGTCTTTGTCGGCTTGCGATACCATGGTCTCTTACCCCCAGGGGCCTGTCCCTGCGATCTACTGTTAACGTTGGATCGTGCAGGCGGCCGTCGATACTGCCTGGAATTTGAGGGCCCTGAGACAGGAAAGAGCTGCCTCTTAAATGTAGGACCCCGGAATGTCTTTTTGACCGGTAAAAGGGTACTTTTGCCACTTGAAATGGTCTGAATGTATTTATCCAGATCCTCCCCGAAGAGTCGTCCTCCATGGAAGGGAAACCCTGCCAGAAGCTTTTTGCATGGGGGCTCCGCCGCCCAGTTCTTCAACCATAAGAGCCTTCTCATGTGCACCAAAAATAGTGATAAACGAGAGGCCTGCTGGATGGAATCCTTTATAGCATCTACCGCAAAACACAGAGCTCTGGGAATGTCAGAAAACTCTTCTGCCTGTTGGGTAGGCATGTCTTTTAACATTTCTTTTGTCTGGTCCTTTAACGCCTGACAAACTCCAATTGCAGCCACAGCTGGCTGTACCACTGCTCCTGCCGTAGCAAAGGATGCTTTTAAAAGTGTCTCTAACCGTTTATCAACCGGATCTTTAAACATATGTATGTTTTCCACCGGGCAAGTTAGTGATTTATTCACACATGAGATGGCTGCATCCACCACTGGGAGCCTCCACCTCTTGGAGAATTTTTCCTCCATGGGGTAAATGACCGCAAATCTCTTCGGTGGCAGAAAAATCCTGTCCGGCCGTACCCAATCCCGAAAGATCAATTCCTCCAAGAAAGGATGGACCGGAAAAACTGCGTTGCTTAAAGGAGCTTTCAAAGAGCCCAGAGAGGATACCGGAGGAACCTGAGGCTCTGGCAATGGTAAACTAAATGCCGAGCGGACCATGTCTGTCAAAGACTGCACCCACAGTCTCTCTGTCTGGGAGTCTGAAAATGGTTCTTCAGAGGTAGATCCCTCAATCCCTGAACCCTCTTGGTTCAGGTCTAGTTGATCCTCCTGCGATTCCAATTCCTCCGGAGAGAGAATTTCAGCATCTGAGGATACACCTCTTGGTGATGGGGATCTAACCCGTTTCTTGCCAGGAATAGCTCTAGCGATCAATGCTGCTATTCTCTCTTCTAGCCCCCCTAGGGATACAGCTAGCATCTCCTCTGTGATAAACACAGGGCTGGGCTGATCTGGGCCAGCCTCCGCACCAGACCCCCCTAATGGCTCATCCAAGGCGACCTTTATGGGAATAAGTTGCGGGGAAAGTATCGGCATATCATCAGAATCAGAGGGGGAACCCCTTTGTTTTTTGGTCTTTTTTGTACCCTTTGACCCCGAACCTTTGGAAGCCATAATACAAAATCGAGGGACTCCGCCAACAACAACAGACTGTAGTGGCCAGGAGTACAAAACTAAAGCTTAGGGGACAATAGCTCACTAATGCCCAAAAACTGATGGGGCCCCGTATGTTTTTTTTTTTTAAATATATATAAGTCTCTTTCTTTTTTTTTTTTTTTTTTTCAAACATACAGCGACCCCAAACTTAGTTTGCCAGCCTCCAACCTGTTGCAAAAAGGGGGATTTCTTGGCTTAACAGAAAGGCATTGGAACAAAGTCCAGCATGTACTACCCCTCTTCCGCCACCGGGAGCCACTGTTCTGCCGCTCTGCGTCCTCTCCCTTTGAGATCAGCCTCAGACTGAGCACTGACAATGCCTGCTGATCTATAACAGCACAAGGCGCGCCCCTGTATGACGCTGCAGGCACGCCCCCCCCCGCCCTCCCCTCCGAACGGCGCGAAAAACGTCTATAAGACATGCGCGCGCACGCGCTCGTATGCCGGAGCAGGAAGAACATGGAGGAGCCGCGCTGCTGGAGACCCAGGACTGCAGTACCAGGCGGCAGATTCAAACCCCAGGCCAGGTAGGACTCTCCAAAAGGCCCCATAGGGATCCTTACCAGTCCTAGGAAGAAAGCAGCAGGTAGCTAGCAACACAATTCTTAGACAGGGGAACCTAGTGATGGGGGAAATGGGATCATCCTGTCTTTCTCAGACATAGTGATCAAGTTTGCCAATGCAGAGCATACTTAGGCTACCCCCCTTTTAGGTTACCCCGGAGAGCCTGCTGTCGAACCAAGTCCCGCAGGCTCCCCTCTTACCTGCTCCATGCTGCAGGATGTTTGTCTAGCCAAACGATCCAATCTTCTCCCATCTCCGTGGGTAGCGTAATAGACCTTCAGGCCCTGGGGTCCTATGAAGGTACCCACTGTCCTGGACCTATATAGCACCCTGGCAAACAGGAACTTATGGTCTTTATGAACTCCAAGTCCTGGGCCCAGGGTCCAGCCCTCCAAAGAGGAGCATTATAGGCAAAACCCCACGGTTTGGGGCCCGGGTACTGTCCACTTTGGCACTGAGGCTCTTTGGACAGATCCGGTTAGCCCGCCCTTAATCCCAAGGATGTGGAGCAAAGCTATTCCGTGACCAACACCTAAGACACTGGCGAAAAAACTGAGGGACTCCCTCTAGGGGAGGGGGTTATATAGGGAGGGGACTTCCTGTTTGAGATTGCCAGTGTCCACACCTGAAGGTACTCCATATAACCCATATAGTAATGAATATGCCGCTCTGTGTCCCGTGATGTACGAGAAAGAAAGGAACTTCAGTCCCCTTTATACATCACCCCACTCCCCATTCGTTTATAGCTGGGTTATCCACAAAAAGTACTAATACACCCATTGATCCAGAAGTGTTTGTAGGGATATCCTGTGGCAATGCAGCACATTGGGTACTGCACCACTATCTTCTTAAATGATGTAATCAGAAGGCCAGCTGTCTTTTCTAAGTTCTTGATGGCCCTCATGCAACACAGTACTTCATCAGGACCATGGCTGCAGAAATCCGGAAGAGGCAGCCGGTCCTCCTGGTGACGTGTTGCAGCGGGATAACCCATGGCCTCCTCAGATGCATGGACTAGGTATCCCAAGAGGCTGCGGGTACTGTACACATCATTCTTGCCAAGATGAGAAAACAGGAAGCACGGAGATGTATTCCAGAAAAAAGTGTATCTCTAGGAAAAACATTTTTTTTTCAATTTGTATAGTGTAGGAAAGGGCTAGACCCTCATTGGGGAGCTTCACCCTTAAATTTATACTGATAACCATTGTCACCGAGAAAGAAATCAAAGGGAAATGCAAAATCGGAGAGTAGGTCCCAGAAAAAAAGGTAAGTGGAAATCTTTCAATGGGAATGCCTGTTCCAAGGACAACTATCTAAGAAGAGAATTCCCTTCACTTTGGGAGATTTCCTACCAGTTCCTGTTGCAGCCCTAGGACTGCTAAACCTGCCTTAGCTGCTCTTGCTGGCCATCCAACATTGTAAGTAGGCAGGGTAATGTTACGTATGTGTTCAACGATACCTGGTATTATTTCTCTGGTGGCTCAGTGGCTGCAAAACACAAGGAAGGTACGCACAGCCAAGGAAAAGTCAATATGGTTGACTTTTAGGTACCTTTGTAGGCAGAAATTTTACCTAGGCTCTCTACAGTAAATGGGGTTCATTTGCTTAAAAAAGGAACTTCAATCCCCTCTATATATCGCCCTCCTCCTCATTTGTTAATAGCTGAGTTATCCACAAAAAAGTACTAATACACCCATTGATCCAGAAGTGTTTGTAGGGATATGCTGTGGCAATGCAGAACATTGGGTACAGCACCACCATCTTCTTAAATGATGTAATCAGAAGGCCAGCTGTCTTTTCTAGGATCTTGATGGCCCTCATGCAACACAGTACTTTATCAGGAGGATGCAGAAATCAGGAAGAGGCAGCCGGTCCTCCTGGTGACTTGGTGCAGCGGGATAACCCATTGGCCTCCTGGGATTCATGTACTAGGCATCCCAAGAGGCTGCGGGTACCGTATACATCATTCTTGCCAAGATGAGAACACAGGGAGCACAGGAAGCATGAAGATGTATTCTAAAAAACAGTAAAAAATAAATAAGTGTTAAAAAAAGTTCCAACTGTAGGAGAGAAGGGGGAGAGGAGTGGAATTAAAGAAAATAGATGGGAAGGTTGAAGATCAGATTTAAAAAAATATATTTTTATTCTGTTTGGTAAAATTACTTATAAATCAAGCCCATTGCAAAGCTGGCCAAACACATCACTTCGTTTTTTTCGTTCAACCAGTGTGTTAAACAAAAAAAACGGACACAAATCCTCCATTCATACATTTAGGGGGGGGGGGGGTAAGTCTTAATTACATTGTGACAGTGGGGATACTCCCCCGCCATCAGCCTATTACCTGTGGCGCTGATTAAGGGAACATATACTGACAGAGCGGTTGAACGAAAGTCAATTGGTAGATTGACTTTTATTCAACCACAGTTTCAACACATGAGTCATACTATGGCCAGTGACCGCTGAACCGGCTGCATTTTGATCCATGTATGGCCAGCTTATTAAGAGATAGCATTGGGGAAGAAGGTCATTGTCTACAGGAGAATCCCTGTCTCTGATTCATTGTCTGTCCCCCTTGGCCAGATAGCAAACTTGTGGAATTGTGCATGGTGTAAACAAGGTGCTGATAAGAAGTTATTTACTACTGTATTAGTAGCTAATGAGTTCTTTGTATTTGTGCTCTTTAAGAAATTAGCTATATGTTAAACATGTGAATTTCACTTTTGTGTATAATCATACAACGAAAACGTCTCCTAGCTGTGGCTATTCCAGCAACAGAGATAAACTAATAGTAAACCTTATTGTATCTCACGTTTTTTTACCCTAGGATATGAAAAGTATTTGTTTTGTTACCATAATAAGAAAAAATCTTTTACTAATCTAATCGTTTGTGTCTGATTGCATTATCCTTGTGGGGCTGTTTATGTCACTTTTTTCTTGAGTTGACTAGAATTGTGTTGTACAAGATATTTTGTCTCAAGGTCTTCTAGTCATGTTTCCGCATAGAATGTAATGGCATTTTTAGGCGCTAAATATTACACAGAGGTGTAATTCATGAGTACAGTTTTATTACCTATGTCTCATTATCTTATAAGCTGTCACCGGCTGTCAGAATGATTTGTCTTTAATTAGCTTGTTTTATAGCTGCATATTTATTGACGGTATATCTGGGTTTATATTTCTAGTAACCAAATCTACATGGGAAACAGTACTACCATATGCTGGTTTGTGCACTTAAAGTAGAACTATAGGCAAAACTTTCTTTTTATTCTGGATAGAGCAACCCCAGATTTTTTTTCTGCCATCTATGGAGATTTTCCTTCAATTCCTGTCCCATAGCTAAACAGGAAGTGGGAGGAAATCCCTGCAAATTAAGGGAATTCCTTGGGGACCCCCAGGACAACTTTACTTTAAATTTCGATGATCCTTCTCCGCTCTATCCAAAATTAAAGAAAAAGTTTTGCCTTTAGTAATACTATAAAATTTATGTAAACCCTAATCTACAAAGTATGAATGACATTGGGGGTGATTTATGAAAGGCAAATCCACTTTGCACTACATGTGCAAACTCTAAGTGGAAAGTGCACTGAACGTGCACTGGAAGTGCAGTGGCTGTAAATCTGAGGGGTTTATCTAAAATGAGGGGAAGCTCTGCTGATTTTATTATCCAATCATGTGCAAGCTAAAATGCTGTTTTTTATTTTCCTTGCATGTCCCCCTCAGATCTACAGCGACTGCACTTTCAAGTGCACTTTGCACTTGTAGTTTGCACTTGTAGTGCAAAGTGGATTTGCCTTTCGAAAAAATAACCCCCATTGTATCTCTCTGTATGCAATCTTCATGAAGCGGAGTAAAAAATTGAAAGTCAGCAGCTACAGTATTTAATATAAGGACACTTACCTGTTCAGGGATCCTGCATTTTCAGATTGGCTCTTGGGTGCTGCCACCTCAATTCATGGTCAGGGAAACCGGCAGTAAGGCCCTTTGGCTTCACAGCAAGTGCACTGCTCTTTCCACTTTCCAACTGGCCCGGAGGGGAGGAAGGAGGAGGGGGCTGAACTTTCTAGGGACGTCGCCGTAGCGCAGTCTCACGGAAGTGGGGATGGGTACTAGACATGTGCATTCGTTTTCGTTAGAATGCATTTTCGTCCGAAAATCTGTTTTTTTTCGTTATCGTATTAACAAACGATAACGAAAGTGCAAGAAACGAAAAACGAAAGATCCGACATAAAAAATGCTTTATTTTCGTTGCGGTAAAAATTAGATATAGAGAGATTCGACATTATAGGGAAAAGATTTGACATCATAGAGAAAAGATTCGACACTATAGAAATAATAGATTCGACATTTCGATTTCGATTTATGAGACGTTCCGTCGAATGTTCTTTGATGACCATTTGCAACAAAAAAGATTTGACGTTCCGTCGAATGTTTTTTTTTTTTTTTTGCCCATTCGACAGAAACCAAGTATTATTGGATTTTCGGACGAAAGCTATTCCCCAACGAAAAACAAAATAAATCAAAACGATTTTCGGGAGTAACTAAATACATTTATTTTCCAAACGAAAACGAAAAAACGAAACTAAATATTCCAGTCTGCACATGTCTAATGGGTACCTGTCAAAAACATTCATACCCATTCTACCCTTCCCCCTGGAATAAATGTTATTATTATCGTAGTTCCCCAGGGCCCTGGATGGCAACCCCCCTTTTTTTTATATATTTTTTTATATTTTATTTCTTTTTTTCTTTTTATTTCTTTTTTATATATATATTTTTTTATTAAAGGGCTCAGAGGTCCCCAGGGCATCATGTGGCAAACACCCTTTTTTATTTTTTTGTTTATTTTTTTATTTTTGTTTATATATATATATATTTTTTTTTATTAAAGGGCCCAGAGGTCCCCGGCCCCCCTTTTTTTTATAAATGTTTATTTTTAATATATTTTTTTATTTTATTTTTTATTAAAGGGTCCAGAGGTCCCGGATGGCAACCCCCCTTTTTTTGTAATTTATTTTTATTCAAAAAAAAAATTATTAAAGGGCCCAGAGGTCCCCAGATGGCAACCCCCTTTTTAAAAAAAAAAAATATATATATTTTTTATATATATATATTTTTTTATTTTTTTTTTATTAAAGGGCCCAGAGGTCCCCAGGGCCCCGAATGACTACACCCCTTTTTTTAATATATATTTTTCTTTATTTCCTCTTTTTTTTGTAAAGTGCCTCCTGCTTCTAAATTCGCGGCAGCCCCCCGCTTCTCAATTTGAGGGGGCAGCACCCCCCCCGTTCTCTGCTCCAGGGGGCCCATGCCTGAAGCTGTGTAAGGGGCCCCATAATTCCTGATGGCGGCCCTGCCGCCCGTTAAGCCCCTGTGCTGCCCACAAATCAGGCTGAAAATCATCAGTGGCACACAGCCAGTGACAGTACTGCTTCCCTTCCCAGTGTTTTAAAATGTACAGCACCCCTGGCTTCCCTTTAGAAGTGCACTTCTCCCTTCCTGCCACTGGGTGCTGCTTGTATATAAAAGTGAATTAGAATATGATTTTATAACATCCCCAGTTTGCTCTTCCCGAGGCTGACTTCTTCATGTCCTGCTCCTCAAGGTATGTCACTGTTTGCTATATTGTAAATAGAAGTTTTCTATAGAGTGTGCCCAAAGTCTTTATAATATTTGATGATTCACTGCAGGTCTGGTCAGTGTTTTAAAAAGTTCCTGTATTTTACACATGGCATGGCATGGAGTCACAGCACCGTCTGTCCATTCTGCTTTAGCACCATGGACCCCATGCCATGCTATGCATGTGTAAAATAGAGGAGCTCTTTAAATCACAGACCAGACCTGCAGTCCAGGCTGAGTAAGGCCTCAGAGCACATGGCATTACTGTCTGTATTTAACTGCTTCATGGGCTTATTGTGGGCCTGGCTGGTTCACATGTATGTGTTTTGGCATTTCCTGCAAAGAAAAGCGCATGCCTCATGTAATAGGCTGCGCACACGGCACACCTATGCCCATCAAGCAATGAAATACAGCACTGTCTGTCCATTCTGATGTCTGCTGTGACTTATCTGCAGTTCCTGCACTGTCAAACTTGCTGCATTTTTAGACGTTTAGGTCACGCTTTTAAAAACACAGTGCGTTTGTGTGTGCAAGAACTGCAGGTACGTAGCATGGTGCAAGAACTGCAGGTAAGTAGCATGGTTCAAAAGCAGGATGGGATTCAAGGCAACTGATTTTTAAAATGCTGAATGCACCTTTTTTCTGCAGGAAACAAAGGCATGACAGCCCATTCAAATCAATGCTGTGCCTGCACAAATGAGGGCCGCCAAAACACATACATGTGAACAAGCCAGGCCCAAAATAAGCTGGAGGGGGGCCCAAAAAAAATGTTTGCCCAGGGCCCAAACCATATTAAAGACGGCCCTGCTCATCTCCCCTCTATATCAGTCCTCTCTTACAGTGTTTTTCCTCTGTAGTCCTTCTATCCCTTCTGTGCCGTCAGTACAGCCCAGATCCAGTCCAGTGTAATTACTCCAGTAAGTAGAGGAGAGGACTGTGGAGGGTATGACAGTGGCAGAATGGAGACGGATTTATTTGGTGACCAGGGGGTGGTGTTGGGTATATAAGGGTCTGAGTGATGGCCATCAGCTTGATATATGAAGTGGTCTGGGTGTGATGCAAGCTGGGGGGAGTAGAGGGCTGAGATGTGGTCATATAGTGATGTTTATAATTAAAATAAAATTATTGTGCTCATCTATTATTATATAAATACTAAATTGGTCCTCAAAGAAAACATCTTCCTGTTATAAAATGTAAATATATATCTAAATAATCCAATCCCTAAAACTCTATGTATGTCCAGATAATGTGAAATAAATTTATGACAATTAATTGAACCCTGTCACTGTTATCCAAGCTCTGGGTCTGTACAATCAGAAGTGTGAAATCACCACAAAAAACACAGGGTTAAATGAATGGTCATAAATTACATTCACATTATCTGGACTGAGTGATTGGGGGTGTTTATTTCAATAGGGCTGTGTGCTAGCTTGGGAGATATCTGTGACACTGGCTCTTCATTCTTGGTGTCTCCTTATCACTGCAATACAAATCCTACAGAAACTTTGACAAATTTTTCTTTCAAGGAGACTTTACTAAAAAAAAAAAAAAAAAAAAACAATCTCACCTCCTCCCTGCAATGTGAGCAGCCAAGCCATCCAGCAGCAGCTACAGTGAGCTCCGCCCCCTCAGTGCATCGCACTGGTGATTGAAGGGACGGGGTTGAGTCATAGATCTCTCACAGATTCTAAATACATACACTGCCAGGTTGTGTGCTGCCCGGACATACCTACAAAGGTAGTATTGTCTGTGTCATACAGAGTTCGGTTTTTGAACTGATGGTGTGTAAGCACATCAGACCATCAGGCCACTTTAGCGGTGTCCCGATGAAAACGGTCCGTCAGACCATTCTCATCGGGTTGGACCGATCGTGTGTACGCTGCCTGACAGCGCTGAAAGATGAAAATTGGCCTGGGCAGGAAGGGGGTAAAAGTGTCCGGAATTAAAGCTGTTAATGTGTACTTGAAGCATAAAGATCTAGCTGCTATGGACAACTCAGCACCCCCTTCTTTCACGAACCTCCATACATGACCTCCAATGCGCTTGTTTCTGAGACAAATGACCCAATGGCTTTTTTTCCCAGATGAAGAATTCTGAGCAGCTTTGGTGGCCCTAAACAATTGATATTTTTTCCTTGAAATGAAATAAGTGCCTTTAAATGATTTGCACACTTGTCATGTGTTCCCAGATTAATCCATTCTTACCAGCAGAAATAATCGGAAAGGTTGAAAAGGCCTAAGCTTTTACGCTTGGTGACTAATTTCAAAGAAAGAAATCAGCAGCCTTGATGTCCAGACAACACAATGGTGCAGGGCTTTCATTAGCTTCACTGTCACAGATCCTTTGTCCACAAAGCTTTGTCACTAAGTTCTAGTGTGTGTGAATTGTACCTCTGGGAACTACTTTGTGTATTTAGATCAACTTACCAAGGCTAATTAGTAACTAAAGTAAATTTGATGGTAAAAACGCAGAACATTGTCATGTGACAAGGAATTACAATAAGATATAGTAACATATAGTAAATATTGTATACACACATACAATAGATTTCTTCTTCAGGATAATCTCATAAAAATTTTAAACTTTCTTGATGAACTTCCAACAAGTTTGTTTGTTAATTGGTTGATCTCTTTACCTTCAAAAAACAAAAAACAAAAAAAAACAGATGAAGAATAATTTTTTTAGCCTGCCAGATTAAGATGGCGATAGACACTATATTGTCAAAAGTTTTGGTACACCTGCCTTGAAACGCACATGAACGCTAATGGCATCCCAGTCTGAGTCCGTAGGGTTCAGTATTGAGTTAGCCCACCCTTTGCAGCTATATACAGCTTCAACTCTTCTGGAAAGGCTGTCCACAAGGTTTAGGAGTGTGTCTATGGGAATAATTGATCAGTGGCGTCACTAGGGTTGGTGTCACCTGGTGTGGTAAAATTTGGTGCCAACCCCCCCCCCCCCCCAGGTCAGGCTAGTGCATCAGCACAGCTCTCCCCCTGTGTAATCCCTCTAATGCAACCTCCCTGTATTCCCCCTAATGTAACCCCTGTGCATTCCCCCTAATGTAACCCCCCTGTGCATTCCCCCTAATGTAACCCCCCGTGCAATCCCCCTAATGTAACCCCCCCCCGTGCAATCCCCCTAATGTAAACCCCCCTGTGCAATCCCCTTAATGTAACCCCCCCGTGCATTCCCCTTATTGTAACCCTCCCCTGTGCATTCCCCTTATGTAACCCCCCCTGCATTCCCCTAATGTAACGGTGATTTTAATAATGCTTAAATAAAAAAAAAAAAAAAAAAAATGGAACATGTATCAATGGGAAAAAAGTTTTAAAAACTGTCTTTTTTTCAGGAGTCACAGGCAAACTATAGACACCCAGCAGGTACAATATTTAAAGGAATTTTTATTTTTTATTTTTATTTAAGCATCATTAAAATCACTGCTCCTGGAGTTTTAAAAACGGTCATTCTTTCAGGAGTCCTGCTCCTGAAAAAACGACCGTTGTTAAAACTTTTTTCCATTGATACATGTTCCCTGGGGCAAGACCCGGGTTCTCAAAGACGTTTTCACAGGCAAACTATAGACACCCAGCAGGTACAATATTTAAAGGAATTTTTATTTTTTATTTTTATTTAAGCATCATTAAAATCACTGCTCCTGGAGCAGTGATTTTAATGATGCTTAAATTTAAAAAGAAAAAAAAATTCCTTTAAATATTGTATCTGCTGGGTGTCTATAGTTTGCCTGTGAAAACGTCTTTGAGAACCCGGGTCTTGCCCCAGGGAACATGTATCAATGGAAAAAAGTTTTAAAAACGGTCATTCTTTCAGGAGTCCTGCTCCTGAAAAAACGACCGTTGTTGAATTTTTTTTTCCATTGATACATGTTCCCTGGGGCAAGACCCAGGTTCTCAAAGACGTTTTCCAACAATAACTTGAATATTGGGCTTTAAAATTAGCACTTTTGAATTCGAACGTTCGAGTCCCATAGACTTCAATGGGGTTCCAAATGTTCGCACGAACGGGCGGTCTGTTAGAACGTTCTGGTGCAAACCGAACACGGGGGTGTTTGGCTCATCCCTACCTCTGACTATTCTTTGGCTGATTCCCTGGTACTGACCTCGGCCTGCACCCGGACTTTGCCTGATTCCCTGGCACTGACCTTTTTTTTCTCAGAGGATATGTGCAGGTACTCCCCCTTCTGCGTCACCCCTTATCTCCGCCCCCTAGCCACCTCCCAGTACCTCCACTTTTAGAGAATACAGGATCAAATATCTTTTTTTGTTTTGCCCCCACCAAAAGCAATAGGTTCACTTCAGCAACAATACCCCCTCTAGCAAAAATATATCGCCTAGCAGCCAACATCAATAGACCCAGTGGCAGCTGTTGCTTAATTTTCTTGGGGGGGGGGGGGGGGCACGACTTTCCCAGCCAGCAAGCCAAAAGCCAGCCAAACAACAATCATCGCCCCCCAGGCGCTCGCTCAAACTCCGCTTCCCCCCTCGCGCTCGATCACTGCATAGCTCACCCGCCAGGCTCCCCCACCAGCCCCTGCACTTGCCCCATCCAAATCGTGGCTTCCCCCCTGTGTCTTCTCCCAAGGGCCAGCGGTCAATTCTCAGGACAATCAGGACTTAGGACCAGCGACCAATTGGGTCTTAGGACTGAATGAATGAATTAATGAAAAACTTGTATAGCGCGGCACATGCGAACTGAATCGCCTCTGGGCTCCTGGCCAAATCAGGTCTCAGGACCCGTTTCCTGATTGGCCGGGAGGAGAACCAGGAAGACAATAGTGAATATTAATTTGCTATTGTGACACACGTGGGTGGGCTGGGGGCGCAGTCTGGTGCCCTGCATGTATGGTCTAGGGGGGTCAGCGCCCCTGGGCCCTGCATGAGCGGCCTCCACTGAATAGACCCCCCTCAACCGTGGATCACCCCCGCAACAATAGACACCTCCTTTAACAGCAGACCCCCCCAGCAACAATAGAGTCCCCCACCAGCAACAACAGAACCTTCCAACTATAGACTTCTTCCAGCAACAATAGATCCCCCAGCAGCTAGAATCAATAGATCCTCCAGCGTATACCAGCAACCCTTGCCATTACATATATTTAATGCTAGAGGTGCCGAAACTGCGTCCCCCTGCCTTCCGGCAGGGGGACGGACGCTTGTTTGCTCTGTTTGTCACATAAAGCCACAATGTGCTTTTGGAGGAAACATGCCACACAAGCCTTCATGCAGAGTTACCAGAGAACTGTACAGAACTTAAGATATAGATATACATCTAAAGCTAAGTTATGTCTATCAAATTTAGTATTAGAATTCCGTGTGCCGCCAAGGAAAAATTTTATGAGCACAAATATCAAGATTATGAATTGCAGTTCATCCTGTACAGCAATATATCAAAACTATTTTAAGGTTTGGTTGGATTTTCCCATATGATTTATATATATATGAGACTGATAAAGAACTATTTCCCCAGTTCCTGAGAACAGACAGGGTTTGACCATTATTGAACTTGAACAACCTGCTTTGTTTATGTTTTTCTTCTTCCACAATCGTCCAATCGTCCAAAAATATAGAAGATCCGGAAAAAAATAACTTTAGAGTGGGATGGAAAATTGTGGGCAGTTTTAGTGAAAGGATCCAAGATTGACCAGCGTGATAATGTAGAAAATCAAAACCATTGTGGGAAAATAATGCTGAATTCGAAGGTAGCAGACTTGATAGATGCCAACAAGTTAATAGGGTAATAAAGGGGATAATCAAGGCTTCTACAAGGCTGTGCTAATTCCATCCCCATAAGGATGAGCACTGCAAATCACACTGAGATTATACCTTTATCTGACAGTAGATAGGGAGCAAGTTTACTGCTTGTTGGAGGCAGCACTGACCCTGTGCACATTACTCTGCCTTCACTGTAACCTACTTAGTGGACTTATGGTAAACTGTTTTTCAAGCCTACAAATCTTCCCCTGAGTCTAGCTAAAGACAATACAAGAGAAAGGTGATAAAGAAGGAACTGCTTTATGCTAGTGAGCACCATAGTATTCCTTAAAGCGGATCTCCCACGCCAAAAACATGTTTTTCTTAATGGCTATTTAAAAGGTTAATGCCCCTAATTAGCTGAACTCACGTTTTTTGTCTCCCGCGGCCGCTCCGCTGCCATCCTGTGCGAAATAACAACTTATATTCCCCCTTCCGTTTAGGTTCCATTTTAACTGTGGGCATAAGCCCACAGATCGGCACTTCCTTCTTCTGGTGGATGCTGATGTCCCAGCATCCACCGCTCGATCTCGCGCATGCGCACGAGCAACGCAGAGCAGCTGCTTGAGCGTCTGTGTTGCCATGACAACGGCAACCTTCTTCCTTTGTTTATGCCGCGCGTCACTTCCTGCCTAGGAAATAGCGCGATATTTGATCACACGGCTGCGCAGTTTACACAGGGAGCTATGGAGAGAAGCTCCCAGAGCGCACTGCATGGAGCAGGAAGCGACGCAATGCCCGGAGAATTCCCACAGTGAGCCAGACTGGAAGGCAGTCTACTGTACAGGTACTGTACAGATTTACTTTAAAAAAACATCCGTTTTGATAATGTCATACAGCGGCAGTGTAATTAAAGAAATGTTAGAATTAGGATGGAGATCCGCTTTAATACGACCATACATACACTATATTACTAAAGTATTGGGACACCTGCCTTTACACACACACATGAACTTTAATGGAATTCCAGTCTTAGTCCATGGGTTCAATATTGAGTTGGCCCACCCTTTGCGGCTATAACACCTTCAACTCTTGAGGAGAAAACTCACTCATCCATGTCTTTATGGACCTTGCTTTGTGCACTGGTCTAAATCATTTGGTGGAGGGCAGTGGCGGTTCGTCCATAGAGGGCGCTGGAGCGCCGCCCCCTCTGGCTCTCACCGCCACTGAGTCTAATAACATAGATTCATGCATTGCACGAATCTATGTTATTATCGCCGCTGCCGCTGTTATTCAGATGGTCGGCGCTCATGTCCGGCCATCTGAATAACGCCAGCTGGTTGGCTGTATGGAAATGTCTATCAGAGCCAACAGCTCTGATAGGCTTTCCCAGTACAGCCCTCGGGTCCCGGAAGCTTATTCTCAGAGCACACAGACTGTACGCCCCTTGGATAAGATGACAGGCGTCTCAGCCAATCAGGTTGGCCGGTTCTGGCTACCGGTAACCTAATTGGCTGAGACGCCTGTCAGTCATCGAGGGTGGGAGAAGACATCGTGGGACGTGGATGCCTGACTCCAGTAAAGGTAAGTGCCGGGCGGGGGGGGGGGGGAGCAATTTACAGGGCACAGTGGGGACAATTGGCACAGCGGCAACCATGGGCACAGTGGTGACAATGGATGGCACAGTGGCTGGTTTAATGGCATGGAACAGTGGTGACAATGGATGGCACAGTGGCTGGTTTAATGGCATGGAACAGTGATGACAATGGATGGCACAGTGGCTGGTTTAATGGCATGGAACAGTGGTGACAATTGATGGCACAGTGGCTGGTTTAATGGCATGGCACCATGGTGACAATTGATGGCACAGTGGCTGGTTTAATGGCATGGAACAGTGGTGACAATTGATGGCACAGTGGCTGGTTTAATGGCATGGCACAGTGGTGCGAATTGATGGAACAGTGGCTGTATTTGATGGCATGGCACAGTGGTGCAAATTGATGGCACAGTGGCTGCGTTTGATAGCATGGCACAGTGGCTGCGTTTGGGCACAGTGAGACTGCAATTTTTTTTTCCTTTGCGCCCCCCCAAAAATTTTGAGCACCAGCCGCCACTGGTGGAGGGAGAATTATGGTGTGGTGTTGTTTTTCAGGGGTTGGGCTTGGCCCCTTAGTTCCAGTGAAGGGAACTCTTAAGGCAGGCATGTCCAAAGTCCAACCCGGGAGCCAATTTGCAATTCTGGTTTAATGCGGCCCCACTGGTAATTTGGATATATATCTCGTGCATTCAGAGGCTGCATTCACGTAAATGGTGAGGCTGCATTCATGGCAATAGTGAGGCTGCATTCAGAGACTGCATTCATGGCACCTGTGAGGCTGCATTCATGGCAATGGTGAGGCTGTATTCATGGCAAAGTTGAGGCTGCAGATGGGCACTGATTAGGCTGCATTGATGGGCAATGACCCTTATTTTGATTCACAATTCTTTATTTAACATTTATTTTCCCCTGAAACTTTGTGGTGCATGTTATGTGCCAATAAATACGATATATCCAAATAACACGCCCAAGCTCATCCTTAGACTCTTGACCACACACAGCCACAAAGGCATTAAAATTCTTGTTGGCCAGTGTATTAGTTCATTTGCATTTAATTTTAATGGTTCAAAGAATGTCAGGCAAAATGGTTGGCCTTACGCATGTTCACTTCATCAAATCTGGCCCTCTTTGAAAAAAGTTTGGACACCCCTGTCTTAAGGCATCAGAAGACCAAGACATTTTGGACAATTTCATGCTCCTAACTTTGTGGGAACAGTTTGGGGATAACCCTTTCCTGTTCCAACAAGACTGTGCACCAGTGCACAAAGCAAGGTTCATAAAGACATGGATGATCGAGTTTGGGATGGAGGAGCTTAACTGGCCTGCATAGAGTCCTGACCTCAACCGATAGAACACCTTTAGGATGAATTAGAGCAGAGACTGCGAGCCAGGCCTTCTCTTCCAACATCAGTGCCTGACCTCACAAATGCGCTTCTGGAAGAATGGTCAAACATTCCCATAGACACACTCCTAAACCTTGTGGACTGCCTTCACAAAAGAGCTGAAGCAGTTATAGCTGCAAAGGGTGGGCCAACTCAATATTGAACCCAAAATTTGGCCGATTCAGCAGGTGATCCATGTATGTTCGATCCATGTATGGGGAGGGTGGTTGAACATAAATCAATCTACCAGTTGACCTCTGTGCAACCGCCCTTTCTGATTTTTGCCACTCAATCAGCACTGCCAGCTATAGCCTGCGGCGCTGATCAGTACAGAGGATTCCTCTGTCTACTATGAATATGTGGATGGGGGAATCAAGTATAGCCCCTAACAGCCCGCTGGGAATACTTCCCACACCTCCCACTGGCAGAATAAAATAGAGCAGCGGGAGGCAAGGAAGGAAAGAAAATAGTTTAATTTCCCTAATCATCACAGTCAGTGTTTATTAGGGGAATCAAGCGATTTTCTTTCATTCCACCCTACCAATCTTAGGCCTCGTACACACGACCGAGGAACTCGTCGTTTCAGACACATAGGGGGTTATTTACCAAAGGCAAATCCACTTTGCACTACAAATGCAAACTACAAGTGCAAAGTGCACTTGAAATTGCACTGAAAGTGCACTTGGTAGTGCAGTCGCTGTAAATCTGAGGGGTAGATGTGAAATGAGGGGAAGCTCTGCTGATTTTATTATCCAAACATGTGCAAGCTAAAATGCTTTTTTTTAATTTTCCTTGCATGTCCCCCTTTCAGTGCAATTTCAAGTGCACTTTGCACTTGTAGTTTGCATTTGTAGTGCAAAGTGGATTTGCCTTTCATAAATAACCCCCATAGTTTTTCTCGTCGAGTTCCTTGTTAGGCTTGTCGAGAAACTTGACAAGCTGTCTTTGTGTACACACAGTCAAGACCAAATCTCCTCGTTCTCAAACGCGGTGACTTCAACACATACAACGGCAGGGGAAGTTCGCTTTCACTGGCACAACCCTTGGGGCTGCTTTTGCTAATCTCATGTTACTGCGTGTTAGGAAAAAGTTTGGTAAGAGACATTTGCACTTTTCAGTCTGTTACAGCGTGACAAATGTGCTATTTCCATTACAAATGCAACTTTTACCGAAGGTACGCGGGTTTCTAAGCATACACACCAACGTGTTTCTGGTGGAAAACCAGCCCGACGAGGAAGACGACAAGGAAATTGAGACTCCCGTCGAGGAAAAAGAGAATTTGCTCTCTTTTTTGCTCATCGAGTTCCTCGACAGTTTTTTCGATGAAAAACATACACACGACCGTTTTCCTTGGCAAAAAAGCTCCCCCACCAAGTTTCTTGATGGATTCTGCCGAGGAAAACGGTCGTGTGTATGAGGCCTAAATGTAATTGAACAAGCCTTAGGCGGCGTACACGCGGCCGAGGTTCTCGCTGAAAACCAGCGAGAACCTCGCTGGAATGCACATTCCAGCGAGGACCTCGGCCGTGTGTACGGTCTCGGCGAGCTTCCCGTCGGGAAGCGCGTCGAGCCGAAATAGAGAGCACACTCTCTATTTTCTCGACGGCCCGCCTGGAAGAATGGCTGGTTGCCATTCCCGACGGGCGGGTCGCCGAATTCGACGGCCGGGAGAGAACCTCGACGGGCGGAACGATGTGTTCTGCCCGTCGAGGTTCTCTGCCGTGTGTACGGCGCCTTAGAGCAAACGCAGAGCAAAATGCTAATGCAAATGCTATCATAGGGTATCTACCAACATTTATGTAGTGCAAGGATCTACCTGAATGGATGCAAATTTAATGGATTTTTGAATGGATAGAGGCTTGTTCTAACGTTGCACAGTTTTGATAAATATAAAGAAGATTGTACAGAGATCGTACAATCTAATTGTATAATGTATGGCCAAATTAAAGCGATTGTAAATTATCACCTTGCAAAACAACCAATTCAACTTAAAATAGAAATGAAAGACAAAACATTTGTGTAAAGATATATATATATATATATATATATATATATAAATACCTTTTTTTCCCCCTTTTTTTATAAGTAATCACATAATCTCAGTTCTCGACTGCATAACAGCTGGGGTAGGAGAAATAGCAGAACACTAATCTTCCCAGTGGTATAAATTTTGGCCAAATTTATGAAGAAAAATTATTTATTTGTAAAATGTTTTAACAGAAACAAAGCAAAAAAATGTTTGGGGTAAAAAAAAAACATTTATTTAGCAAAAAAAAAAAACAGCAGTGATTAAATACGACAAAAAGAAAGCTCTCTTTGTGTGACAGAGCTGACGCTGAAAATCCCCCTGGGCAGGAAGGGGGTAAAAGTGTTCGGTATTGAGGTGGTTAAGCAACTTTTAGTTTGGTCAGAGTCTCAAGTACAGCAGCAGGTTGCCTCAACAAATAGTTTAGTAATTACGGAAAAGTACAGATCCTCAGACCATTCAGTTCAATACTGTGTGCAGTGGCAAGCATTGAAGACACACCTACTTCATTTCTGCCATGACCCCTGTAGTGGGATCAGTGCTGGGATAGCAGGGGTGCGAAGCATGTGATCGGGCCCCTAAGCTGGAATCTGTGAGTAGGAGGTTTGTGTGTAACGGTAATTGCAGTCCTGTGTGACATACTGGAAACTCGCCATACCTCACCTCCCGCAGATTGTGTTTGTTTGTGGCTGTCTTGGAAAAGTTAGCAGGTGACAGGATGTGTCACATTTTTCGACAGTGCTGGTGAATAATTTTCCTCTCAGCCATGTACATTATCTGCACACAGTTCACAAACACTGGGCCTGATTTACTAAATTATGATGCAAGATCAAGTGCAAGGAAGGGGACCTTCCAACTCAAAGACTCAGCTCAGTTTTATTTTAATTCCCTAAAAACATTGCTTGATAATTGGTGAAAACACAGGTTCACCTACAGTAAAGTGACCAGACTTCTAAAAAGAAATCCGTGGACATATATTTTTTTAGTAGTCATGGAGGCGATCAGCGACTCATAGTGGGACTGTGATATTGTGGTTGACAAATCGGACACTAAGTGACACTTTGTGGGAACCAGTGACACTAATACAGCGATCAGTGCTAAAAATATGCACTGTCACTGTACTAATGACACTGGCTGGGACGGGGATAACATCTAGGGCAATCAAAGGGTTAAATGTGTGCCTAACAAGTGTTTTTTACCTTTGGGGGAGGTGCTTTTACTAAGGGAAGGCATAGATCCATGTACCTGCTTTGTAGGAACACATGATCAATGTCTTCCATACTGACAGAACGGTGATCTGCCTTGTTTACATAGCCTTTGTACATAAAGATCAGCGTGTACCGGTGGACATTGTTTTCGCCGGAGCCGCTGATTGGCTCCCATACCCAGAAATTCAAGAACACATATATGTGATCCTGTGCAGTGCAACCGCCCTGTAGCAGTGAATCTGCTATCAAGCGATCAGCAACTGGTTAAGATCATCAGCATTTTGATAATTCACAGGCATAAGACCCCTTTCACACTGAGGCGCTTGGCAGGCGCTATAGCGCTAAAAATAGCGCCTGCAACGTGCCCCGAAAAAGACACTCCTTTCACTCCAGTGTTGAAGCCTATGGGCAGCGGCGCTTTGCAGGCAGTTTTAACCCTTTTCCAAAAGCTAGCAGGGGTAAAAAAGGCCCCGCTAGCGGCCGAATAGCACTGCTAAAATGACAGTAAAACTTTACCACCGATGCCCTCACCACCCCAGTGTGAAAGGGGTCTTAGGCACTCTATCATGGCTGGTTTTGTCACAGTGTGTCACATGACATGGCTGCTGGGTGCTGATACTTAGAACCAATAAGTTAACAAAATCAGCACCCAGCAGCCATGTCATGTGACACACTGTGACAGAGCTAGCCAGAGCCATGATAGAATGCCTGCTGCCTGTGAGTTATGATACTATCCATTATGCCAGAGAGACACAATGCAATGTAGTCTATTCACAGACACCCCCCAAAGCACACCTGTAGGCTCTCCCAGCAGGCCAAGAGATTTAAAGAAATCCTTGCCTATTGGCTGAGACACCCCATCCATTCATGATCTGTCTTTGCTATGCCCTTGTCTATCTAATGTCACCAGCTACAATGCCACCTAGTGACAGAAGAGAGAAATGCAGCAATTCCAGAATTAGGGGGAAATCAGTGATCTCCTAACAATTAGCCAGGGCAATTACTACCTGGCAAACTAAATTTGTTAGCAACCCTGCCTAAACACCAGGGTTCTACACATATAAGCAGAATTCTTTGACACCAAAACAGCCTATATATACAGATACTGGTATAGTGTACAGCTAATCACAGGAAAGTATATAGTTACAGCATGCATGTATTGAAAACTTAGCGCATGGGAAACAGTGACAATTTATTTGAGAGGTATTATCCCACATTTGTTAAAATGTGTGTGAGAACTGCTAACTGGAGATGTGATCTGGAAAGGGTAGCAGGAGAGTTATGCAGGGACCATGAAATATACAAAGTCATACTGAAATGTCAGTCACTTGTGTAATTATGCAGAAAAGAGGAACATGGTGTGATTTCTGATTTTCAAAATTGGGTTAAAACATATAATATTTTCTTGTGGTAGAATGAATCATTACAAACTAAAGGGCTTAAACGAGAAGTATGTTTTTTTATTTTACAATCATACTTACCTAGGTAAATGCATCTTTGGTCTAATGCTGCATCTGTCCCCCACCGGCTCTAAGGTTGAGAACCGAGTGATCAAAGACTGCTGATCGCTCGGTTCTCAGAGCTCCCTGAGCAGAGAGCTGTTAGTCACCGCTGTCTGCTCTGCCCCTCCTCTGCTCACTAGAGCGCTGGGCTGTGGAGGGAGAGAGCGGCTGGCTCAGGCTACACCATATGGTCACGATCTTTCCTGGGCCTGGACTGGCTCTGTGACATCAGCCGACAGCCTGGTTCAAGTTTGCTGTCTGCTTAAAATGATTTGCAGGGTGCAGAACAAAATTCACTCCTGTGATCCACAGGAAAAGTATAGCCAAACGAGCTTTGGCTGTACTTCTCTGGTAAAGATTCCTAGTTACACCCCTTTATACAGTCTGTGTCTACACCAACCTCCCTGTACTGGGAGAATTAAAGAGAAGATATAATTGGATGTTATGGGAAAGTTAGACTGTAGCCATATGAGGTTTAATAACTGCCTACTGATGAGTCTGCAGTAGATAAATCAGACTGCAAGCGTCCCTGGAACAGGTCCCATTGTAAATATTTTCTATTGTGCATTGAAATAAATATCAGCTAATGTTATTTAATTGCTAACCACTGACCTCATCGGGGCACTAGGAAATGATATTATTCATCCTGTCACCTGCTGGCTTTTCCCAACACAGAAGCAAAAAAAATGTCCACAGGAAATAAGGAGTGACATATTTCCAGTCTGTCACACAGAATAATCACCACTTCAGATATTTCCTCATACTTGGATTCCAGTCATGTGAATCCACAAGGAACCCTCTTCACCATTGTAGACATAAAATCACCCCTGGATGTCCCCACACATGGAGAAGACGTCAGAAGACCAAAAAGGCTTACCTTTCCTACTTTTTTGGAGAGATGGGTTAGGATGTAACTTAGTATGAAGAATAGATATATTTACAGCTATAGCCTTGGCCACTGGGCTGCTTGGCTTCAGTCACTAATGCTGGTTTTAGTTTTATGCTTAAACCCAAACCCCAGGCAGATGAAAGTGCTGCAGCCAGGGATTGAAAGTAAATAAAGCGGGGGCGCATGCGCGGCGCGATGCTGATGGGACTTGCCTGAGCGCAGCTCCGTCGTACCCGGTCCTCTTAGTGCCTATCCCTGGGGCTATACAACTCAGATTAAGCCAAAAATCACAAGCACCCCTGTGGGAACATAGCGTGCATGCCATACGCTAAAAGAAAACGGATTAAACAGTCGAAACACAGCCTTACTAACTTTCTCCTGGACATGGAGCAGAGAAGCGGTAAAGCGTCCCAAAATGGCGCTGGCGGCCTCGTGTGGGGAGAGGGAGATCCAGCCTCACAGTCTTCTAATCTCCAGGACAATCGTGAGTACAACTCCCCCTTATCAAAGGCAGATCTTGATGAAAGTCTCACATTTTAACAAATTAGTGGAGAAAATTGAAAAAGAAGTGCACAACTCCACTGCTGCACTCTCTCATGAGATTGCTAATATAGGCACCCGCACGGATCTCCTTGAGACCAAGCATGATGAGCTTTCACTCGCTCATAACGATCTGAGGAAAGACTATGAGAATCTTGCAGACAATTTTGCCTTTATGCAGGCACAAGTTGAAGATTTAGACAACAGAAATCGCCGCCAAAATATCAGGGTATGCGGTGTCCCAGAGACAGTCACTGAGTTAATGCCTGCAGTGTCTAAAATCTTCCATAACCTTCTCCCAGACAAACCTTTAACAGCATATGCCTGCGACAGGATCCACAGAGCCCTCCGCCCAAAATTCATTATGTGTATGAAGGATTTTTTGGTAAAGGAAGAAATAATGCGGGCGTCCAGGAATACTCCTAACATCTCATTTGAAGGCAAAAGAATCCAGATATACCCTGACATCTCACCTGCCACATTAGACAGGAGACGCAGGATGAAAGAGGTCACCTCAGTATTACAAGCTGCCAGGATAAGATACCGTTGGGGTTTCCCCTTTAGGCTTACCATCCCACACTACATGGCTCTACATACACTGTTTTCAATGTAATTGAAGGCAAGGAGCTCCTGATAAAATTGAGCCTACTGCCACAGGATCACCAGGCTCGTCCTCCTCCCACGCCATGACCCTCACCAATCTGGTCTACCCCCTCCACTAGACGTAACCAGAGGGACCAGAGGAGACTATTTATTTCCTTCCAGAATCAACCCATTTGACACTCCTTGTGCACTATTAGACTTCCTCCATGCCCTGCCTGTTTCTTCATGTCCCTAAAGATTGCTCCCTCTCCTGGACAATAAACAGCGGCTCTCATTCCTCCAAGCAAAAATCAGGACATATCCTCTTATAACTAACTTGAAGATACTCTCTTTCTCTCCCCTGAGGAACTCTCCACTCTCTGCTAGTAGTGTGGGCCTTGCTGCTAAGTTACCTCGCCACCTTTTCCAGGCATTAGAGTGTACCATATTTACCTTTATGTTTGCATTATAGGGTTTCAATGCCTGCATTGGTTCCTTTTTTTTTGGTTTGGTCTGTTGATCGCACTTTTTTACAAAGTTTCTTTAGAGGAATGCTCAGAAATGTTACTGATGCAGGCTGCTCATATGCTCACCTCCTACAGGCCATGCCTCTGAAATTTCTCATGTGAACACCATGCACCAATTTTTTTTGTTTGTGTTACTATGTCTTTATATGCACTAATGACTGGGAACATCCGCCGTTGTTAGATTGACCCCCACTCCTGCTTACAGGCTCTGAGGTGCTACT
Organism: Rana kukunoris; assembly: GCA_029574335.1. NCBI lineage: Eukaryota > Metazoa > Chordata > Amphibia > Anura > Ranidae > Rana > Rana kukunoris. The sequence continues at coordinate 465,761,886 of CM056051.1, read as the reverse complement.
GGGCCAATGTTGTTCCCTCTGAGCCTACAGCAGGACAAGGACTTTTTTTTTGGTCCTTTCTTTTTTATTTTTCTTTGTTCTTTACATTTTTGGTCTGACAGGTATATTCCTGTCCCGGTGTCGCTGGTACACACCAACATAACCACTCTCAACTCACTCATGGCTCTTTTGGCCTGTCAATATATAACAATTATCAATTGTGATATTTTGATCTTTTTCACTTTCAAAGGTATATACAATTTTTTAGGTCTATGTGCTATTAGAAATGGTGAACTTTTTATGTATACTCTTCATGGTAGTGGACTCCTATTGGTGTCTCTTTCCCCCTCTATGGTGAACATCACACCGAGTCGCACTAGAATAATACCCCCTTGCATTGTTGCTACGCTAGGCGTTTTATGGTGGTTTGTTCTGCTGATAGCACGATTTAATTCACAAAATGGGTCTTAAAATAATCTCTCATAACACAAATGGTTTCAACTCTCCCAATAAACGTAGGAAAGCATTCCAACAGTATAAGAGACTGGGAGCTGATATTATCATGCTCCAAGAAACACATTTTGCCACATCTAACCACCCTAAATATTTTCCCAAATCAAACAACCAGGTTTACTTTACCACATTCACTAATAAAACTAGAGGGGTCGCTATTTTTATCCGCAACTCACTAATCTTCGATATCCACAACATCTTTAAAGACCCAGACAGTCGATCGGGCCATCACCATTGCCTCTGTCTATGCCCCAAATGATTCCCATACCTCCTTCTTCACTAGATTTTTTGAATCCATAGATAAATATCTCTCCCCTCACTTGGTGATTGGAGGTGATTTCAATCTGGCTGCTCATCCAGTTTTGGATAGACGTAAGAATTCTTCCCACACCAAGTCCTTCTCCAAGACCATCAACCGCCTCATCAATAAGCTGCAGCTGATAGATTAATGGAGAGCCCACAATACAGGCGTTAAAGCATACACCCACTATTCACACCCTCACGATTGCTATGCCAGGTTGGACTACCTATACTGTACCCCAATTCTCATGGGTAACTCCACTAAGGCACAAATACACCCTTGCCCCTGGTCAGATCACAACATTGTAACATTCGATACTTCCTATATAGGTCTTGCCCCCTCTCCCTACAACTGGCGCCTTAATGACTCCCTGCTTACTGACCCGATTAATACCTCGACTATCTCCACACATATAGACAACTACTTTACAGAAAATGTAAATGAAGACACATTGCCCACCTTAGTGTGGGTTGCCCACAAAGCAGTCTTAAGAGGTCATATCATTAATATAGCAGCGACCAAAAACAAGGAGAGACAAGCTGACATTAAACGCCTTACCAATGACTTGCATCATCTATATAACAAACTGCAACACACCACGACACCTATTATCACCCAGCAGATTCATGAAAAACGCAAAGCTCTAGACCTGATAATGTCAGCTAACACAGAGAAATCCCTTAGATTTTCCAAGGCCAAGTTTATGCTACACAGCAACACTACCTCAACGATGTTCGCTAGGAAACTAAATCAGGATTGTAAGCCCACACACATCTACAAACTCAGAGACAGCAAGGGTGATTTTGTTACTCACCCACAAGAGGTTTTGAAGATTTTCACCTCTTTCTACAAAGATCTTATGTCAGGCCCTAAAAACGCACCGAGTAACACTTCTAAATCTTGGTTGGAGGCATTGAATCTTCCTTCCCTTACCCAATAACAAACCGATTCTCTCAACTCCCCTTGCACAGTTGAGGAAATAACTCAAATCATAAAATCCCTCAAGTCCTCTACTGCCCCACTATTAGCCCCCAACCTAATAAAACTGTTTAACTACATTCTAGAGGGCAACAACTTCCACAACGAAATGTTATTGGCAAATCTCTCTCTTATCCCCAAACCTGGTAAGGATCATACCCTCCCTCAGATTTTCCGCCCGATTTCGATATTGAATAATGACCTCAAAATCTTCGGTCGAATTCTTGCCGACAGACTTGCTAAGGTAATTTCACCACTTATACATATAGATCAATCAGGCTTTATCCCCAACAGGCAGATCACAGACAACATCAGACTAGTAACTAGCATCATACAAGATGCCAACCTCCACTCGTGTCAGACATGCCTACTTAGCCTAGATATACACAAGGCATTCGATAGTGTCAGCTGGTCATACTTGAATCATCTTTTACCCAGGTTCGGGATCTCAGGCAAATTCCTACAAGGCTTTAATGCCTTATATCAAGCCCCACAAACCCGCATTAGAATCCCTGGGTACAACTCAGACTTTTTTTCCTTGGGCAGAGGAACTAGACAGGGCTGTCCCTTGTCCCCACTCCTGTTTGCTTTGGCCATTGAACCACTGGCCCAAGCCATAAGAACTAATGCTGATATCAAGGGATATCACAAAGATCTAACAGAATATAAAATCAGCCTATACGCTGATGATGCATTACTTTATCTTACAAATCCGCTTACTACTGTCCCAGTTCTTCTTAAGGAGTTGAATCATTTTCATGATATTTCGGGCCTCAAAATCAACTTATATAAATGCTCTGCCCTACCCATAAACATTCCGCAGAATACCTTTAATCAGCTTCAACTCAACTTCCCTTTTAATTGGAACTCCTGCTCGATTAAATACTTGGGTGTCAATATCACTCCCAATCACAATGGATTATTTAAAGCCAATTACATTCCCCTCTTCTCTCAAATCAGCTCACTTCTTAATACCTGGTCCACATACCATATATCCTTCCTTGGCAGAATCTGTGCAATCAAAATGAAAATCATCCCAAAGCTCCTATATTATTTCCGTTCTCTTCCAGTCAATATCTCCAAATCTAAACTAGACTCCATTCAAAGACTTATCAACAAGTTTATCTGGTCAGATAAAAAAACCTAGATACAGCTACGCTTTACTGCATAGACCCCAATTTAGGGGTGGATTGGGCCTCCCTAACATATGGAAATATTTCTTAGCTGCTAGACTCTCCCAGATGTCACAGTGGTTTTCCTCCTCTCAAGATATCCCATGGAAAAGATTCGAAACTACTTCCATCTCACCATTTCATCTTCAAGGGATTTTGTGGTCCAATTATGTCCTTTACCGAAATCTCATTAAGCATAATATAATAGTAGCTCATCTGTTTCAATTATGGCTTAAAATTAAAGATACATACCTGTTAGACTCATCCATTTCAACACTGACCTCGTTTCTGGGAGACCCCAGACTAGCTTCTGCATACAATGATACAACCCCATTTTCCTGTTGGATGAACTCCAATATCACCACACTAGGTTCATTACAATACAAATGGAAATTTAAACCCTTTGATTTCCTCCAGAGAGTAAATAAGTTCCCTTCCACAGAATGTGAAAGATACCTGCAGATTAAAGCTTTTTTTTTCACACACTTCTCTCTCACCACTCAACCAATTAACACGCTATTTGAGAAAATATGCCTTTCCTCTTCTAGAGATAAGGGTATGATCTCCAAACTGTATCACTCCCTTAATGACTTCTCTACCCCTGACAAATCACAACCAATGCTACAGTGGGAAACAGATTTAGGACTCAACCCCCCCCCCCCGACACCTGGTATTCCATGTCAGAGAACCTTCGGAAGAGTAACAGGGCGATCTCCTTCAGAGAGACCCCGTTGAAACTGTTTTCCCATTGGTACCTCACTCCTTCCAGAATCCATTCCTTCTACCCAATGATCCCTCCTGACTGCTTCAGAGGTTGCCGGGTGGAGGGTACATTACTACACATTTTTTGGAGCTGCCCCCACCTAACCCAAATTTGGGCGGATGCTTCAGATAGGTTTGAAAGATTTTCGAAGCACAAATTTACTCTCACCCCCCAGGTTTGCTTATTGTATGCCAATATCCAAGATATTCCTCCCCCTGCAACAAATTGTTTCACTCTCTCTGTAGCTCCATCCAATGGATGATAGCTCTCAACTGGAGATCTAATACGGTATTATGGTCGCAGGTACTGGAGAGGATGGAAATGCTAAAACTCTCAGACAGGATCTACCACACACTTAATGATACCCTTCATATATTTGACACCAAATGGTCTTATTGGACTCTAACACAGTGACTCCACTATCACCCACATATCTTACTATGCAAGAGTTGTTCATAGCATATTAGGACTTATAAAGATGCTCTACTTCATATACCTTTATCTTTTGTATCTACTATTGTATTCTACTGTATATATGACTTTGATGTTTTATACTATTGTCTATGTTTGTACGATTCAAATTTCTCAATAAAAACTTTTGTAAAGAAAAAAAAAGAAAGTAAATAAAGCAGCCATATATCTGCAAACATTTGTTTAATTTTATATTTTTTACTGGACTATTAATTTTATTTTGTTATTTGTGGCTGGAGTTCTGTTTTAACTTTGTAGCTATGATTTGTATCTAAACGAACTGGAGTAGCACTTTAACTAGTATATTTTCCCTTTGGAGCTCTGCAGGTAAGCAGCCAAAATCAAATCTATCATTCTGACTTGAGCAGTCCACTTTTATTTTTTTTGACTGAGGGTCAGCCATGGATGGGGAAATCTTCCTCTACCTACCTTCTCAAAAAGGTTGTGGGTACTGGTGAGACTTTAGCTTTCAAGCAAAATATCAAATTCGCTGGACAGTACATAAGAAGCTTGGTTATAATAAAGAGATGCAACAGTATATAACATGTATGTTGCCGTGCTAAAGCAGTGATAATAAATACTAAATCAACAAAAGAAAGAGAGGGAAATATGAATTTGTGAAGACTTTAGAGTCCAAAGTGTGCGTAGGCTCAGCCCTAAGCGTTTCGTCCCCTATGACATCATCTGGGGCATCTGGCATCTTTGCTGTACAGCCTGGAAATTGTGTTTTTATGCGTATATTCATTTTAATAATGTGAGTACAAAAGGTACCGTGTATGTATATTAAATCTTTTAGCGGATTTACAATATGTGGTTTCCTTTGCTTTGATTCAATGTGGATGCCTGCAATATATGGTGCTTACTGGGTTCATACACCTTGGAGAGTGAGTCAGTTCAATATACTGCAATACCTAAGCATTTACAACAGGCGAATTGGACTTTTGCCTATTGGTTACGATTCACGTGGTGATTACAGAAATGGATTGGCACAACTGTCGTTCAATTCCATCCGTGGTGTAAATTGTCACCAAGGCACACACTTTGGACTTAAAAGTCTTTACAAATTCATATTTTCTTCACTTTCTATTGGGACCTTTTGTTAATTTAGCATTCATGACAACAAACATGTTATATTCTGTCGCATAGTTTTTTCTGGCTATTTTGTTGCCAGCAGCTATTTATTTCTACATGTGTTAACATCAGCATGGTTTCTATTTTTTTTGTTCTATAATAAAGAGAGACCTGGCAAGTTTTATTATGCAATAAAAATACTATCTGAGAGTCAATAGCCACATATTGTTTAGTGGCTGGATAGTATGTAAGCAGCCTGGTTAGACCGCAATGTAAGATAGAGGGAATTAAAGAAAATATGAATCTGCGCTACGGACTATTTAAATTGGTGACACGTGGACAAAATTGAGATTGTGTATTAAATAAATAATTAAATAAAGTGAAAATGAATAAATATTTTTTTTTTTTTCAAATATATATTTTATCGAGAGAACACATGTGGAGAAGTTCCAAACATATAACAGATAGATACATGTCATCAAAAAGTAAAATAAACGAGTACAGAAGAATTTATGGACATATCAAACATCCCCATAATATGGCACTTTATAGAAACCTACATGGAAAGAGATCAAACGACCCTCCCATTGCAATTTTAATCAGGTGGGGATAGCATCAATGAGTGGGAACCTCCCCGTGTTAAATTTTATATTAAGGAGGAATTAAAGTGATAGCAGGTGTAGTAGGAAGAAAGAGTAAGAAAGAAGGGGGGGGGAGAAGGTGGACAAGAGGGGAGGATGGGGGAAACGTAGACAAGGCGAGGACGGTGAGTGGCCACGACACCCCTAGTCAGAGGGGCGTTAGGACCCCAGTAGGGAGACTCCCTCATCCGAAAAAAATTAAAATATTCCAGATGCTCCAGACCTCCGTAAAGGTCTCCTGTTTGTGCTGTGCAGTGAGGATCAGGTCCTCCATCTTACGTGTTTCCTCCACCTTCCGCAGCCAGCAACCAACACTCGGTGGGCACTGCTGCTTCCAGTAGAGGGGAATGCACGCATTCAAGAGGTGGCACACCAACGATTTTTTGTAGGATTTAATTGGCAACGTCGACAGGTGCAGGAGAAAAAAGCGAACAGTTTAAAATTAGTTTCTTGAATTCTAGTGCAAGAGGAAGATTTTATTGCTAAGGTGACTATACGTTGTTTCTGTGCCACCGAGAAAGTCCGGTTCAGGTCTGTCTCCCATCTCGCTAAGCATCTCAAGTCAGGCTGCATAGGGGGGGAATTTAAAAGAGAGTACATTTGTGAAAAAGTCTTTGTCGCAGGCCCGGTGTCCAAGCAGCACTCCTCAAAGGTCGTCAGGGGTCGTGAGAACTTCTGCGGGTCGGGGATAGAATAAAGAAGTGGTGCAATTGCACCGCATTCCAGAAGGGGAGGCTGTAGACACCCGCGGGGTCTGTCAATTCAGCTATTGAGGGCCAACGACCCGTCGTCACAAACTGAGATGCCTGCTCTCGTCCCGTCGCTCTCAGACCCGGGTATTCCGTCGGGCTAAGGCCTGGTGAAAAGTCTGGGTGTCCACAGACCGGGAAGAGCGGGGAAGTCCTAGATGATAGAAGTGTCTTCAAGGACACTTGGGAGCTACACCTTAACGTGGTCCCTATCAATGGGTGGGATTTCAATCGTGGGGGAAGAGCGTCAAAGCACCACAGTGCGCTTTTCAAAGGGATCGTGGTCTGAGACTGTTCAATTTGAATCCACAATTTGTGTGTATCGTTGCGTCTCCAGTCTATTATTCTACTCAAATGGGCGGCCTGGTAGTATCGTTTGATGTCGGGTACGGCCAGGCCTCCATTCTGTTTGGGTAGGGACATTTGGGTTCTGCTCAATCTGGGTTTCTTCTGGGCCCATATAAACCGCGTAAAGATATCCTGTACTTGTTTAAGGAAGGGAGTAGGTACCTGGATGGGGAGGGCCTGGAGCAAATACAGGAATTTGGGGAGGATGCACATCTTTATGAGGTTGCATCTGCCAAACCAGGAGTGTAGTCCTGTATGCCATTTGTCAAGCAGAGAGCGAGTCATTGCCAGCAGCGGAGGGAAGTTAAGAGCAAAGACGCGTGACAGGTCCGCCGGAATCAACGTTCCTAAGTATTTAAGGGCTGTATTTGTCCACCGGAAGGGAAAACTCGCCTGAATGGTGGAAATGCGCTGGGGGGGGGGGGGATAGCCACACCCATAGCCTCCGATTTGGAGACATTTATTTTAAGGTTCGAGACGGTGCCATATACGTGAAATTCCTTCAGTAGGTTTGGCAGAGAGATCGTTGGGTTCGTCAAAGAGAAAAGGAGATCATCTGCATAAGCAGAAACCTTACAGTGCAAGTCCCCTGTCTTGAGACCTTGTATGTCGGGATTCAGCCTAATTCTACATAGAAAGGGCTCCAAGGAGAGGGCAAAGAGGAGGGGGGAGAGCGGGCAGCCCTGTCTCGTGCCATTTGTTATTGGGAACGGGTCCGATAGAAGTCCGTTCACCTTCACCTGGGCCGACGGGTTGGAATAAATACCGCCTAACCAGGATTGCATCCTCCCTCCCACCCCAATGTGTCGGAGGACAGAGAGCATAAAATTCCAATTGACTCTGTCAAATGCCTTTTCGGCATCGGTACTAACATGGGGTGCGGTTTGCGTTTGCCAGGTGTACCAGGTTCAAGACCTTGATGGTGTTGTCCCTGGCCTCCCTTGTAGGGACGAATCCCACCTGGTCTAGGTGTAACAGGGATTGAAGGTGGTGCGCTAAGCGGTTGGCCAGGATTTTGGTAAACAGTTTTAGATCTGTGTTTAAAAGGGAGATCGGCCTGTAACTCCCGCACGCCCCTGCGTCCTTACCCTCCTTATGGATCAGTGTGATATGAGCTCTAAGAGCATCTCTGGGGAGCTGTGATCCTGTCCCTATTGCATTAAAGAAAGAGACCATCTGTGGGCCCAGGATCGGGAGAAGGGACCTGTAGTATTGGACGGTAAAACGGTCCGGGCCCGGGGCCTTATTTGGCTTCATGGAACCAAGGGCGAGTTGGAGTTCCTCCAACGTGATCGTCGCCTCCAAGTCATCCAGGGTATCTCGGGGAAGGGAGGGCATTTGCGAAGTCGATATGTATTCGTCAATTTCAGCTTGCGTTGGGTCACTGTTTGGTAGATTATAGAGTGAGTGGTAAAAGTCCCTGAATTCCTGCGATATATGTTGTGGCAATGTAACCCTCCCTCCACCCTAAATGTGAGGAATATAGGCCGCCGATTTTTGGTCCTTAACTGCCCTTGCTAGCACCTTACCACATTAATTTCCCGGCTCATAGCCTATTTTCCGGCATATCTGCACCGCCGCCTTCGCCCCATAATGGAGTAGGTCCGTAATTTGTTTGCGTAAGGTCCCCAGCTCCGTCTCCGAGTCTGGCGTGGGCCTATGTTTATGTCGGGATTCGGCTGTTTGGAGTTTAGACATTAATGTGGAGAGTTGGGCATTACGTTCCCTCTTAATGCGAGCTCCGTGTCTAATGAGAATCCCTCTCATGACTGCCTTGTGGGCCTCCCAAAGGGACCCCGGGTCACAGTCCTGGGTGTCATTTTCTCGGAAGTACAGGGGAAGCTCTGTCAGAACGTCCGCCAGGACCTCCGGAGTCTGGAGGAGGCTCTCATTAAGGCGCCAGAATTTAGGCCTAGTTGAGTTGCCTCCATCCAAGGCATACGTCAGGGAGATGGGTGGGTGATCTGACCAGGTAATGTGGCCGATCGACGAGTCGGATACGGCGTGGAGCTGGCTATGGGGGATCAAGAAAAAATCAATTCTAGAGTGTACCTTGTGGGGCGAGGAGTAGAACGTGTAATCACGATCCCCAGGATGTTGCAAGCGCCAAACATCTATTAGTTGCATTTTATGTAATGAATTGGCTATTATTTTCCTCTGTGTCGGGGGTATCGCCGAGTTCCTAGATGAGGTATCAGAGGTAGGTATCAGAGGGACATTAAAGTCCCCTCCGAGGATCAACTGGCCCTCCACAAAGTCTGGGAGTTTGTCCAAAGTGTGGGAGATGAATTTGGCTTGTTGGTCATTCGGGGCATATATTGTCGCAAAGGTAATTAATGTGGTGCCCAGAGCTGGTATTCGAGCGTCGGCCTAAGTGGGGGATTGGAAAGGGACAGCCAGTGAGAGTCTCACCGGCCACCCCCAGCCACCCCGGCTTGATGACATACCATAGTGACAAAAGATTTTAGAGTTGAGATTCTAGCATGCATGCATATAACAGTTGACAACAGATAATTGCTACCAGGAACATTTAAATAATAACATTGCACAGCATTAAAATTACTCCACCATTGAGCTCCTGAACTAAGTCAACTCCCCCGTCTAAGGTTGTGTGTCAGAGATGTCTCATACGGCGCTCCCCCCCCTTCCGGGGGCGCGTGGGTATACGTTGAATCAGCGAGGACCCCTCACCCAGGGACATCCCAGTATCCCTCTAGTTCCTCGTGGGCTCACTCCACATTAAGGCTCGCACGAGCAGATGCCTAGGAGTAGGGACCAGAACGGTATTACAACAAAACCGATCCCCCCGGGCAGAGCCTGGGAGGGATTGGAGACATTAGATCAAAAATACGTGGATAATTTTGCCGCTATGGGGGGAGGGGCCCCAGGGAACTATAAATTGCAGGGTGCCCAGCACTATAGACAAGTGATCAAGCGAGGACCGCTAAGGCCCAGGGATTCCCCCTTAAAAGCTAATGTGAATCCTTCCCTATATGACTGGCTCAATGGTGTTAACAAGAATGCTACTCCCCCCTCCATAAACAACTAATCGTGAGAGTGCAAGTTCGCCAAGACAGAGCTCCTGGGCACAGTCAGAATCAGAGCATGTAGCAAGTTCGTGCATCAGACCTCAGGAAGCCATAATCCCACTGTTGTGAGCCGGAAGACACCTGGGGCAGGGAGCAGTGATGTCAGGAGCATAGTCCTGTGTAGTGGGCAGCCCCGTGACTAATTGGATAGTGCTCCAGTAGCCTCGACCGCGGTCACATCAGAAACAGTGGGGGAGGGCAGGGCGGATCCCATAGGGAAGAGCATCAACAGCCACAGTTGTAAAGGGTTGAGACAGTCTCAGTGACCGCCAGAGCAGGCAAAGGGCGAGGGGGGGGGGGGCTCAGAGCAAAAACAAAAAGAAAACCCTGTGCAGTGCAGAATTACATGACCGGGCAACGCCTGGTAGCCTAGGACTCACGTGACCCCTCAACGGAAGATGGTGCTTGCGCTCTCCTGTTGGATCTTTGCTGGCGCGGGGCTGGACCGCCCCGATACGATCCGATGTTTGGGCAATTCGGCTGGCGGGGCAGAATGACCAGCCAGTTCGGTACCTCTACTGGATCCGCTCCCAAGAAAGTGAAAAGGGCAGGTAAGTCCGCCGGGGTGCGGACCGTGAAAGACGTCGTCATCCCGCGGAAAGTGACCGCTAGGGGGTAGCCCCAGCGATACGTACAGCCCTTCGTTGCAATGTAGCCCTGGACAAATCAGGGAGGATCTTTATAATGGCCCCGTCGAAGTTAATATCCCTCTGCTCTCAAGCCTTTTGCAGAATTAACTCCTATACTACACTCACCGGCTACACTCGCATAACGGTGTAGCCGGCAGAGTACATCTCGAGGGCGGTCTGGGTCCGAAGGTCTGGGACCAAGAGTCCTGTGCACACGATCCAGCTTCAGGGCAGGGAGCGAATCTCCCAGTAATCCCTGAAAGATGGCTACTACCGAAACCGCCAAATCCTCCGACCCCGTAGCCTCCGGCAGGCCCCGCAACCTCAGGTTGTTGCAGCGGCTACGGTCCTCCACGCGATCGGATACTATCTGCAGCTCCTCCCTTACCTCCTGTATGTCGCGGCTGTAGGCCTCCTCCACGCGGCGGACAAGATCCTCGATGTCGGCCTTCGTAGGGAGAGCCTGAAGGATGGAGCGGAGGTCGTCCGGCAAAGTGCCTGGGTGCTGCGATGAGCTCTGGATGGACGGGCGGAGAGCCGATGGGGTCCCCTGAGACAGGTCAGCATCCATCTCGGGCAGGGGAGGGGGGGTCAGCGCAGGATCTGTGTGGAGCAAAGGAGGAGATACACGTGGAGTCCTCGTAATGGCGTCGGCAGACTGGCTCTGGGTGTCACATAGGAATCTCCTGATGCCGCTCCTTAGAGTGATCGGTCGGTTCCTGCGGGGTGGTGGTCCAGGTCTGGGTCTTTTGCTGTTTAGCATGCCTTAGTCAGTGAGCAATATAGTCCGCTGTATGCCAGGGTAAGCCGGGGGGAAGCCAGGAGCTCACAAGAGAAACGTCTTTACCCGGCCATCGCTAAGCCACGCCCCCATGAATAAATATTACAGTGGCAGCCCCTGCATAAAAAACTCCACCCATAGCCTCCGATTTGGAGACATTTATTTTAAGGTTCGAGACGGTGCCATATACGTGAAATTCCTTCAGTAGGTTTGGCAGAGAGATCGTTGGGTTCGTCAAAGAGAAAAGGAGATCATCTGCATAAGCAGAAACCTTACAGTGCAAGTCCCCTGTCTTGAGACCTTGTATGTCGGGATTCAGCCTAATTCTACATAGAAAGGGCTCCAAGGAGAGGGCAAAGAGGAGGGGGGAGAGCGGGCAGCCCTGTCTCGTGCCATTTGTTATTGGGAACGGGTCCGATAGAAGTCCGTTCACCTTCACCTGGGCCGACGGGTTGGAATAAATACCGCCTAACCAGGATTGCATCCTCCCTCCCACCCCAATGTGTCGGAGGACAGAGAGCATAAAATTCCAATTGACTCTGTCAAATGCCTTTTCGGCATCGGTACTAACATGGGGTGCGGTTTGCGTTTGCCAGGTGTACCAGGTTCAAGACCTTGATGGTGTTGTCCCTGGCCTCCCTTGTAGGGACGAATCCCACCTGGTCTAGGTGTAACAGGGATTGAAGGTGGTGCGCTAAGCGGTTGGCCAGGATTTTGGTAAACAGTTTTAGATCTGTGTTTAAAAGGGAGATCGGCCTGTAACTCCCGCACGCCCCTGCGTCCTTACCCTCCTTATGGATCAGTGTGATATGAGCTCTAAGAGCATCTCTGGGGAGCTGTGATCCTGTCCCTATTGCATTAAAGAAAGAGACCATCTGTGGGCCCAGGATCGGGAGAAGGGACCTGTAGTATTGGACGGTAAAACGGTCCGGGCCCGGGGCCTTATTTGGCTTCATGGAACCAAGGGCGAGTTGGAGTTCCTCCAACGTGATCGTCGCCTCCAAGTCATCCAGGGTATCTCGGGGAAGGGAGGGCATTTGCGAAGTCGATATGTATTCGTCAATTTCAGCTTGCGTTGGGTCACTGTTTGGTAGATTATAGAGTGAGTGGTAAAAGTCCCTGAATTCCTGCGATATATGTTGTGGCAATGTAACCCTCCCTCCACCCTAAATGTGAGGAATATAGGCCGCCGATTTTTGGTCCTTAACTGCCCTTGCTAGCACCTTACCACATTAATTTCCCGGCTCATAGCCTATTTTCCGGCATATCTGCACCGCCGCCTTCGCCCCATAATGGAGTAGGTCCGTAATTTGTTTGCGTAAGGTCCCCAGCTCCGTCTCCGAGTCTGGCGTGGGCCTATGTTTATGTCGGGATTCGGCTGTTTGGAGTTTAGACATTAATGTGGAGAGTTGGGCATTACGTTCCCTCTTAATGCGAGCTCCGTGTCTAATGAGAATCCCTCTCATGACTGCCTTGTGGGCCTCCCAAAGGGACCCCGGGTCACAGTCCTGGGTGTCATTTTCTCGGAAGTACAGGGGAAGCTCTGTCAGAACGTCCGCCAGGACCTCCGGATGGAGAAAGGCAATGGGTGTAAATAGCAGGTGATGGCGCCTACTTTAGAGTATATAAAAAATGGTATAAATAATAGAGTGAATAAATAGTAGGTGACAATTAAATAGAAGGTGTCGTGTAGTGCTGATCCTAAATATAAATAATATAATACAGTGCTAGTGTTAATATTGTATCCAAAAAAATATGAGAATAAACAAAAAATATGGGAATAACCAAAAAACCCAAAAAAGTCCAATTTCAATCTTGCTTCATGCAAAAGTGTTAAATTAGAACCATTTCCAATCTTGCTTCATGCAAAATAAAGTGCTATGTGCTTCATGCAGCCGTCAGTGGATCACTCAGTGCTCTCCCCCAATGGTCCCGCACTCACCGAATCCAATCACCCCTGCAGGGGTAATAGGCTCTCACAATAAAGTATCCACACTGCTAGGTCTGTCAGGATTTTTCATATGCAAACTTTTCAACCACTCATAGAGGAGACAAATGAAAGCGCCCAATAGCGTGATACCGTCAGTACAACGAAACCGGTAGAGCGATCGTTTCCTCTGAGCTACAGCACTCGTTTTTAAGGCTTTTTTTTATCAAATGCTAAATGTGAGTACCAGTGGCGGCTGGTGCTCAAAATTTTTGGGGGGGGCGCAAACGAAAAAAAAAATATTGCAGCCTCACTGTGCCCATCACATGCAGCCACTGTGCCATGCCACCAAATGCAGCCACTGTGCCACCAAATGCAGCCACTGTGCCATGCCACCAAATGCAGCCACTGTGCCATCAATTGTCACCACTGTGCCATGCCATCAAACACAGAAACTGTGCCATCAATTGTCACCACTGTGCCATGCCATCAAATGCAGTCACTGTGCCATCAATTGTCACCACTGTGCCATGCCATCAAATGCAGTCACTGTGCCATCAATTGTCACCACTGTGCCATGCCATCAAACGCCACCACTGTGCCATCAATTGTCACCACTGTGCCATGCCATCATATGCAGTCACTGTGCCATCAATTGTCACCACTGTGCCATGCCATCATATTCAGTCACTGTGCCATCAATTGTCACCAATGTGCCATGCCATCAAACGCAGCTACTGTGCCCATCAATTGTCACCAATGTGCCATGCCATCATATGCAGTCACTGTGCCATCAATTGTCACCACTGTGCTATGCCATCATATGCAGTCACTGTGCCATCAATTGTCACCACTTGTGTCACCAATTGTGCCATGCCATCAAACGCCACCACTGTGCCATCAATTGTCACCAATGTGCCATGCCATCAAAAGCAGCTACTGTGTCCATCAATTGTCACCACTGTGCCATGCCATCAAACGCAGTCACTGTGCCATCAATTGTCACCTCTGTGCCATGCCATCAAATGCAGTCACTGTGCCATCAATTGTCACCACTGTGCCATGCCATCAAATGCAGTCACTGTGCCATCAATTGTCACCACTGTGTCATGCCATCAAATGCAGTCACTGTGCCATCAATTGTCACTACTGTGCCATCAATTGTCACCACTGTGCCATGCCATCAAACGCCACCACTGTGCCATCAATTGTCACCACTGTGCCATGCCATCAAATGCAGTCACTGTGCCATCAATTGTCACCACTGTGCCATGCCATGAACGCCACCACTGTGCCATCAATTGTCACCACTGTGCCATGCTATCATATGCAGTCACTGTGCCATCAATTGTCACCACTATGCCATGCCATCATATTCAGTCACTGTGCCATCAATTGTCACCACTGTGCCCCATGCCACTGTGCTCATTGTCGCCACTGTGCCCCATGCTGCCACTGTGCCCCATGCTGCCACTGTGCCCCATGCTGCCATTGTGCCCCATGCTGCCACTGTGCCCCATGCTGCCCCTTTCCCTGTAAAAAAAAATCACTTACCTGACGCTTCCATGTCCTCCCTCGATGTCTTCTGCCGCTGTGGAGAAGCTTCAGCCAATCAGGTTCCTGAAAACCAGAATCCGGGAACCTGATTGGCTGAAACGGCTGTCAGTCTAATGCAAGGACCGCAGGTTGCCTGCGCTCCGAGCATAGACTTCCGAGAGCCGGAGGGCGGCACTGGAAAAGCCTATCAGAGCCGCTGGCTTTGATAGGCAGTTCCCCTCAGCCAACCAGCTGCCGCTATTCGGGTAACCGGCGTCCTATGTCCGGTTATACGAATAGACCAGGCAGCTGGCAACAGTAACACACGTCCAATGCATAGCATTGAACGTGTGTTACTTGCGAGAGGGGGTGGCGCTGCAGCGCCCTCTATAGACGGCTGCCAGAACTTCGGCTAAAATGTCAAAATGACATTTTAGCCGAATAAAAGTTCTTAAAGGGCCCGTTTTTTTTTGGTTTTTTTTTTGTGACTGCGGGAGGGGGGGCGGCGCCCGTGCGCCCATATGGGCGGGCCGCCACTGGTGAGTACCCATTTTATAAGAATAAAGTATTGAAATCTTTTTATGAAACGGTATCACACTATTGGGCGCTTTCATTTGTCTCCTCTATGAGCGGTTGAAAAGTTTGCATATGAAAAATCCTGACAGACCTAGCAGTGTGGACCCTATTACCCCTGCAGGGGTGATTGGATTCGGTGAGTGCGGGACCATTGGGGGAGAGCACAGAGTGATCCACTGACAGCTGCATGAAGCACATAGCACTTTATTTTGCATGAAGCAAGATTGGAAATGGTTCTAATTTAACACTTTTGCATGAAGCAAGATTGAAAATTTGACTTTTTTGGTTATATTGGTTTTTCCCATATTTTTGGTTATTCTCATATTTTTTTGCATACAATATTAACACTAGCACTGTATTATATTATTTATTTTCCAAGGATCAGCACTACATGACACCTTCTATTTAATTGTTACCTACTATTTATTCACTCTATTATTTATACAATTTTTTATATACTCTAAAGTAGGCGCCATCACCTGCTATTTACACCCATTGCGTAAGATAGAGGGAGATGAGGCAGGTTTTATCTTGCAATAGAAATTAGAGTGTCGTTTTGGAGAGACAATAGCCACAAATATTGTTCAGTGGCTGGACAATATATAAGCAACTTGATGAGGCCACAATATAGGAAGGGGAGACAATGCAGGTTTTATTTTGCAATACAAATTTTCATTTATTATCTGATAGAAAAAAGCCACAAATATTGTTCAGTGACTAAGAGAGAGATAAGGCAGGGTTTATCTTGAAAGGCAATATAGAGTAAATTACTTGAAAGCCAATAGCCACAAATATTGTTCAGTGGCTGGACCGTATGTAAGTCACTTGGTTGGGATGCAATATAGGAGGAAGTGACGATGCAATTTTTACCTTGAAATGGATATTAGAGTCTATTATTTGAGAGCCAATAGCCAACAAATATTCTCAATTGCTGGACAATATATAAACAGCCTGGTTAGACCACAGTATAAAAGGGAAAGAGGTAGATGTTTTTCCAGGTCTCGACAAAATCCGGGCGCCATGTCGCAATTGCGACAAGAAATTGTGACCTGGTGCCTGGGGAAGCTTAGGGCTGCAGAAGGCCGCAAAGCTGCGGCCTCAATTACCGGCTGGCACAGGGCCCACGCACACCGGTAATTGAGGCCTGCGGCTTTGCGGCCTTCACAGAAGGAAGCTGAGGCCTGCAGAAGGCCGGCCGGTAATTGAGGCCGCGGCTTCACGGCCTTCACAGAAGGGAGCTGAGGTGTTCAGAAGGAATCTAGGAGTGGCCATCTTGTGGTGGCCTTTGGCATTACAGGTTACATTACAAGTAGCAAAAAACAGTAGTTCTAATGTGTTTTTTTACTGCCATTTCCTTCCCTCTAATTAGAACCCCCAAACATTATATCTATTTTTTATTCTAACACCCTAGAGAATAAAATGGCGGTCGTTGAAATACTTTCTGTCAAACCGTATTTGCGCAGCGGTCTTACAAGTCTTTTTTGGGGGAAAAATACACTTTCTTTAAGACAACAGTAAAGTTAGACCAATTTTTTTTTATATTGTGAAAGATAATGTTACGCCGAGTAAATTGATACCCAACATGTCACGCTTTAAAATTGCGTCCCCTCGTGGAATGGCGACAAACTTTTACCCTTTAAAATCTCCATAGGCGACGTTTAAAAAATTCTACAGGTTGAATGTTTAGAGCTAAGGAGGAGGTCTAGGGATAGAATTATTGATCTCGCTCTACCAATCGCGGCGATACCTCACATGTGTGGTTTGAATACCGTTTACATATGCGGGCACTACTCAAGTATGCGTTCGCAAGTGCAGCCTGCATATATAATTAACAAAAATGGCTGCTCCTCATGTAAATAAATACTATACTTTTAAACGCTACACATGAGAAACATTGATAATATTATTTAAATTAACTTTGCATTGCAGTAAATGTAAAAATTCACATTTTAAAAGAGACGTTCAGGAATCACAAAAAAATAATAATTATACTCACCTAGATGGCTGCAGCACCGATCCTAGCTGCAACTGTTCTCCACCGCCTCTAAGCATAAGAACTAAGCAATCAAACACCACTGCATGCAACACCAACAATGCACTAGCTAAAGTAATCTATTTAGAAAAAAAAAAAAAAACCTTTACAACCCCCATAGTTTGTGAACTCTATAACTTTCCTACAGACTAAATAATATACACTGATTTGTGTTATTTTCACCAAAGAAATGGAGCAAAATACATTTTGGCCTAATTTCATGAAGAAAGATTATTTGTTTGCAAAATTTTATAACAGAAACAAAGTAAACGTGTCTTTAAAAAAAATTCTGTGTTTTTTCATTATTCAGCAAGAAAATAAAAAACCCAGTGGGGATTAAATACGACCAAAAGAAAGCTCTATTTGTGTGAACAAAATGATACAAATGTTGTTTGGGTACAGTGTTGCATGACCGCGCAATTGTCATACAAAGTGCAAAAAGCCCTGAAAGCTGAAAATTGGCCTGGGCAGGAAGAGGGTAAAAGTGCACGGTATTGAAGTGGTTAAATGTCAGTAGTTATTTTGCAAATAATTTGGTCAAGTATTATGTTATAGCAGAAAGTATTGTATGTCCAATGATACATCTGTTACTTTGATATCATAACTAATGACAAAATAATTGCTAAATCAAAAGGCCCATAACAGAAACATAAAAACTGCTTTGGTCTATAAGCTGGCCCTGCTGGCTGTCAAAAATACCTGACCCCAGATGATGTCTTAGCAGACGAAACGTGTTGGGTGGATCACATCAACAACAGTGCGCCAATGCTACTTTCCAGATGAGCCTGTTTTTAACTACGCAAATGTGAGTTTTCCTGTTTACTCTTTTTTATACATAAACTCCCAACGTTATTACACTATGCGATATCTCTCTCTCTACTTTATGGTTACATCGTATCAACATGTGGATATGTGTTGCTTCTCTGAACCTCATTAGATATCCATTGAAACTCTGCTGATGACCAGACCCCTTGAAACTTGCATATCGTTCAGCTGTATCCCTTTTGGTTATTATTACCAACAAGCCTTTATGACTTAAGAGGTACATGCTTCTTTAAGTCTGATACCTCCGGTAAGCCTCTTTCCAGTCGGTGGTGGTTCTCCTAGCAATTTCTCACTTTGTTCACCTATGAAACCATTTATTTTCTTTCGGGACTTTCCAGTGATAGTTGACATAATCATCTATTTGATTTTGGGACTTTCCAGTCACATACGACACATGTTGTGATTTTTCCTATTTTATTGTATATAATATTATAGTGTTTATCATCACAATTCATTTTGAGCACAAGTTTATTCTTCTTTCTCAGTGTGTGTTAAACCCACATACGTTTTTATATGTATTAGCGCTGCATTTTTTTATTTTTTTATTTGCTGTTTGTCTATTAGCTATGCTGGCAGCTATATATATAGCGCAGTATACAAACTTTTTTTTTTTGTTAAAAATACCCGAACAGTGGCTGCATCAAAAGCCCCTTTCCGCTGGGTAGGCTCCGCTATCTCAGTGGGGGATCGTTTGGCTGATCCCTGCTGAGCCAGCGGATGACAGATCCGTCTCTGCTCACTGTGCAGGCACGGACCTGTTCCTGTTCTCTATGGCGAGATCAGATGAAAACAGACAGCATGTCCATTTTCATCCGATCCGCTGGACGGATGGCGAACATATAGCCATCCATCTGTTTTGAGCAGATCGTGTCGGATCGGATGGCAGACGGATGTCAGCAGACACGTCTCCGCTGGTATCCGCCTGCCCATAGAAGCCAATGGGTGGCCCACTCCGATCCGCCTGAAAAACAGACAGGCAGATCCCAGTAGGCCTATCGTGTGAAAGGGGCCTAAAAGGCTCCTTTAATTTTTCATTCGGGTTGTGCCTGGAGGGAGAGGATGATAGGGCCACCTACTAAGTGTATTTCAACCAGTTCATGAAAAACAAGGCAAAATTCATACAGTGTATGGTCTACTTTACTCGGAATATTTGTAATGTGTTTGTTTCTTTATTCAGACATTGCACATAGAATGTGGTGCTCATTCCCAGCATAGCTATCCTAAAGGTCAACAACCCCTAATGTGCTGTCTTCATTCAACAAACACAAATCAAAAAAACTTGCTTTATCTCAATTCAAGCTTGAGCTTCAACCCTCCTTCAGAGAACTTATCTGTTTGCTATATTATAAAGCTTATGGTTTCCCGTCCTTGTTACAGAAAACAATATAAACACATTCTTGTTATTGTCCTTGAGGTGGTTTGTAGTCTGGCCTGGTATGTGACGTCCTTGTTGGAGATACAGCCCCAGAGTACTTTCGGATGATAACACAATCAATTCAGAGAGCAAACTCCAAGCTCCATTCAGGGATCTTTTAAAATTAAGATTATCAGTAAAAAATAGGTTATTAGTTTGGTATTTATACATGCAATGCAGCTTAGAATGTTCCATTAGGATGATAACATTGTAATAAAACCACAGAGCGTTTTACAGATGTGAATGTATTTACTAATATTGATCACGTTAATGTTCAGCCAATCATCACACATTCACTTTTAGTGCTCCTCTTCCTCTGAATAGATAAAAAAAGAGTCACTGATATTAGATTACTACTCAAATTCAGCACTCTAAATTCTATGTACATCACATACAATAAGGTATTCAATGTCTTTGTGGTTACAAAGCAATTTTAGTTCTCAGTTCAATACTGATGGATGTGTATTGTTTTGTGTGTACCAACAAATTCTACAGATGTGTATTAAAGTGTTTGTTACACCAACATTTCATATTTGTGCATGCTATTAAAACTTATCCTGCTCTCTTGCAGTGCCTCCTTTGTGTAAAATACCTGGTGATCCTGCCAGTACCCCTGCTTTTCTATTTTAAATTGACCATGCTAAGCATGGTAACTCACCCATCCCAGCATGGTCAGTTTTCTGGTTGTGCTGGGAGAACAGCCTGCTTGTCCTCTAAAGGTCATACTTGTTCTGACATACTCTTCTGCACAGCCAATCACTGGAAACATCAGTGTACTGCTGTTTCTCTGCCTCCTGTTGTTTTACAAGATAAGGGTTCACATATACTTTAAATTTCAGGGACCTTCAGTGATTCACAAAGTATTATTTAAAAAAAATAAAAAATTGGGAGCATTAACTAGGGCAGTGATGGCAAACATCGGTACCCCAGATGTTTTGAAACTACATTTCCCATGATGCTCATGCACTCTGAAATGCAGTTGAGCATCATGGGAAATGTAGTTCCAAAACATCTGGGGTGCCAAGGTATGCCATCACTGAGCTAGGGTTAAGACCTCTGTTGCTGCCTAGGTCCACACTGGGGAGATTTCTCCTCACTTCCTTTCCCCATAACCACTGTTTTCTAGCATCAAATCATGTGCAGGTGTAGAGCTACCCCATTCAGGAGCCGCTGGTTAGATTGGGATCAGCGAATTAAGTTACCTCTGTGTGGTGTCTAGGGGTAGATGTAGTGAGCAAAGCAGTAACGAATGTCCAACCTATAGCTAAAGTTTTCTGAATGCTTCATTTTCCTGGTTCAACATGACCAACACATCAACCTGAGGTAGATAGGAGAAGGTTGGATAGAGAAAGCAATCCTGCTTTCGGTAATTGAGTCAATCACGTCGCCACTCCAACCGGAGTGGGTACAGTGCACCTGGACAGGCCTCTCATACAGACCTGGCAGCCAGAGTGTCACTGAGAAAGCTGAGAAGGAACAAGTCGCTGCCACCGACTTGGCTCTAGCTGCCACAGGTCCGGCACTTAAGAGCAATAGAGCATATCCTTTCAATCCTGTCCTCTTGAGATGCGGAACCCCAGTAAGTCACTGAGGTTTCTCAGTCACTTCAGTGTCTCTGAGCCATGAGGGCCCAGAATTTCTGACCAAAGCTGTGTAATAACGATCAGAATATTGTACGATCCCTTTGAAAGTGGAATTTTTTGTACGATATTCTGATCGTGTGTATGGGGCTTTAGAAACCAAACATATTGCATTAATAACCCATAATCCTAGAGTATTACTAAATCCCAGAATCCCACCTTTAATCGAAACCAAGAGGGACTCTGGCTTTCACTAATCCTCTACCAGCAAATATATGCCAAGGGCTGCTTTAGATAGGCCTCAGACTACATTTTCCAGCACAGGTTGCCTCATGGTACACCTTTCACCATATTTCATTGTGAGAAGGTTCTTTTCCTTCAACAGCTCCTTTCAAAAACAACAGTGGAATTCAAATGTCTCCTAATTTGGAGGTTTCTAAAAAGCCCCTATATGATCTGTGGTCACCAGATACTTCCCTGTGTGTTGAGACACCCATGCCATTTCCAACAGTGCAGTCTCTAACATTTTTTTTTTAAAATAATCATATTACTGCACCATTTTCAATTTATTCATCCAGAATATATGTATTTCAACTCCTGATCACTATAGGAGTTACAAATTGTCTATCTATTAAAAGTGATACTGAGTTAATACTTGTCTCTTTTCATTAATTATTTATATATCTTTTTTTATAGTTACTTTATCCTTATTTTTGCTCATCCAGTCTGGACCTTTGGACAATCTGGTTCATGTATACATCTTGTACCAGTCTGTAAACCACCCATGAGCCGGCGGGTATAAAAAATGAATGACTGTATTTCTCTCATTTCGTCAGGTTTTTCTGATTTTTTTTAGTCATATAAACTCCTCCCCCCTTATTTTCCTGTATAATTCATACTTCATAGTATACATGAAGAATATCTAAAGTATATGCATTTTAGACCTGTATCTATGTATCATGTAAAATTATTTCAGACTGTATCTATGAATTTTGCGAATCTGGTATTCTGTTATGATTATTACTCCTGAAGAAGTGGTATATCCGTGAAACGCGCTGACCTTCCTAAAGGATACAGATTGCTTGTTTATGTGATGTATTTGAAGTTATTGATGATTGCTATATGCTTTTAATTGTATTTAATAACATTTTATATATAATATATTTTTTGTTTCAGTATATTAGTAAGTGACAATAGGGGTATATTTAAAGTCCCAGTTTCTCTTTTTTCTCCTTTACCATTGGGACAGGGCCTGTACAAATGGGTGACATCATTGAGATGTGCCTAGAACAACATGACGTGTAAATAAATATAGCCCTGGGAGCATGGGTACAACTTCTGGATTCTAATCAGCCTGTGACAATTACCATCCTTCATTTTCCTAAGCATTTTCTGCCAGTATAAATTCACTAATCTAATTTGGTAAAAGGGCCTCTTAAAATATACAGACAGTTAAATGTCAACTACTACGTTTGACTACAAATCACGTGTAAAAAGCAAGCTATGCTCCTGACTTCTTCATTTCCATGAAATATACATAGGTTCCAAGGTTAAAGAACTTCAGTATTGATTTGTGGAAATACTGTTTTCACGTACACGGTGCACATAGTACTAATCTCCAATGAGAATACAGGAGCCCGGGACTTTTCACTTAAAGTGATATTAAAGCATTTTTAAAATTAGATATTGATAGTAGGATGTACATGTTCTTGCTGTTTTTGTTTACATTTTTCTCTTCCATCTTGCTCCCTTATATTATCAGACTTGCCAACTTTCTGAGATGGGAAAGAGGGACACCCTTTGGCACAAAGTGGGTAGGCAAAGGACACCCCCCGCCACGCCCCCCAGTTACGGGGCCCTTGAATAATTAAATGATTGGTTACACCCAAGTGCTTTTTTGAGAACTATGTTTCCTTAAAGTGCTTGTAAAGTCTTGTTTATTTTCTATTAAATAACAAACATGTTATACTTACCTACTCTGTGTAGTGGTTTTGAACAGGGCAGCCTGGATCCTTCTCTTCTCGGGTCCCTGGCTGGAGATCCTGGTTCCTCCCTCCTGTTGAGTGCCCCCACAGCAAGCAGCTTGGTATAGGGGCACCCTAGCCAAGCTGCAGCTCCATGTATCCATTCAGACACAGAGCTGCGGCTCGGTTCCCACCCCCTCTCTCTCCTTATTGGCTAACTTAGTTTGATTCACAGCAGCGGGAGCCACTGGTGCCGCTGTTATGTCTCAAGAGGGAGAGTCCCAGACAGCTGAAGCACTTGTGGACATCGCTGTATAGAGATGGGGCTCAGGTAAGTGAGTATTAGGGAGCTGAGAGGGGGCTGCTGCACACAGAAGGCTTTTCATCTTAATGCATAGAATACAGATATCACAGATTTTAATGTGTATAACTTATCTTGGCTCATTTTTTTTCCCTTACTCTATGGGCCAGATTCAGGTAGAGTTAGGCTGGAGTATCAGTGATACGCCAGCATAACTCTCACTTTGAGCCGGCGTTTCTGTTTTCTGTAAGCAGAAAACAAGAAACGCCAGGTTGGAGTTCCTATACGAGCGGCGTAATTGTATTTCGCCGTCGTATCGGAACTGCAAATTTAAAAATGGCGCTCGGGGCGTTCCCGCTGATTAACGCCGAGAATATGTTAATCAGCGAGAAACGGAAATTCACGATCGTACGCGGGCCCGACGCAGTGACTTTCCGACGTTTCCGTAAGCGATACACGGCGTATAGAAAAACATGCCCCCTAGGTGGAGTATCCTATGTTAAGTATGGCCGTCGTCATCGTGTCGAATTTAAAAATGTTAGCGTCGTTTGCGTAAAACGTCCATGAATGGGGATTGACGTCATTGACGTTCACTGACAGAATTTGGAGCATGCGCACTGACAGTCGACGCATGCGCAGTACGTTCGCCGAGGGATCGCGCCTAGTTTAATTAATACACGCCCCCTACCCGCCCAATTTGAATTCCGCCGGCTCATTTTCGCTACGCCGCCGCAACTTTAGGAGCAAGTGCTATGTGAATAACAGTACTTGCTCCTAAAGTTTCGGCGGAGTAACGTAAATGACTAACGTTACTCCGAAATAAAGAACCGCTGTCCTACCTGAATCTGGCCCTATAGCTTATGTAGGTATTCCATCTGACAGTCTGATATGAAATTTCAGTTCAGTGCAGGGCCTTGCAGGTAGCTGAAACCTACCTGTCTGCTGCAACTTTAGTGTTTATATATGTTTTAGCATGTTTTTTGTTTCGATGATGTTTTGTCTGCTCGAAAGATTGTTAGAGCCGGTTCACACTGGGGCAACCTGGGATCCGACTTGAAGTCTCCCCAAATCGTCCCAAGTCGTGTGGTTGAGAAAATCAATTGAAGTGAATGAGAGCCGTCTTAATACACACTAATGAAGTCGCTCCGACTTCAGAAAAAGTTCCTGTACTACTTCAATCCGACTTCTAGGCAATTTGAACCCATTGATTTCAATGGAAGTCGCCTCAGAAGTCTGATCATTGTCTTAACTGAAGCAACAATATGGGAAGATAACATACATTTCTCAGGCAAACCCCTCCCTCCCCCTCCCTCTCCCAGAGCTGATTGTTGTTTGATTGGCCACTGGAAAGTCTCCTGTCCTGGAGGCAACTTGAAGTTGCCTTGTAAGTTGCCTGATGATTTATACTCAAGTCGTGTCCAAGTTGCCTCCCAAAGTCGTGCTAGAAGTCGTGTTGTCCCAGTGTGAACCGACTCTTATATTCTAGACAGTTATAGCTCACATAAAACAAAATGCTCACCAGCTAATTGAACAGTACAATCACAAAGGCTGTATTAAACTCAAAAACAATCAATTAATTTATTGCAGCTTTTGGGTTATTTACCACTTTAAGGACATGAATGTTGCACTTGTCCAGGAGCCCACTTGCACCAGGTGGGCTGGGAGGGTAGGGTGAACATTACCATGGCCAGTATTCCTGATTAGGGGCCACAGTGAATTGCTAACAGAGAAGACATTCTACCTTTTTGCTCTTGATGTAACTTGATTAGCTCATACTCCTTCCTCTTGTTGAAATTCTAGTGAATGATTCAGAAAATGTAATGACTGGCGTCTCTTTGACACAAGAAAGGCCCCCACCACATGTTTGCAAATGACACCTACTCCATTTCTGCCTAGTCCTGTGTGCTCAGCTGATGTAATATACTTTATGCCAGCATGGCTTCTACAAACACTAGGGTCCAAAAGTCTGCCTCATCCTTTACTGATACTGGTTCCAAAACCCTGTGCTATTTAGAAATGTGAGAGGAAAGTTGTGTTTGTATGAGGTTCTTTGTAAGAACCTCATACAAGTTCCTTGTTTACGTGAATCTAAAAGTTATAAAAGCTTAAAGTGAATGTAAAGGAGTTTTTCGTCACACTTACCTACTCCGTGCAATGGTTTTGCACAGAGCAGCCTGATCCTCCTCTTCTGGGGTTCCCTGCCGGTGCTGCTGGCTCCTTGGTTTCTGAGTGCCTCTAAAGCAAGCTGCTAGCTATGGGCACACTCATGTAGGCTCCCTTCTGAGCCGCGCTGTGTGTTCATTGACACTCACGGCACAGTTCAGCCCGCCCTCTGCTCTTTCCTCACTGTCTTTGATTAATAGCCTCCAGGTCCAGTGAGGAGAGAAAGAGCTAAGAGGGCTGCTGCTCCTGGGCACAGCTCTGAGTTAAAGGGGTTGTAAAGGTAAAAAATTAATAGCTTCCTTTACCTTAGTCCAGTCCTCCTTCACTTACCTCATCCTTCGATTTTGCTTTTAGGTTCAATAAGTTTTTATTGTATTTTTTCAGACAAGTTTGAACAGAAAGCAAAAGAAATCGGAGCAAACGCCCGACAAAAGGCAGCCTGATCTGCAAGATGCAAAACACATACACTCCATAACATACAAGCAAGTGTGTACAAACGTTTACATCGATTTTGCTTTTAAATGTCCTTATTTCTTCTGAGAAATCCTCACTTCCTGTTCTTCTGTCTGTAACTAAGGCCTTAAGGCCAGTTTCATCGGTCTAAACCAATCGTGTGTATGGCCCATCGGACCGTCGTCCGTCGGACCAAAGTTTTAAACTTGCTTTAAAATCGGACCGATGGATGCCTGACCATCGGTCCAAACCGATGGTTAGTACGCAAAAGCATCGGTCCAAAAACCTGCGCATGTTCAGAATCAAGTCGACGCATGCTTGGAAGCATTGAACTTCGTTTTTTCAGCACGTCGTTGTGTTCTACGTCACCACGTTCTGACCCAATCGGATTTTGGCCCGATGGTGTGTACGCACATCAGACCATCAGGCCACTTCAGCAGTGAACCGATGAAAACGGTCCGTCGGACCATTCTCATCGGGTTGGACCGATCGTGTGTATATGCGGCCTTAGTGGGCGTCCTGGGGAAAGGAAGTAGCTGCTTCAGGTGGGAACCACCATTGCAGATCACTCAGGTGCAGGCAATGCACTCGGCAAGGCAGGAACAAAAATTGTAATGCCTGGTGTGGAGTGTTGTGCTTGCCCCCTCCCTACAGGAGACTACAGGAGAGTCAGAACGCTCTCTACCTTGCAGATAGAGAAAGGAGCTGTGTGTTAGTGGGCGTCCTGACTCTCCTGTAGTCCAAGGGAGGGGGCGAGCACAACACTCCACACCAGGGAGAAAGCCTTGCATTACTGTGTGGAGTTACAGACAGAAGAACAGGAAGTGAGGATTTCTCAGAAGAAATAAGGAAATTTAAAAGCAAAATCGAAGGATGTGGTAAGTGAAGGAGGACTGCACTAAGGTAAAGGAAGCTATTTAGGGAAAAAAAAATGTACCTTTACAACCTCTTTATAAAAACCTTAGACTGCTAGAACCATTTTAAGGTCAGTGGCACACAGACATAATAATTGATGTTTACCTTTTGACAGAAAGTCTGTGAGGTAAAAAAAAGTTGTGTAAAGACCTGAGTAATGTTAAGTATAGGCAAGTAAAGGTGCGTAAGCATATAGACGAGTAAGATTTTTCTTCATTGCCAGTGTTGTAATATACTAATTTATACTCACGCAAACATGCTTAAAGATAAGTAAACAAGCGTATGCGAGTACTGCACTCAAATTTTCTATTTATGTTTTACCACTCTGTACTCAACGCTGTATTACCGATCTTCACTCAGCTGTGTGTATGGTTCCATAGACAGCAATACATCTCATTTCAAATCAGTAAAAATACAAGAGGCTTAAATCGTTTGAAATCCTAATGAAGACTCATCATTCAAATGGTAACATGTGCCCCCCTGTAAATGGTGTAAATCAGGGGTGTCCAAACTTTTTTTCGAAGAGGGCCAGATTTGATGAAGTGAACATGCTCGAGGGTCGACCATTTTGCCTGACATTCTTTGAACTAGGGTTGTCCCGATACCACTTTTTTAGTACAAGTACCGATACTTTTTTTCAAGTACTCACCGATACCGAACACGATACTTTTTTTTAAATGTGTCCCCAAATGCAGCCATGTCCCCAAGTACTCCTGCAAATGCTCAGTATCGGTCCCGATACCGATACTGGTATTGGTATCGGGACAACCCTACTTTGAACCATTAAAATTCGGTCTAAGTGTGTTCCTCCGAGCACTAATACACTGCCCAACAAGAATTCTCTTGAGTAAAGAGATGAGCTTGGGCGTATTATTTGGATATACCGTTTTTATTGGCATATAACACGCACCTTCACTTTAAGAGGGAAGTTTCAGGAAAAAAAAAATATTAAATAAAGAACTGTGAAGCAAAATAAGAGTCAGTGCCCATCTGCAGACCCCAATTGCCAGGAATGCAACACCCACGATTGCTAGGAATGCACCCACTATTACCAGGAATGCACTCGCCATTGCCAGGAATAATCAGTGTCCATCTGCAGCAAAGCCATGCCCAAGTGTCCATCTGCAGCCAGCCGTGCCCAAAAATTAAGCTTAATTAATTTTAAATTTTGTCGCCAAAGATAGAGCCGGATGTCCTGTATATTCGGCTGAACTTGGCTCCTCTCGCAGTCCGGCCCCTTGGCCTGGCTTCTATGATGGACATAACACACGTCCAATGGTCGGACTGGGCGTGGTTGCGAGCAGAGCTGAGCCTAGCCAAGTACACAGTACACTCGGCTCGGGCTATTTCGGTGCCGCTCGCTCCTCTTCCCCTCACAGGTAGCAGGGATCGGTTTATAACACGCACAAAGGTGCGTGTTATACACTGATAAATACCTTATATCTTTTGTGGCCCTGGCGCTGGGAGATCATCGGGGACCACAAAATTTATACGTGTAGATAACCAGGTGGGCTGTTCAAAACCGGGCCGCGGGCCGCGATTGGCCCACGGGCCGGACTTTGGACATGCCTGGTGTAAATGGTTTATAAATGAATACTGGAAAGTCAATATGGCTTCCTAAGCAATACAGTGACTATTGTTAGAAAAACATTAAAAAAAATCCTAGTTGCATGAATCAGTTCAAGACAACATTGGCTTTTGCCTCTTCAGGTAGGCAAAAAAAAACAGTTCACCTAACAATAATGCACTTGTAGTCAAAAGGATAGGAAAAGCAGAAAACATCAACTAGAACAGTAACAAAAGAAAAAACTGACAAAGATCTTTTTCTTCTCATACTACACTCTGAAAAGTAAAAATATATTAGCTTGGGTTGACACTCTATGTACAGTGACCCATTCGTTTCCTCTGAAAAACAGTAAGAGAAGGTCTTTGCAATAAAAGACTGTGAATAGACATCTTTGTCTTCCAGCTCTGCAGACTCCAGCTAAGTCTCCGGCATTCAACACATCCTTGTGTGTCAGATACCTAGTACAACCCTTCAAGCTGTGGTTCCTTCCTATGACCGCTGTGTCACTACAGAACTCATGGTGTAACAGGAGGTACTACAGTGTGCAGCAGGGGAAGCAATTGTTAGACACTCCTGGAAGTGTTGAATGTTAAAGTGATTGTAAACCCTTTACAACTACTTTTACCTACATGTAAGCCTAGATTAAGGCTTACCTGTAGGTGCTTGAAATATCTCCTAAACCTCCACCGTTTAGGAGATATTTGCAAAAGAGACGGGCGACGATGTCTACGGCGCTTGCGCCATAGAAAACAGCGCAGGCAGGCGCACTATTGAAAGCTTTACAAACGGCGATCGTGCCGTTCCTAAGGGAAACTGTGCTGTGACGTCATCACGGCTCTGGCCAATCACAGCGCCGGAGCCGCGATACCCAGAAGGAAGAGGGTGAAAGATGGACGCTTCGTTGAGGCGAGGAAATCGGGGACATCACAGGCTTCAGTTTCAGGTAAGTGACACATAATGGGCTACTATGCGATGCATAGCAGCCCATTATGCTTTACCTTTGCAGGGAAACAAAGACAAAGTAAGACCCATCATGGTTTACTTCCTCTTTAAAAGGGTTGTAAACCCTCAAGGTTTTTCACCTTAATGCATTAAGGTGAAAAACCTCCTGTCATGCAGGCGGCCCCCAGAGCCCCCCTTTTACATACCTGAACTCGGTCTTTCCAGCGACGGGGACCAGCCGGTGTCTCTGGTCCTGATTGGCTCCCGCTGCTGTCAATCAAATCCAATGACGCAGGATTGTGGGGGCAGTCATGCAGTCTGTGTCAATAGACGCAGCAGCAGGACACGAGAATGCACCCGCACAAGTGGAACTCTCCAACGGGCACATGAGAACAGTAGAAGCCAGGAGCACCGCTGAGAGACCCCAGAAGAGGGCGATTGGGGCCATTCAGTGCAAAGCCAACTGCACAGAGGAGGTACGTATAACATGTTTGTTTTGTTTTTTTAAACCTGAATCTTTAGTTATCATTTAACAACTTTGTCAAAGGCTGCAGTGCTAGAAGACAGAGGTGTTAGGATTATTCACAATCCTCTACTGCAGGAATTTCTTATTAGGATTTTTGTGATATTTTTGGGGTAGGACGTGCCAATGTTGTTTTGAAGACAATTAGTGGCCATAACAGATACTAAGGCCGGCCATACACGGTTTGAATCTCGACCGGTTCAGCAGCAACTGGCTGAGATTCAAATTGTTAATGGGCAGGCTGAATGTACCAAGTTGATTGATCGAACAACTTGTGTCCAACTAACCTTGCCGAATTCTCTTATGATTTTCGCTAGTGACTGCTATAGCCGCTAGCGATAATTACTGTCTTCTCCTGGAAGGGGCAACTTCTCCCCCCCAAGACAATTGGTCGGCAGAAGGGATTTCCCTGTCAGCACTGACTGTGTTGATGGGGGAATCATGAAAATGTATTTACTGCAACCCGTGGTTACAGGAAAGACATTTTCACTGTGTATGGTCGCATAATATGCTCTGACTGTTACGTTAATCAAACACTCTGAATTCAGGTGGCCCTGTCAGCTGCTTTCTGCTTGACATCCCTCCACTGAAAGAATTTCATTTGCTGGGCAGATAATTGTCGGCCAACATCGACTGCATACAGTGAGGCCACCTGTCAAAATACAATAGCCGCAGCGGAAGATATGTCCATCTGTGCTGTAGTGTAGAACATGAGTAAAGGAATGCGGACGTTTTTTTTTTGCCTACAAAATCTTTAAGAATAATGCCAAATTTTAATAAATTCAAACTTTTGTTGACTTAGGGCCAGATTCTCAAAAGAGATACGACGGTGTATCGCAGGAAACACTGTCGTATCTCTGTTTTTTACTGGGTATCTATGCGTGTGAATCACTTACGCATAGATACAGTGAAGATCCGACAGGTGTAAAACACTTACACCGTCGGATCGTAGTTGTAATTACTTTTCTGGCCGCTAGGTGGCCTTTACGTTGTTTGCTCATTTGCCTATGCAAATGAGCCTAATACGCCGATTCCCGAAAGTTTTTACGCCACCCTGTCGTCGTTTATGTTGTTTCCGTTAGCGTAAACCTACCCCTGCTATATGAGGGGTAGGTTTACGAAGTTCCGTTGTTGCCATGGCGTCGGGTCAGCGTCGTCTTTTTCCGTCGGTTACGTCGTTTTACTAAGTCGTTCGCGAATAGGGCATTGCGTAAGTGACGATCACGTCGTTTTCACGTCGGTTTCAACAACGTTTTCCAACGTGAGCTGGAGCATGCGCACTGGGCTTTTTTCCCGGCCGGCGCATGCGCAGTTCGATCGACGCGGGGGCGCACTTAATTTAAATACAAGCCGTCCCCTTTGAATTACGCGGCCTTACGCCGGGTAATTTACACTACGCCGCCGCAACTTACGGAGCAAGTGCTTTGGGAATACGGCACTTGCTCTGTTAAATTGCGGCGGCGTAGTGTAAATGGCTTACGCTACGCCGGCGGGCCATGTATGTGAATCTGGCCCTTACTGTACATGTAAGATTTATCTGAACAAAGTAGTTCTGTATAAATCATGAAAATAATACTGTTATTGACATCTCTCTCTTATACGCATTGATATATATATATAGACAGAGAGAGCGAGAGAAGGAAATAAATACGTATAACTTCCTCTTTCTATTGTTCTCAAACAAGTAAATAGGAAGTCACAATTGCATAGAGATCAGTTTGTAATTATAACTTGTAGATCATGATGCCTTTCCTGTAGTAAGCAGCAAACTTTACCATCCAGATGTTTTATAATGAACTCTCATCTAGTGTGACTTACTCACCTCCAAACACTGACCTCAGGGCTGTACTCACCGTGGATAACTTCTTCTGCTGTTGTCCTAGGTTGAATTTTCTTCATACTATTGTGTTGGTTTAACCTTTCAGTAGGGTTCTGTACCAGCCCAGGTACTTAAGGGCTATCCAATATACGGAGCTGAAATGGGCTTATATGTAATTTTTTTGGGATGTGGCTACATTGAGGATAGACTATCACCCATTGAATATTTTAACAAAGCTCCCTTTTTTTTATTGCAAATAGTTTTAATAGCAAATAACTTAACCAATTGACGACCGGCTCCTGTACTTATACGTCGGCAGAATGGCACGGTTGCACAAAGTAACGCGCAGCGGGAGCAGCGATCAGTGTCCTGTCACAGTAAGCCCCACACAGTTAGAACACATCCCTAGGACACACTTGACCCCTTCCTAGCCCCCTAGTGATTAATCCCCTTCACTGCCAGTCACATTTACACAGTAATCACTGCATTTTTATAGCACTGATCGCTGTATAAATGTGAATGGTCCCAAAATAGCGTCAAAAGTGTCCGCCATAATGTCACAGTCACGATAAAAATCGATGATCGCCGCCATTACTAGTAAAAAAAAATTATTAATAAAAATGCCATAAAACTATCCCCTATTTTGTAGACGCTGTAACTTTTGCGCAAGCCTATCAATAAACGCTTCTACCAAAAATATGTAGAAGAATACGTATCGGCCTAAACTGAGGAAAAAAATTGTTTTTTTATATATTTTTTGAGGATATTTGTTATAGCAAATTGTAAAAAATATTGCTTTTTTTTTCAAAACATTGCTTTTTTTGTTTATAGGGCAAAAAATTAAAACCGCAGAGATGATCAAATACCACCAAAAGAAAGCTCTATTTGTGGGGAAAAAAAGGCGCATTTTTGTTTGGGAGCCACGTCTCACGACCGCGCAATTGTCAGTTAAAGCAACGCAGTGCCGTACCGCAAAAATTGCTCTGGTTAAAAAATGTACAGTATATTTAATGTACAGTAGCTCACAAAAGTGAGTACACCCCTCACATTTTTGTAAATGTAGCGCTGCCCTCGTGAGGGTCGCTGGTTAAATCAGTACCCCTCTGGTTGCCTTGACCCTGTAAGTCCACCTCAACCACTGACACCCTGGGCTCATACATTTTCACTTTTTTTTTTTTATCAATAATAGTTTTATTTAGAAGGTTTCAATACACGTATACATCTAGTGGAATGGCCAGTACTCTATTTGACATTTTCCAAAGCTCTATCTGACCAGTTATGCGCCCTCTCACGAGGCAGCTAGTAGTTTGTACTGGATCATTTTCACTTTTTAGTAACGATAACAATGAAATAGGTACCCCAGAATTGATTAAACTAATTAACTTGTTTACTTAGTGAAATTAAAATGATTGGAAAATCAACACAAGTTTTCTGTTCAGAATGGTATTTCTTATAGGAATGTTATCACTAACTAAATGGCAAACACATATCAATATTAAATATTCAACAGTGAGGACTATAATCTCTATACACAGCAAGCCACATACAAAGCCGATGTGAACAGGTTACAGGAGAGGAATGGCTCTTATTGGTGTCAGACCCCTCTCTTATATTCCTCAACACATATATGCAGAAAAGTAAATACAATGTTAGTTTCTTGATAAAAAATAAAGAATTCAATGTTAGAAACTTTGGCAGTAAGAAACTGTACTGAAATGTAACCTGCTCTTTCAGGGAGTTCTTGGTGAATTGTACCTCTGTAAGCTCCACAAAAACAGATCCCTGAATTAGGGAAGGAGATAAGAAGTAGTCCTATATTACCAGTGTTGCTCATCTTACTTTAAAAAAGTAATTAGTTACAGTTACAAATTACTTCTCCGAAAAAGTAATTGCGTTAGTGACTCAGTTACTACATTGAAAAAGTAATTAGTTACTCAGCAAAGTAACTGATTTTTTTTTATATTCTACAATGCTTTGTTGAGACGCAGGTGACGAACGCTTGCCAGGGAGCAGTGAGTTAATACTCCAAGACAAAAGAATGCCAGATCCTTGAGAGAAGAAAACCGGAAACAAATGGTGATCTTGTGTATATCCCAGCCTAGGTGCATCCGTCCCACTATGTATGTGCAGCTAATAGGACTTAAAACCCTTATCCATCTGCTACATATTACATCCAAATTATAAGCTGGATTAAAATGTATGTTTATAATATACATTCCCTTGACGTTTACAGAATCTGTAATTTAAAATCTTATATTAGGCTTTATTAGAATTTTCTATAGTTTATTGTTTATTATTTCATTTATCTTATATAAGCTTTATTAGATGCAATGATGTGTTGGTATGCAGCCCCCTGGGGATCTGGAATGGGGGTGTCAGATTTTTCTTTGTTGTCTGATGAAGAGATTAAATGACTGACCAAAAATAACCCGCTGATCATTGGTCTGTATAGGTGTCCTGCACTTACCATGTTGACCACTAGATGTCGCTGTGTACACTATGTTGTATAGGGAACGTTTGTTCTGTGGAACATTTTGTTCCGGCCATGTGTTCCCCGGATCATTGATCAGGTTGCGCACACAGTGTGTGTGATCGATATGAGTTGTTCCCCGGTGATAGGTCAGTGTGAGGCGGGTGGGGCTCATTGTATCCAGGGCTCCTTGCGATTGGGAGTTTTCAGACCGCTGTGACAGGCCATCACAG
Organism: Rana kukunoris; assembly: GCA_029574335.1. Lineage (NCBI taxonomy): Eukaryota > Metazoa > Chordata > Amphibia > Anura > Ranidae > Rana > Rana kukunoris. The sequence goes on along the minus strand of CM056051.1, from coordinate 465,727,161 downwards.
CGGTCACATGATTCTAAAGCGGAGTTCCACCCATATTCATATTCACAGCGCCGGCAGAAGCAATTACTCTGCTACCATCTAGTGGCGGTAGATGTAATTGCGGTAATGCCTCCCAAGTAATGGGAACTGCGTTGCCGTGAGGGGAAGAGTAATCAGGTAGATTACTCGTTACCCTCAAAAGGGGCTGCGTTAGGTAACTGCGTTTATTGTAACTCCGTTACTTACAACACTGTATATTACTGTGCGACAATCCGGTTGATCCGATGAGTAATTGCATGCAAGGAATTTCTGTATGGCAGAGCAAAGCAACCTTAAAGCGGAGTTCCAACCACAATTAGCATTTTTTAAATGTATGTCCTTTCATCCTGCGTTTTTATAATATAAATCCGGTCACATACTATTTTACAATCCGCCGCTGCTCCGCATAGTTATTCAAAAAAGATAGTTTATAAACTATGTCCACACCGTTGTCATTTTGCTTGTGGGCATTGTGAAGCCAACAAGCACTTACTTCCTGGAAGTCTTGGATGGGGAGTGATAATTGGACATCGCACTGCATCCTGGGAAATGATGACACACATTTCCCAGGAGCATTAGAGGGAGATGATGTCAGAATCCTAGGTGATTTTAAAGGCAGATTTCATGGGACCGCATAGCAACAAGAATTTCCAGATGAGTAAATATATTTTTTTTCCCTTTTTTAGGTCTAATGAGCACAATAATGAAAAAAAAATAAAATTGGGATGGAAAATCCACTTTAAGCAATTGGTTGTGAATAAACAAACAAGCACATTTTCCTGTGTGGAGCAAACTGCAACTGGAATCACAGTGATCATTGACTCAAAGATAATGCCCTCTGTTGAACTACAAGTAGAAATGGGGAGATAGAAGGCACTATATATAGTGTCTATGATGCTTGGCCTATATCCTTGGCTCTAAGGCTGCTGATAAAGGGTGCAGGAGGCAATAGTGTCTATATACAATATCTCTAAGGTTGGGCTATTGCCCGCTCATCACACTTGAACAAGAGATGATGATGATGAATGATTATTGATGATTGATAATGATGATGATGGTGGATGAATGATGTCTAAACCACTGGCAACAAAAATGAGTACACCCCTAAGTGAAAATGTCCAATTTGGGCCCAAAATGTCAATATTTTGTGTGGTCACCATTAGTTTCCAGCACTGCCTTAACCCTCTTGGGCATGGTGTTCACCAGAGCTTTACTAGTTGCCACTGGAGTCCTCTTCCACTCCTTCACAGAGCTGGTGGATGTTAGAGACCTTGTGCTCCTCCACCTTCTGTTTGAGGATGCCCCACAGATGCTCAATAGGGTTTAGGTCTGGACAGGGGTGGACTGACAACTCATGGGGCCCCCGGGCAAAAGAAGATTTTGGGGCCCCCCGGGCTTACAGATGGCCACCATGCCAGGAGGCAGTACAGAGGCGAGGCAGATAAAATCTCAGGATTTTCACATCAAAAGAATGTCGGTTTTGGACATATCAGGGACAGATGTAAAAAAAAAACACATATTTTTACATACTGTCCCTGGTTTTATTTAGCCTGGCAATCCTGATGGGGCCCCCTAGTGGCATGGGGCACTCGGGCAGTGCCCAAGATCTCAAATGGTCAGTCCGCCCCTGGGTCTGGAGACATACTGTAAGGTACCTGTGGTAGGTAGTGTCCGAAGTGGAGCTTGTGTGCTGAGGAGTCAGGCGAAAATTTTGTCAGGCAGGTCAGGTCGGCAACAGATCAGGCAAAGTAGTGCACAATCAAAGTACAGAGAGTGGTCAGGCAGGCAGAGGTCATACACGAGCTGGTGGCGAAGTACAAAATCAGCAGGCTAGAGAGTGGTCAAGAATTCAGGCAAAAGTTCCTACACAGTAATCGGAGTCACAGAGCTATCACATAGTAGCCAACATTGTTTTTTTTTTTAAAGGGACACTTTTTTTTTGTCTGTAGGTGGAGTCTTATTATAATTAGGGGGCGGTTACATTCATTTGTAGGTGTGACATAGCGTCAAAAATGGGTGTGGTTTAAGCCCAATATTGGGCGTGGTTTAAATGGGGCGTTACTCAAAGAGGGTGTGGTTAGAGTCTGAGATGATTAAGGGATGGAGGGAGAAACAAAGGGAGAAAGAGAGAGAAGGAAGGAAAGAAAGAGGGATGGAGGGGCCCAGATCCTACACCACAATAGAAATATGTGTATTTCAGAAAGTTTAACCATCAGCAGATAAAGATACTCCAAACACCTGGTATTAGCGCTTCAATCATCCCGGCACCATGGTTGTTATGGTGTCAGGATGATTGAAGCGCATTATTACATTGTAATATAAATTGAAATAGTTCAACTCACCATAATGTAGAATCAGTGGGAGCCCCGAGTGTGTCACTTGCCACGTTGCCTGCCACCAGATGCCATCAGGTGTCCCCAGAAGAGTTCCTCCATACATCAGGCATTCCCTGCACAGTTCCCCTTACATCAGGTGCCCCATTGAGCCCCCCTTACATCAGGTGTCCCACAGTAGAGCCCCCTTTACATCAGGTAACCCCCAGCGGTATCCCCCTTCCATCAGGTGCCCCGTGGAGCCCCCCTTACATCAGGTGTCCCCCAGTGGTGCCCTCTTTACATCAGATAACCCCCAGCGGTGTCCTCCTTACACCAGGTATCCCCCTTTATCAGGTATGCCCCTGTGGTGTCCCCCTTACATCAGGTATCCCCAGCGGAGTCCCTCCTTACATCAGGTGTCCCCAGCGGAGTTCATCCTTACATCAGGCATTCCCAGTAGAGTCCCTCTTACATCAGGTGTCCCAAGTGGAGTCCCTCCTTACATCAGGCATTCCCAGTAGAGTCCCTCCTTACATCAGGCATTCCCAGTAGAGTCCCTCCTTACATCAGGCATTCCCAGTAGAGTCCCTTGTTACATCAGACATTCCCAGTAGAGTCCTTCCTTACATCAGGTGTCCCCAGTAAAGTCCCTCCTTACATCAGGAATTCCCAGCGGAGTCCCTCCTTACATTGGGCATTCCCAGTAGAGTCCCTCTTTACACTAGGCATTCCCAGCTGAGTCCCTCCTTACATTGAGTGTTCCCAGTAGAATCCCTCTTTACACCAGGCATTCCTAGCACAGTCCCCCTTACATAAGGTGCCCCCAGTGGAGCCCCCTTTCATCAGGTATCCCCCAGTGGAGCCTCCTTTCATCAGGTATCCCCCAGTGGAGCCCCCTTTCATCAGGTATCCCCCAGTGGTGCCCCCTTTACATCAGGTATCCCCCAGCGGTATCCCCCTTACATCAGGTATCCCCCAGCGGTGTCCCCCTTACATAAAGATACCCCCAGCGGTGTCCCCCTTACATCAGGTATCCCCCAGTGGTGCCACCTTTACATCAGGAATTCCAGCAGCGCAGTTCCCAGCCGCCATTACAGAATTCCAGCAATGACAGGCTTATGGGATCAAGACAGAGGCGGAGCCGGCCGGGTGGCTACAATAGAAATTGAGCTGCAGCGCTGACCACCCCTTCCACAACAGGTCACAAAGAGACCGTCAGCGGGGCGGGCGGTGGGCGTTGCAACAGCTAAATTTCCATTGTCAGTCAGGGCAAGGCAAAACAAAGATCTTTTTGAGACTATAGCAATTTCTTCTCACAGGGTAGCAAAAAAGATACACAAAGAAAGAACAAGGATGCGCCAATCTAAGTGCAGTATAAGAGGCCTTTTAATAAAATAGACAAATACACAGCCAAATGGCTACTCACAATAAATATGAGATTACAGGCATGTCAGCTAAGTGTGGTCCGTAGTTACTGGTGTCCGATGTGTCCAGGTCCTAGTAGAGGTCTGCACAAGACGGAGGAGCTGTAGATGGAACAGTATGGCGCTGAAGACAACCATAGGGGAGGACAGAAAATCGTGCAGAGAGCCGCCCCGTACGGCTGTAATCTCATATTTATTGTGAGTAGCCATTTGGCTGTGTATTTGTCTATTTTATTAAAAGCCCTCTTATACTGCACTTAGATTGGCGTATCCTTGTTCTTTCTTTGTGTACTATTTCCAGAGCCTGCTTCTGCTTCTTGGGATTGCTTCCGCTAAGAGCTTATGGATTCATGAACTTATCTGATATAAGGACTATTACCATTATTTATCATTAATTTGCCACACTACTTCCTTATTAAGATTATCCTCTTTATATTCATGGGCCACTATTGTCTGTAGTCTGCCTTATCTTGCGCCATCTGACAATTTTTTCCATTAGAAAAAAACATACTTCCTCGTCTCACAATGGCAGTCAGACAGTTCCCTGATTCAAACTGTTTCCATATCAACGTAGGTCACAAGATCTCTGCTGGTGGAGAGGATCCTCCAAGGTAAATTCTGAGTTTTCCTTTCAACAGAGATCACATCACTTTTTTTTTTTGATTTCTGTTTATTAAAGGTTTTATACACATACAATAAAACATTTCTTGGCACACCGCCAAGCTTACTTAACGGTCAACATGACCGGAAACATTTAACCGGCCATCTCAGATGGCATGTCCCCAACCATCCCTCCCCCCCCGTCCCCCTCTACTCAGTTCCCCCACCCCAACAAATCTTATACTGAGTACATATTAAGTAGTAGCACTCCCTCTCAGTGGCTAATTCACAAACATGCTACCCGATGCACCTGAAATGAGTTTCCCCCACAACTCAACACATGTGTCAATAGGATTCAATTATCTTTTCTCTTACCCAACCGTGTGATCAGATTTGTACCATGTCCATGAAGGCTCCGATGACGTCCCTGTCCATGCCTGCTGGACCATGAGTCAGCGATAATATGCACCTTACCACTGACCGCCCTGTCCAGCGAGGCATGGACATTGCCTTCCACATGGCGGTAGAGAGCCGGAATCGCCTTACGTGAGAAAAAGTGGCGCTTGGGAACTTGCCACTGAGGTACCGCACATTCCACAAACTCACGGAAGGGGGCAGAATCTACCAACTAAAAAGGCAGCAGTTGAAGTGCTAGCAATTTCGCTATGCTAGCATTCAACTGCTGGGCATGTGGATGGCTGGGAGAGTACTTCTTTCGGCACTGTAGCAGCTGGGGCAGGGAAATTTGTCTGGTACAACACACCTAATTCTACACCTTCAGTCCTATCAGTGCAGGCTTTAGAGAGGACTGAGGGTATAGTGGGGTTGGGGATCCCAGTTGATGAGGGGCAAGGGGAGGTCTGCTTTGTTCTTTGGTGTGGGTCTTTCAGGTATGCTTGCCAACGAACTGCATGGCAGGTCGACATATGTCTGGTTAAGCCTGTGGTGCCCAAGCGGTTGATGATGCAAATATTAATGGTGCGATCTGATGCACATGTCTCAAAAAAGGCCCACACCAAAGAACTTTTGCAATAACGCAGAGACACAGCAGCGCCCTGCACATGCGTAGCTCTGCAATGTAATGCAGTTGGTGTGCTGCCCTTAAGCTGTCCCCTGGAGGGCATCCTGCCTCTTTGGAGATGTGCCTGCGCCTCCTCCTCCTCCTCCTCTCTCCTATCAGGCATCTACGTAGAGTCAGAAAAAATGGAAGGTTTCCCCATAAGGTGGGACTTTTAGGCAGCAATGTCAAAGCAGTAAAATACTGGTAGCTGAGTAAAAAACAATACATTTATTAGCTCATAAGAGAGCTTGGATATAGCAATATATATGAATCACAATGTAAAAGCAAATAGATTGGCAAATTATCACATACCATGGTACATACGGTAAAATCATTACATATAATAGATAATAAATATACATCAAATATTCCATATTGTAGTACAATGTTGATCCCCGACGCGTTTCGACCATTGAGGGTCTCATCAGGGGGATAATTATCTGTGCAAAATATATCACAAAGGTATAAATCAATCAGAGAATATATCAATGTGTGTCGAGTAGATATTGACAACAAATATATTTACCGTGAAACATGGGATGAAAGGTATAAAAAAGCCACTGGGCACCCAGAAAGGACTGGAGGGAACCCCCGCACATGAGAGGGTGAGCGGTCCACCCGAAGGGGTCTTCAAGAGGCCTCACACATGACGCCCCACCGGCGAGGGGGGGGGGAAGAGAGCCGCCACCTGCAAAGGACACCCATGGTAGCCAGGTAAGTATTAAATGAGTAAATATAAGTATAGACAACCCTAACAGAAGGGTGACTGAATTATAGGTATATAGGGTGTGAAGGGCAATGTCTATAAAATGTTGGTCAAGGCATTCCTGAAAGGATAAAAGAGTAGGGTATGCAGTGAGGAGTAAAGGAGAGTAAAGGAATATTGGGTAGGAAAATGATTCCAAAGTGATGAACGTACTAAGGTGTAAGGGTAGGATGTTTAAAGGTGATAGTGTGTGTAGTGGTGTTGGAAGTGCAGCTCAAAAATCTGAATGACAGACTGCGAATAAACTAAGCAGATAGTGGATGGAATGTGAAATAAGAAATCAAAATAAATGTGAAGTGAAAAGAGTGAAGTGAATGAAAGAAAAATGACTGTGTAGGAGCAAGTGTATATTGCCAATTATAGAATGGGCAAAAGTGATTAAAGTGAAAATAAATATTAAGGGGCAAATAAATAAAGTTGGTGTGTGTGTGGAAAAATGTATAAGTAAAGCAAAAAGTGACCTGATATGCTGATATGCTGTTCGTCTGTAGAAAGTATAACCGTTGTTTGGGAGCCTAAGGGCTGGGTCTGCAAAGCAGACAGGAACAGATGCCGAGACGGTGTGGATGCGATGACATCCAACCTGATCTGTGGGGAATAAGTGTATATCCCCAGAGGTCAATCATTAAATAGTGCCCTGGTGTGGCAATTAGGGTGAAGCAGGCGCAGGCTTATAGCTCCCCCCCTCGTCAAGAAGGGCAGCGTAATGGTCCCCATGGGAACCGTGTGAGGCGTAGAGTCAGTGACCTCATCATCCCCTCCCTCCTCATCACTGTCGAAAACCTGGCAGTATGCTACAACTGAGGGAAGATGACTGCCAGATTGCTATCCTTCTTGGGCACCCCTCTCTCTGGGCTCACATTACTGCCTTCCTCTATCTGTGTTCCATCATCGGAGCCTTCAAAACGCTGCACATCTTCATGCAGCATGTACCCAACACTGTGTTCAAACAGTTCGTGGGACTCCTCAGGAGGACATGGTGGGACTAGGGAAGGAGTAAGTGATACAATTGAGCAGAGGGAAGAGGACACCTTGGCAGCTACTTTTCCAGACAAAATACCCTGAGCATGGGTGAGAGAGGATGAGGAGGATGAAGATGGCTTGGCCATCCACTCTACCAAGTCTTCGGCATGTTGCGGCTCAACACGGCCAGCTGCCGAAAACAAGGACGAGCGTGTCACACGTCACTTGCTGATGAGGATGCACCATGTCCATGGCCAGCACTGTTGCCTGTAGACGCAGAACCTACTTGCCCTCGTGACTCTGCCTCTCCTTGTTGTCCTTCCAGACATTATAATGGCCTGCAGAGGACAAAGGCAGTACACACACCTCGTAGCTTTTGGTGCAAAGTGCAGAGGACACATGCAGTACACAACTAAAGTAGCTTTATGTGCAAAGTAATGAGCACACTTGCACTATGCACCAAGTGGGTTTAGTTGCAAAGTAATGAGCACACTTGCACTATGCACCAAGTGGGTTTAGTTGCAAAGTAATAAGCACACTTGCACTATGCACCAAGTGGGTTTAGTTGTAAAGTAATAAGCACACTTGTACTATGCACCAAGTGGGTTTAGTTGTAAAGTAATGAGCACTCTTGCACTATGCACCAAGTGGGTTTAGTTGCAAACAGGGGTAGACTGACAACTCATGGGGCCCCCGGGCAATAGAAGATTAGGCTGGGCAGCTAAAATCTCTGGATTTTCACATCAAAAGCATGTCAGTTTCGGACATATCAGGGACAGATGTAAAAAAAAAAAAAAATGATTTTTACATACTGTCCCTGGTTTTACTGAGCCTGGCAACCCTGATGGGGCCCCCTAGTGGCATGGGGCCCTCGGGCAGTGCCTAAGTGACTCAATGGTCAAAATTGCTAAATTTCGCTATTGCGAAATTTCGCTATTTTTTTTTTGGATAAAATATCAGGAATATTCGATATTTACGAATATTCGCTATATTTTATGAAAAAAAAAAAAAAAAAATGCGAAATTTCGCAATTTTTTTTTATTTTTTATAAAATATCACGAATTTCACGAAAAAAAAAATTGCTAGTGCGAATGCGAAATTGATTGCGAAATTGATTGCGAAGAAATATGAATATTCGAAATAGCGAATATTCGCCACGATATTCGAGTTATTAGCGAATACTCGAATATGCAATATTCGTAGCGAATATTCGCAATGCGAATATTCGTGAGCAACACTAGTAATGAGCACACTTGCACTATGCACCAAGTGGGTTTAGTTGCAAAGTAATGAGCATACTTGCACTATGCACCAAGTGGGTTTAGTTGTAAAGTAATGAGCACACTTGCACTATGCACCAAGTGGGTTTAGTTGCAAAGTAATGCACAAACTTGCAGTATACAGCAAGTTTGTTTAGGTGCACTGAGCACATGGGCAATACAACACGTGAGAACACTGCAGCTAGCACAATCAACTGCCTGACAGATTAGGAAGAACTAATCTAACTACACTATACAGTGTATAAATATATGTACAACTCCTGGGATGTATAGATATCCTCTACACACTGTAAATTTAACTGACTAGCCTGCCTGCTCTATCTAGCTAGAAAAAAAGACAATCTCTCTCTCTCTTTCTGTCTGATCTGGAACAAGCCCGGAACACATTACATGAGGCCGCCCTGCAGGTGGCCTTTTATAGTGCGGGGCGTGTGCTAAAGCCCTGAGCCATAATTGGCCAAAGCCATCCTGGCTTTGGCCAATTATGGCTCTCCGTTTTTTGCGCGCTGTGATTGGCAAAGCATGCTTGTCATAGTGCATGCTTGGCCAATCAGCGCGCAATGCCGCAGTGAATTATGGGCCGTGGCGCGTCACTCGAATTTGTCACGAACGACCTGTTTTGTTCGAATTTCGACGAACGGTCGAACAGACAATGTTCGAGTCGAACATGGGCTCGACTCGAGCATGAAGCTCATCCCTACCTGTGAGGTCCTAAATTGCTGTTGTGAATAGACAACACTACCTCTACTACATTGAAAAGCACTGTTGTCAGCCTTGCCAAGTTCACCCTACTGGAGCACATTTTGCGAGTGGAAAATTAGGGCTGGCGAGGAGCTGGGATGCCTGGGAGTGGGGTTAATCGGGAGCCGTTCTCCCAGCAATCGCCCCTGTGGAAGAGAACATGGCGTTAGAGGAGAGCCGAGTGGTATAACAGGCTGTAACAGCTTGCATTGAAACTGTCTCCGCTCTGCTCGCTGTCTCACACAGCCCCGCCTCCTCCTAACCCTGCGCCTGTGATAGACAGAATGTGGATCCAATGCTGGGATGTGTACTATACAGGCGCTGGGTTAGGGAGGAGGCGGGGCTATGTGTGACGGTGAGCAGAGCGGAGACAGTTTCAGTATAAGCTATAACAGCATGCTATACCACTAGGCGATCCCGTGGCTCTCCTCTTCCTCTAGTCTGAGTCATGATCCAACCACCCTCATGGGGGCACAGGCTGCAATGTGTGGCACAGTGAGGCTGCAATGGGGGCACAGGCTGCAGTGGGGGCACAGTGAGGCTGCAATGGGGGCACAGTGAGGCTGCAATGTGTTGCACAGTGAGGCTGCAATGTGTAGCACAGTGAGGCTGCAATGTGTGGCACAGTAAGGCTGAAATGTGTGGCACGGTGAGGCTGCCGTATAGGGCATGGTGAGGCTGCAATATGTGGCACGGTGAGGCTGCAATATGGGGCATGGTGAGGCTGCAATATGAGACATGATGAGGCTGCAATGTGGGGCACGGTAAGGCTGCAATGGTGGGCACTGTGAGGCTGCAATGGTGGGCACAGGTCACGCTGCATTGATGGGCACAGGTTACACTGCATTGGTGGGCACAGGTCACACTGCATTAATGGGCACTGGTGAGCCTGCATTGATGGGCACTGGTGAGGCTGTGCTGAGGGGAACTGATAAAGTTGTTGCTAATATTTATTTTTATAACTTAATTCTGCATAAAACATTTAAGTGTCATTTCATGAGATAATTTATGAGGGTGTGATTAGGGGTGGGGCAGGGTAGGGGTTTGGTGGGGCAACTGGTGCCGCGTAACCCTTGAGGCCTGGCTAGTAGCTCAGAACTTTAATATACATAACATAAGGGGTAAATGCACTGTAGTCCAGGAGAGCAGAACTCTGGCAGGGTTAATAACATAGTTGCACTTTAGAACTAATACAATGTTTTTTTCCTGACGAGATTCTGGCCCATGTGTACAAAGCTTCATATTCAAAATGTGGTCTGACAAGTGATGTATACAGGGCTACACGTGTTTTTTGTCAATGCTTTTATACATACAAGTTTTTTTTGCTTTTGCAACTGATGCTTGCCACTATATGCTGCTCCTTAACTTACTATTTCTAAACATATTTCCATAGTGGTTTTTTATTTAATGTTTTGGGGTCAATGATCATCATTATTAGGAGCTTTCTTATAATTGAAATTGAGATGGAACTGCAAGATCTGACCGCTTAAGGACCACCTCCTGCACATTTACGTCATCAGAATGGCATGGCTGGGCACATGCACGTACAGGTACGTCCTCTGTTAGTGCCCAGCCGTGGGTCGTGGGCGCGCGCCCGTGACCCGGTCCGAAGCTCCGTGACTGGGACCGCGGGACTCGCAGACCCGATCGCCGCTGGAGTCCCGCGATCGGTCCCCGGAGCTGAAGAACGGGGAGAGCTGTGTGTAAACACAGCTTCCCTGTTCTTCACTGTGGCGCCGTGATCAATTGTGTGATCCCTTTTATAGGGATACGCAATCAACGACCTCACACCTACAGCCACACCCTCCTACAGTTAGAAACACAGATGAGGTCATACATAACCCCTTCAGCGCCCCCTTGTGGTTAACTCCCAAACTGCAATTGCCATTTTCACAGTAAACAATGCATTTTAAATGCATTTTTTGCTGTGAAAATGACAATGGTCCCAAAAATGTGTCAAAATTGTCCGAAGTGTCCACCATAATGTCGCAGTCACGAAAAAAATCACTGATCGCCGCCATTAGCAGTAACAAAATAAATAATAAAGATGCAATAAAACTATCCCCTATTTTGTAAATGCTATACATTTTGTGCAAACCAACCGATTTATTTTACCAAAAATAGGTAGAAGAATACGTATCGGCCTAAACTGAGGAAAAAAATGTTTTTGGGGGATATTGCATTATTGCATTTTTTTCAAAATTGTCGCTCTATTTTTGTTTATAGCGCAAAAAATAAAAACCGCAGAGGTGATCAAATACCACCAAAAGAAAACTCTATTTGTGCGAAAAAAAGGATGCCAATTTTGTTTGGGAGCCACGTCGCACGACCGCGCAATTGTCTGTTAAAGCGATGCAGTGCCGAATCGCAAAACCTGTCCGGGTCCTTTAGCTGCCTAAAGGTCCGGGTCTTAAGTGGTTAAAGGTATTTGCAAATACTGTACGATTGTCACTCCATCTTGATGCCGAGCACTCACTCTTTTTAATAGCTCTTCAGGGAGATGGGTCTAATGCCCAAGAAGGATTTTAACAGCTTTTATAACTTTGATAAATAAAATAGAAATGAAACTTGTGTTAAATATAATATACCTAAATTCAAAATAGTTTTACTTGTATTAGCTGGCTCTGCATGGTAATACTGCGCAGAATGTTATCTGTTTTATTTTAACAAGGCTTTTATAATTCAAGAATAGCTCAAACTATGTCATGGAAAACACTTCGCCCCTATACTGGGCCAAGACTCGGATGATTTACTAGTTTAAATTTATATACACCAAAAGCTGGTGTATATAAGTTTAGACTAGTAAATCATCTTGCTATAAACACAACCAAGATTAAAGTCTAGCGAGGAAGGAAGCAGCAATAAGAGGGCATTAAAATATCTAACCAAAATATACTGTACATACCCAATCTACCAGGACAAAAGGTGAATTTCGACATAAAATATGGAATAGAATTTTACTGGGGAAATCTAAAATACATTATTGGCTATATAAGGCATGGAAATCAGGTGACACCACATGTGAGACAAATAATGGTCCTTTTGGAATTCATTAAAAGTCCTAAATGTTACTTGTTATATAACAAATTGCAATTGATTTTAGATCATGAAAATAACATCTCCCTAATTCACCTAGATAACACCTTAATCCAGCTCATATCCCTGGTCAACATTGTAAAGGATTATTCTTGGAAGGCAACATGAGTTAATATAATATTTCTGTAGTTTCTACATATCTGTTTCCTATTCCCCAAATATCAGCCATACTGCTATGGTTTTTAAAGAATAAAGATATTCTCACTCTCTGTAGGATAGGGATGAGCCAAACACCCCCGGGTTCGGTTCGCATCAGAACGTTCGAACAGACCGCGGGTTCGCGCGAACATTTCGAACCCCATTGAAGTCTATGGGACCCGAACGTTCGAATTCAAAAACGGTCATTTTAAAGACCCAAATTCAAACAAATGTTGGAAAACGTCGTTCAGAACCCGGGTCTTGCCCCAGGGAACATGTATCAATGGAAATTTTTTTTTTTTTAAACGGCCGTTTTTTGCGGAGCAGCCATTTTAATGATGCTTAAAGTGAAAAAAAAAAATCCTTTTAATATCACACCTGCTGGGTGTCTATAGTAGTTGCACGTGTTTAGAAATGTCCCTGCACAACATGAAAGGACCAAAAAAAAAAGTAATTAATGCTACTTGCGCAAGTTCTGTGTGGCAACATTATGTCGAATATTTTAGCGGTGGTGGGGGGCCATTATTGTTGTGTGAAAGAAAATTTTTAGAAAAAAGGGCACCCCTCAAACATACTGTAATTGGAGCGCAACAAGGAGCCACGTGCAAAGTATTGCATCAAAAATTGTTATTAGGCGCCCCTGTTAAACAGGGGCTGAAAAATTGTGCATTGGGCACAACACAACACTTGCAACCCCTCCCAATAACTCCAATTGGAGCGCAACAGGGAGCCACGTGCAAATTATTGCATCAAAAATTGTTATTAGGCGCCCCTGTTAAACAGGGGCTGAAAAATTGTGCCTTGGGCACAACACAACACTTGCAACCCCTCCCAATAACTCCAATTGGAGCGCAACAAGGAGCCACGGGCAAATTATTGCATCAAAAATTGTTATTAGGCGCCCCTGTTGCGGACTAAAAAACTGCCTGAACGCATCGGTCAGACGACCACCTTCTCCACTGCCCCTTCTGTGACTCACCGAAGCCTCAGCAAGACGTTGTCCAGAGCCAGGTTTTGGTAATCCCCCCGGTTCTGGGAACGCATTGCACAGACCCTTCTGCAAGGCCTCCCGCAGAAGTTTTATCTTCTGCTCCCTCTGCGATGGCAACATAAGGTCCGCAACCTTACTCTTGTAACGTGGATCAAGGAGAGTCGCCAGCCGGTAATGATCCCTCTCCTTAATAGCACGTACACGAGGATCCTTACGCAGGCTTTGCAGAATCAGTGAGGCCATGCAGCGTAGGTTTGCTGAGGCATTCGGGCCACAGTCCTCTGGGTCACTGAGGATGACAGGATCCACAGGCACCTCATCCCAGCCACGTAAAACTCCAAGTACTCCTTGGGACTGTAAATTATCCCTTGAAGACTGCTGCTGCTGAGTGCTAGGCTCCACCTCCATGCTGCTGATACAATCCTCCTCCTCCTCCTCCTCCTCCTCCTCATCCTCTTCCTGTGTGCTAGGTGGGCAAGCAGGACCACTGTCTGGGTAAAGGGGGCCTTGAGAGGTAAGGAAGTCCTCCTCTTCCTCCCTCTGTTCTACCTCAAGGACCCTGTCCATTATTCCACGTAGCGTGTGCTCCAACATGTGAATAAGAGGGACAGTCTCACTGATGCATGCACTGTCACTGCTCACCATCCTCGTGGCCTCCTCAAATGGTGACAGGACAGTGCATGCATCCCTGATCAAGGCCCACTGGCGTGGGGAAAAAAACGAACGTTCGAATTCAAAAACGGTCATTTTAAAGACCCAAATTCAAACAAATGTTGGAAAACGTCGTTCAGAACCCGGGTCTTGCCCCAGGGAACATGTATCAATGGAAATTTTTTTTTTTAAACGGCCGTTTTTTGCGGAGCAGCCATTTTAATGATGCTTAAAGTGAAAAAAAAAAATCCTTTTAATATCACACCTGCTGGGTGTCTATAGTAGTTGCACGTGTTTAGAAATGTCCCTGCACAACATGAAAGGACCAAAAAAAAAAGTAATTAATGCTACTTGCGCAAGTTCTGTGTGGCAACATTATGTCAAATATTTTAGCGGTGGTGGGGGGCCATTATTGTTGTGTGAAAGAAAATTTTTAGAAAAAAGGGCACCCCTCAAACATACTGTAATTGGAGCGCAACAAGGAGCCACGTGCAAAGTATTGCATCAAAAATTGTTATTAGGCGCCCCTGTTAAACAGGGGCTGAAAAATTGTGCATTGGGCACAACACAACACTTGCAACCCCTCCCAATAACTCCAATTGGAGCGCAACAGGGAGCCACGTGCAAATTATTGCATCAAAAATTGTTATTAGGCGCCCCTGTTAAACAGGGGCTGAAAAATTGTGCCTTGGGCACAACACAACACTTGCAACCCCTCCCAATAACTCCAATTGGAGCGCAACAAGGAGCCACGGGCAAATTATTGCATCAAAAATTGTTATTAGGCGCCCCTGTTAAACAGGGGCTGGAAAATTGTGCCTTGGGCACAACACAACACTTGCAACCCCTCCCAATAACTCCAATTGGAGCGCAACAAGGAGCCACGTACAAATTATTGCATCAAAAATTGTTATTAGGCGCCCCTGTTAAACAGGGGCTGAAAAATTGGGCCTTGGGCACAACACAACACTTGCAACCCCTCCCAATAACTCCAATTGGAGCGCAACAAGGAGCCACGTGCAAATTATTGCATCAAAAATTGTTATTAGGCGCCCCTGTTAAACAGGGGCTGAAAAATTGTGCCTTGGGCACAACACTTGCAACCCCTCCCAATAACTCCAATTGGAGCGCAACAAGGAGCCACGGGCAAATTATTGCATCAAAAATTGTTATTAGGCGCCCCTGTTAAACAGGGGCTGGAAAATTGTGCCTTGGGCACAACACAACACTTGCAACCCCTCCCAATAACTCCAATTGGAGCGCAACAAGGAGCCACGTACAAATTATTGCATCAAAAATTGTTATTAGGCGCCCCTGTTAAACAGGGGCTGAAAAATTGGGCCTTGGGCACAACACAACACTTGCAACCCCTCCCAATAACTCCAATTGGAGCGCAACAAGGAGCCACGTGCAAATTATTGCATCAAAAATTGTTATTAGGCGCCCCTGTTAAACAGGGGCTGAAAAATTGTGCCTTGGGCACAACACAACACTTGCAACCCCTGCCAATAACTCCAATTGGAGCGCAACAAGGAGCCACGTACAAATTATTGCATCAAAAATTGTTATTAGGCGCCCCTGTTAAACAGGGGCTGAAAAATTGGGCCTTGGGCACAACACAACACTGCAACCCCTCCCAATAACTCCAATTGGAGCGCAACAAGGAGCCACGTGCAAAGTATTGCAACAAAAATTGTTATTAGGTGCCCCTGTTAAACAGGGGCTGAAAAATTGTGCCTTGGGCACAACACAACACTTGCAACCCCTCCCAATAACTCCAATTGGAGCGCAACAAGGAGCCACGTGCAAATTATTGCATCAAAAATTATTATTAGGCGCCCCTGTTAAACAGGGGCTGGAAAATTGTGCCTTGGGCACAACACAACACTTGCAACCCCTCTCAATAACTGCAATTGGAGCGCAACAAGGAGCCACGTGCAAAGTATTGCAACAAAAATTGTTATTAGGCGCCCCTGTTAAACAGGGGCTGAAAAATTGTGCCTTAGGCACTGGTGGCGGAGCCCAGAAACACAACATTTCTTACTAGCTATCAGCAAGAAAAGTGAGGAGGAGAAGGATATTCCATCATCAGCATAAGAGGACAGTCACTCAGCATCAGCAGTCTAAAAGGGATCCGACATTTCAACAAAAAATATATTATTCATTAATATCAGCATCAGGTGCTTGGTAGCTGGTGTTGATCCAAGCCTGATTCATTTTGATGAAGGTCAGTCGATCAACAGAGCTGGTGGAGAGGCGCACCCTGTGATCAGTGACAAAGCCTCCAGCAGCACTGAATGTCCGTTCTGAAAGAACACTGGATGCAGGGCAAGCCAGTAGCTCAATTGCGTACTGGGCAAGCTCTGGCCAGTGATCCATCCTCAAGACCCAGTAAGCCAGAGGATTTTCGGTGGGGAAGGTGTCCAAGTCGGATCTTGCCCCTAGGTATTCCCAGACCATGTAAAGCAGACGCTGGCGATGGTTGCTGGAACCGGTCAGACCTTGGGGCTGCGGACTAAAAAACTGCCTGAACGCATCGGTCAGACGACCACCTTCTCCACTGCCCCTTCTGTCACTCACCGAAGCCTCAGCAAGACGTTGTCCAGAGCCAGGTTTTGGTAATCCCCCCGGTTCTGGGAACGCATTGCACAGACCCTTCTGCAAGGCCTCCCGCAGAAGTTTTATCTTCTGCTCCCTCTGCGATGGCAACATAAGGTCCGCAACCTTACTCTTGTAACGTGGATCAAGGAGAGTCGCCAGCCGGTAATGATCCCTCTCCTTAATAGCACGTACACGAGGATCCTTACGCAGGCTTTGCAGAATCAGTGAGGCCATGCAGCGTAGGTTTGCTGAGGCATTCGGGCCACAGTCCTCTGGGTCACTGAGGATGACAGGATCCACAGGCACCTCATCCCAGCCACGTAAAACTCCAAGTACTCCTTGGGACTGTAAATTATCCCTTGAAGACTGCTGCTGCTGAGTGCTAGGCTCCACCTCCATGCTGCTGATACAATCCTCCTCCTCCTCCTCCTCCTCCTCCTCATCCTCTTCCTGTGTGCTAGGTGGGCAAGCAGGACCACTGTCTGGGTAAAGGGGGCCTTGAGAGGTAAGGAAGTCCTCCTCTTCCTCCCTCTGTTCTACCTCAAGGACCCTGTCCATTATTCCACGTAGCGTGTGCTCCAACATGTGAATAAGAGGGACAGTCTCACTGATGCATGCACTGTCACTGCTCACCATCCTCGTGGCCTCCTCAAATGGTGACAGGACAGTGCATGCATCCCTGATCAAGGCCCACTGGCGTGGGGAAAAAAAACCTAGCTGCCCTGACCCAGTTCTGCTGCCATATTGGCACAGGTACTCATTGATGGCCCGCTGCTGCGTGTGCAGCCGCTGTAGCATGGCCAACGTTGAGTTCCATCTGGTGGGCATGTCACAAATTAGACGGTTCTTGGGCAGGTTGTATTCCCTTTGGAGGTCAGTCAGCCGAGCAGTGGCATTATATGACCTCCGGAAATGCACACAGACTTTCCTGGCCTGCTTCAGGACATCCTGCAAGCCCGGGTACCTGTCCAAGAACCGCTGCACCACCAAATTGAGGACATGCGCAAAACAGGGCACGTGGGTGAGTTTTCCCTGTCGCAGGGCAGAGAGGAGGTTGGTGCCATTATCGCTGACCACCATTCCAGGCATTCAGCTGGCGTGGTGTCAACCACCTCTCAGCCTGACCCTGCAGAGCTGACAAAACCTCTTCCCCAGTGTGGCTCCTGTCTCCCAAGCACACCAGCTCTAGCACCGCATGGCATCTCTTGGCCTGCATTCCTGCGTATCCCCTCGTACGCCTACGGAGCACGGCTGGTTCGGAGAAAACATCCCCACAGGAAGAGGCCACAGAGGAAGAAGAAGAGGAGGGGGTGGAGGAAAGAGGTGTGTCACAAGCAGTAGTATTGTTTTGGAGGCGTGGTGGCGGAACAACCTCCAAAACTACTGGACCTTGCCCTGCGTCCTTCCCAGCTGCCAGCAGAGTCACCCAATGCGCCGTAAAAGACAGGTAACATCCCTGTCCATGCCTGCTGGACCATGAGTCAGCGGTAATATGCACCTTACCACTGACCGCCCTGTCCAGCGAGGCATGGACATTGCCTTTCACATGCTGGTAGAGAGCCGGAATAGCCTTCCATGAGAAAAAGTGGCGTTTTGGTACTTGCCACTGAGGTACTGCACATTGCACAAACTCACGGAAGGGGGCAGAATCTACCAACTGAAAAGGTAGCAGTTGAAGTGCTAGCAATTTTGCTAAGCTAGCATTCAACTGCTGGGCATGTGGATGGAGGTGATTGTACTTCTTTTCGGCGCTGCAGCAGCTGGGGCAGGGAAATTTGCCTGGTACTATCAGTAGATTGACCTAGCTTGTGACACACCTATTTCTACACCTTCACTGCAGGCTTCAGAAAGGACTGGGGGTCTACTGGGGTTGGAGGTCCCAGAAGGGCAAGGGGGGGTACGATTTTGTCTTTGGTGTGGGTCTTTCTGGTGTGCTTGCCAACGAACTGCATGGCAGGTTGACATATGTCTGGACAAGCATGTGGTACCCAGGCGGTTGATGTTTTGGCCACGCGAGATACGCTTGCGACATAAGTTGCAAATAGCAAAGGTACAATCTTGTGGACATGTTTCAAAAAAGGCCCACACCAAAGAACTTTTGCTGTACCGGTCAGACACAGCAGCGCCATGCACAAGCGCCGTAGATGTGCGCTGTAATGCAGTGGGTGTGACCTTAAGCTGACCCCTGGAGGGCATCCTGCCTCTTTGGAGATGTGCCTATGCCTCGTCCTCCTCCTCTTCCTCTTCCTCCTCCTCCTCCTCCTCCTTCTCCTCCTCTCTCCTATCAGGCACCCAGGTAGAGTCAGTGACCTCATCATCCCCTCTCTCCTCATCACTGTCAACAACCTGGCAGTATGCTCCAGCTGGGGGAACATCATCACTGACAAATTGCTGTCCCTCTCGGCCACCCCCTCTCCCTGGGCTCACATCAATGCCTTCCTCTATCAGTGTTCCGTCATCGGAGTCTTCAAAACGCTGCGCATCTTCCTGCAGCATGTACCCCACACTGTGTTGAAACAGTTCAGGGGACTCCTCAGGAGGACATGGTGGTACTAGGGAAGTATTGTGTGAAGCCATTGTGCAGAGGGAAGAGGACGCCTTGGCAGCTGCTTTGCCAGATAAACTTTGATCTGTCTGTGTGAGAGAGGATGAGGAGGATGAGGACGGCTTGGTCATCCACTCTACTAATTCCTCTGCATGTTGAGGTTCAACACGGCCAGCTCCCGAAAAGAAGGACGAGCGGCCACGGCCACGGGCTGAAGAGGATGCACCACATCCACTACCAGCGTTACCTCTACATGCAGACCCTGCTTGCCCTCGTGACTCTCTGCCTCTCTTTGTTCTCCTTCCAGACATATTGAAGTGCTCAGGTGGTATGTAACAGCACAAGCGGAGTGACACCAAATGCGCTCAGGTGATATATAACAGCACACGTACAGTGGCACTACCTGCGCTCAGGTGGTATATAGCAGCACACGTACAGTGGCAATAACTGCGCTCAGGTGGTATATAGCAGCACACGTACAGTGGCACTAACTGCGCTCAGGT
This sequence comes from Rana kukunoris, assembly GCA_029574335.1. NCBI lineage: Eukaryota > Metazoa > Chordata > Amphibia > Anura > Ranidae > Rana > Rana kukunoris. The sequence goes on along the minus strand of CM056051.1, from coordinate 465,707,469 downwards.
GGTATATAGGAGCACACGTACAGTGGCACTATCTGTGCTCAGGTGGTATATAGCAGCACACGTACAGTGGCACTATCTGTGCTCAGGTGGTATATAGCAGCACACGTACAGTGGCACTAACTGCGCTCAGGTGGTATATAGCAGCACACGTACAGTGGCACTAACTGCGCTCAGGTGGTATATAGGAGCACACGTACAGTGGCACTATCTGTGCTCAGGTGGTATATAGCAGCACACGTACAGTGGCACTAACTGCGCTCAGGTGGTATATACCAGCACACGTACAGTGGCACTATCTGTGCTCAGGTGGTATATAGGAGCACACGTACAGTGGCACTATCTGTGCTCAGGTGGTATATAGCAGCACACGTACAGTGGCACTAACTGCGCTCAGGTGGTATATAGCAGCACACGTACAGTGGCACTAACTGCGCTCAGGTGGTATATAGGAGCACACGTACAGTGGCACTATCTGTGCTCAGGTGGTATATAGCAGCACACGTACAGTGGCACTAACTGCGCTCAGGTGGTATATACCAGCACACGTACAGTGGCACTATCTGTGCTCAGGTGGTATATAGGAGCACACGTACAGTGGCACTAACTGCGCTCAGGTGGTATATAGGAGCACACGTACAGTGGCACTATCTGTGCTCAGGTGGTATATAGGAGCACACGTACAGTGACACTATCTGTGCTCAGGTGGTATATAGCAGCACACGTACAGTGGCACTAACTGCGCTCAGGTGGTATATAGCAGCACACGTACAGTAGCACTAACTGCGCTCAGGTGGTATATAGGAGCACACGTACAGTGGCACTATCTGTGCTCAGGTGGTATATAGCAGCACACGTACAGTGGCACTAACTGCGCTCAGGTGGTATATAGGAGCACACGTACAGTGGCACTATCTGTGCTCAGGTGGTATATAGCAGCACACGTACAGTGGCACTATCTGTGCTCAGGTGGTATATAGCAGCACACGTACAGTGGCACTAACTGCGCTCAGGTGGTATATAGGAGCACACGTACAGTGGCACTATCTGTGCTCAGGTGGTATATAGGAGCACACGTACAGTGGCACTATCTGTGCTCAGGTGGTATATAGCAGCACACGTACAGTGGCACTATCTGTGCTCAGGTGGTATATAGGAGCACACGTACAGTGGCACTATCTGTGCTCAGGTGGTATATAGGAGCACACGTATAGTGGCACTATCTGTGCTCAGGTGGTATATACCAGCACACGTACAGTGGCACTAACTGTGCTCAGGTGGTATATAGGAGCACACGTACAGTGGCACTATCTGTGCTCAGGTGGTATATACCAGCACACGTACAGTGGCACTAACTGTGCTCAGGTGTTATATAGGAGCACACGTACAGTGGCACTATCTGTGCTCAGGTGGTATATACCAGCACACGTACAGTGGCACTATCTGTGCTCAGGTGGTATATAGCAGCACACGTACAGTGGCACTAACTGCGCTCAGGTGGTATATAGGAGCACACGTACAGTGGCACTATCTGTGCTCAGGTGGTATATACCAGCACACGTACAGTGGCACTAACTGCGCTCAGGTGGTATATACCAGCACACGTACGGTGACCCCAAATGCGCTCAGGTGGTATGTCATAGCACACGTACGGTGACCCCTAATGCGCTCAGGTGGTATGTCACAGCACACGTACGGTGACCCCAAATGCGCTCAGGTGGTATGTCACAGCACACGTACGGTGACCCCAAATGCGCTCAGGTGGTATGTCACAGCACACGTACGGTGACCCCAAATGCGCTCAGGTGGTATGTCACAGCACACGTACGGTGACCCCAAATGCGCTCAGGTGGTATGTCACAGCACACGCACAGTCTATCTATCTATCTATCTATCTATCTATCTATCTATCTATCTATCTATCTATCTATCTATCTATCTGAAAAGACACTGTGGGGTAGATTCATGTAGCAATTACTCCGGCGTTTTTAGAGATGTGCGGCGTAACTGTTATTTAGCGCCGTTGGATCAATGCGCCGTACCTACTATACCAGATCCGCCTTCAAATCGGCTACTTTTTTCCGGCGTAACTTTTCCACGCCGGCGTGTCTTTGGCGCATCTTTACGCGGGACAGATCAACCGTTCCCATGGATTATCTATTTAAATATGCAAATGAGGGAGATCCGCCGATTCACAAACGCACGTTTCTCTGGCGCCGGCGTAACCCGGTGCGCGTAACTGCAACTTTCTGCGGAAAGTCACCCCTCATAAAGCAGGGGTAACTTTGCACAGGAGTTGAACAGATCAGCTGGAGAGCAGCTAAAGCAACACTGTTACAGACGAATTGAGCTAAAACACTTGCTGGTCAACACATCTGTCTGCCAACATGCCAGGGGCAGCCTTGCTCATAGCCCTACAGCGTCGACGTGCACGTAGGAGGGCACGGGAGAGGATATTCCGCACGCGCATTGACGTGTTTGGCATGAGTGAATTGGAGGTGTTTCGCCTATTCAGATTCAGCCCTGAAGCCATCCTGGAACTAACCACAACCCTGCAGGATGACATCACCAGCAAGACACACCGCTCACAAGCAGTGCAGCCACTGGTGAAGGTACTGGCAACACTTCATTTCCTTGCCAGTGGATCTTTTCAAAGAACAAGTGGAGTGGTGGCTGGGATGTCTCAATCCTCCATGAGCAGATGTGTGCACCAGGTTGTCCCCGCAATCCTCAGACGCATGGCCAACCAAATTATCAAACCCACCACTGAGGACCTGCGGAGGAAGGCAATGACAGATTTCTACAACCTTGCCAGATTCCCTCGCACTGTGGGGGCCATTGATTGCACACATGTGGCACTACGGCCCCCCCGGGACACAGAGCACATATACTGCAATCGGAAGCATTGGCATTCCATCAATGTACAGGTGATAGTCGATGCCCAAGGCCTCATATGGCACGTCCGTGCCAAGGACCCCGGGTCCAGCCATGACAGCTACATATACCGTCAAAGCACCATCTCCACAGAATTTGAACAGAACGTGTATGGGGACAGCTGGCTGGTTGGTGAGTGACATGGGTGGCAGGCATGACTATCCCCTCCCGTGATGCACACCTCACAACGGGCACATGCACTATTAACATCCTCCTGTCTTTTCATTACTAGGTGACGCGGCATATGCACTGGGACCCCATCTCATGACTCCATTCCGGGATCCCCAAACCAGAGGAGAGCAAAGATACAATGAAGCACACATCAAAACCAGTGCAGTGGTGGAGCGCACCTTTGGCCTCCTGAAGTCACGTTTCCAATGCCTGGATAAGTCTGGGGGTACCCTGTTGTATTCCCCAAACTTCGTGTGCCAGATCATTGGGGCATGTTGCATGCTGCACAACTTTGCCGTGAGAAAGGGCCTGGAGATTGAGCTACGTGATGACCTGACCCCCGAACCACACAGTCCCCCCTTGCCCGAGGGTCCCCCGTCTGCTGAGGGAAGAGCAGTCAGGAGGGTCCTTGTGGTAGGCTACTTTTCACGTTAAACACACACATTAATCATGGCACAATGAGCATGCATGCATGCACACCACTGTGATCCCTAGCGCACACACACACCACATCCACATCAAATTGGATTAGACCCAAGTACACCACATGGGATTTGGGAGCAGCAACGCCACGCCACGGCTCCAATTATGTTGCTGTACATTCATACACCATTCACACGTGTCATGGTGATAATTTCTCACCAACGACTGAGGGTGACACCCCTTAATGGCAGGAGTGTCACCCCCACACATTCACACCACATTCACACTGTAGCCTGCACTCTTCACCGTGTGCAGGGAGATAAACAAAAATAAAACTCATAATCTGAGTATCCAACATAATTTTTCATAAATCAACGGCCCTGTCGTGGGCTCCTTCTTGTCCCTGGGCTCTTGGGGCGCAGTTGCCTGGGGCGAGCCACAGGTGGGGGGGCTAGGGGGGCAGGTGGTTGAACCTCAACCAGTCTCTCCCTGGCTGCCCTCCATTGCCACGGCTAGCCGGTGGAGGTACGTATTGGTGGCAGCCTGCATCCGCAGCCAGCGGGTAGTATTGCTGCGCTGCTGTCGCCGTGTCTGCCTCCCCTCCTCACGGACAGCAGCTGCCAGGCTCCGGACCTCGGAGACCAGGCCAGATGTGGTGGTCTGCAGGTCCACCAGGCAGAACAGAAGGGCTGCCCCATTCCCCACAACGTCCTGCAGACTATCGTTGATAGCAGTATTCTGCCCAGCCTGCTGGGTGATGGCTTCCTGCACTGCCACAGTGCAAGCAGCCTGGCTCGCGGCCGAGGACGCCAGGCTATCTGCCACCCGATGAAGATCACCCGCAAGAGAACCAATATGGCGGGTCTGTCTTGTCTGGTCCCTTGCCAGGTGATCTTCAAAATCATCAGGGACTCCTCTGGTTTTCCTCGTTGCCTTCCTAGAGGCCTGAGAGGCTGGAGGACGGGTGTAGGGGAGGTCCCTTGAAGGGGAATCCCTGGAGGGGATGGTGTCCCTTGAGGGGGAATCCCTGGAGGGGATGGTGTCCCTTGAGGGGGAATCCCTGGAGGGGATGGTGTCCCTTGAGGGGGAATCCCTGGAGGGGATGGTGTCCCTTGAGGGGGAATCTTGCATGGGGGGGTGGTTTGGGAGTGGCCAGGTATGGGGGTCTCCTCCAGAATATAAACAGCAGCCTCTTCTACCCCGATGTGCTCCTCCTCAACCTCCTCAAGCACTGCTGTAGGGGCGATCTCGCATCAATTGACGGGCCAGCTCCATCCTGCACATCTGTGGATGACACAAAACAAACACATGTTGGAGGAGCCACACACTTGGCACATGTTTCCCCCCCCCCCCCACCCATGCAACACACCACAAAGCAGATAAAACAGACTTACCTGACCTCAAAGGCTGATTCCCTGATTCAAAGCCAGGAAGACCCTCCACCAGCTCCCTATCCAGCAACCTGGCCACCACCATGTCCTCTGCAGTCAGGGTAATTGTTGTGGCTGGTCCTCCACCTGTGGCACTGGCATGCTTTCTCATGGCCACAAGCTTGTCTTTGACCACTCTCCGCATATCATTTATTTTTTTGCGGATATGCTTGGGCCACACCAACAACATTCACCTGCCTGGTGATTTCCGCATAAATGCGTGTCTTCTCCGCTTTGCCAGTGTTGGCACTCTGTGGCCCATAGAGGCGGAACCCATGTTGGGAGAGCGCATCCGTTATCACAGCCTTCTCCTGATGGCTGAAGTTGAACATTCTGCGGTCACCGGCAGTGTCTGGTGCAGCCATCCTAAATACAAAAGCCCTGGCAATTCATAAAAAATGCTGGTCACGTTTTGCAAGGTGGCGCTTCTGTGTGCGTATTTATGCACTAGTAGGAAGTGGTGCGGCGGATCTTGGTGGTGACGGCGCGCCGTACTGCGCATGTGCACAGGAGCCAGCCAACCAGGTACCATCAGTGCGCATGCGCCGTTTAAGATACACCGTACGGATCTCTCAGCGCCACCGTCAGACCATCATTTGCATGTGTTGACGCCCACTTCCAGTTCCGCCGCCTTACGCCGTCGAAAAACCGCTACGCAGGTGAGTGAAAAAATGATGAATACAGTAAATGCCTCTCCGCGCGGGTACGGCGTAGCGGAAAAAAGATGCGCCGCGCCGGAGCAACGATGCGCCATTTTACATGAATCTACCCCTGTGTCTCTATCTATCTATCTCTCTCTCTCTCTCTGTCTGTCTGACTTCTCTCAAAGAAAGCCGGAACACACTACACAAGGCCGCCCGGGAGGCGGCCTTTCATAGTGTGGGGCGTGTGCTAAAGCCCTGAGCCCTAATTGGCCAAAGCACCCAGGCTTTGGCCAATTAGGTCTCTTCGTTTTTTGGGCGCTGTGATTGGCCAAGCATGCGGGGTCATGGTGCATGCTTGGCCAATCATCAGCGCGCAACGCCGCAGTAAATTATGGGCCGTTGCTGGTCATTCGAATTTGGCGCGAACGACCCGATTTGTTCGTTTTCGACGAACAATCGAACAGCCGATGTTCGATGCGAACATGTGTTCGCATCGAACGCGAAGCTCATCCCTACTGTAGGACAGCCATTTGGCTCCCAAGTTGGGATGTACTCAATTAAGCCTCTAACTTTACATGGCACTATCGGCTCCTATCTGTCTACGAGATTCCTTGATTAGTCACTCTGCAAGCAAACTTCAAAGAGAGTTGTGACAACCAAAATACTTAGTGGCATAGATCAAAGACCAACAAGCTATTGGAGATGATATGGGCAATGCTGCCCCCAAAGGCCAATTACGGCAGGACAGTCAGGATGCAGGACAGTAAGTAATATAATCTGTTGAGGAAGATTGCCCTGTGAACACTCTGATGTGTCCTAAACCGAGTGGGGGTGGCAGGGGGGTATGGATGCGGGTTTGGATCATGTGTGATTGAGGTTTGTAAAAAGGACTGCTGCAAACAGAGAGCTCTCTTTTTCGCTCCTGGCCTGCTGGTGAGAGCCTCATGGAATCATGGATTAGACCTAAGCCATGCGGCCCACAGCTCTCTCGCTCTCTTTGACATCTGGAAATTGAGTCTATTCTATAGGATGTGATAAGTATCTTTGATGTTTGATTGTTGTTATATGTTATAGATATCTGCTATTTAGTATATTTTTATGTTCTTGGGAAATAAATGTAATATTGTTTACTAAGCAGATGTGTTTGTCTTCATAGCTAACATTATATCATTAGGCCTAGCATACTCTTAATAGACTAGCTGATTATAGTGATATACAAATCAATACATATATGCAATGGATATTTAGGTTAAAGTAGAGTGTGTGTATATTAGATTTTTTATTATATCAAATATACTTTTCAGGTATAACACCTTACTTCTAATATGAATTTCCCTGTTGAGATGGGGGATTATGCTGGTGCTCATCAAACCGGTAAATACAGGATTTTTCACAGTCTTTGTGATTAAGGTAATAGATTGAGATTGGGGAAGCAAGCAGCCTTCTATAAAATATGTTTCTTCTTATTCTTGTTTTACACCTATTATGGTTTCCTTTGATTCTGATGCTGTAGGATGGTACTATACTAAATTTTCACTGCTAAACACAATGTTAAATTAACAAATGTTGGGTAATATTTCACGATGGCGCTTAATTTGTCCCATTCTTTATATAAAGAAAGTGCAGCGCAAATAAAACAATATCAGTGACAAAAAATGAAAATGATATAAAATATATATATAATAGTGTCCATGTGAAAAAAGTCCATAAGCCAATGAATCCACACCAGACCCAGCAGACAGAACGATTTCCAGGATGGAAGTGAAGAAAAGACACCAAATGATATCCACCACCAGTGATAGATGGACTCTGACCTCTCTGCTTTGACCCAAACGGATCTCAAAGCAGAGAGGTTTGACCATTTGGGTCAAATCAGAGAGGTGAGAGTCCATTTATCACTGGTGGTGGATATCATTTGGCCTCTTTTCTTCACTTCCATCCTGGAAATCGTTCTGTCTGCTGGGTCTGGTGTGGATTCATTGGCTTATGGACTTTTTTCACATGGACACTATTATATATATATATATATATATTTTATATAATTTTCATTTTTTGTCACTGATATTGTTTTATTTGCGCTGCACTTTCTTTATATATTTTCACTTGGGAATTTTTATGAATTGTCCTCAGGGCTGGCTTGCATACATTAGTATTGTGTTTAATAATTTTATTTCCAGCGCTGAATTTATTTCTTCATAAGTCCCATTCTTTCCCACCAATCCAGGCTTTCTCAACACTTTTAACATTGAGAAATTCTTGAAATAAGTTTCAGGTCTACTGTCAGATAAACAGTAAGTTGTAGATCTAATAATCTAGTATGAAGTATTTCTAGCATATTTGACTCACACAGGTCTGCTCTGTATGGTAATATTATTGTTAGTAGTTTGAATGGGCAAAAAAAGAAAAAATAGTGGTCACTAACAATGGTGGACAGTTGACTCCCACATTACTGGTCAGTGATAGAAGGGTGATAGTGGACTGGTGTTCAGAAGGAAGAATGTCCCTTATATTAGTGGAAAGTTAGAAGAATATACCTTACATGTAGCTGAAAAGATCATCATATCAGTGGTAGCTTATCCGAGACCCAGAAATTGCTCATTGGTCAAGGAGTTCCAAACAACACTGGTTGAGAAAGCCTGCATTAATCAGTGTCCTAATAAATGGTACAGTGTCTTGAAAATATATTCACACTCCTTGAAATTTTCCACATTTTGTCATGTTACAACCAAAAACGTAAATGTATTTCATTGGGATTTTATGTGATAGACCAACACAAAGTGGCAAATTATTGTGAAGTTGAAGGATATGTGCTTAGGCTGGGGTAAATACGTATAATTTTTGACTGTCGATCGTCGATCGATCTTTAAGGCCTCGTACACACGATCGGACATATCCGATGAAAACGGTCCGCGGACCATTTCCATCGGATATGTCCGATCTGGAGTTTGATCCGATGGCGTGTACACACCATCGGATCAAATTCCCCGCCGGCGGACGGCGCGGTGACGTGTCGGTGACGCGGCGGTGACGTTGACGCCGCCACGTCACCGCTACGTTACGCACCAGGAAGTAAAACACTTCCGCGCATGCGCCGAATCCATTTGGCGGCGGCGCGGCGGCGGTGGGGGACGACATGTCTGCTGGTAAGTGTACTAACCAGCAGACATGTCGGGCGGACAGATTCCCACTGGATAGATTTCAAAGCATGCTTTGAAATCTGTCGGGTGGACAAATCTGTCCGCTAGCCCATACACACGAGCGGAGATGTCTGCTGAAACGGTCCATCGGACCGTTTTCAGCGGACATATCCCCTCGTGTGTACGAGGCCAGTTGCACACTCCTTAGAGCTTTTTTGGTGACAGCTGATAATATTGAGGCAAATGGTTTTAGATCCCAGATGGTTTCAGCAGAGTATCTCAGCTTAGCCATAGTCGCAAAACAAAATGTGGGGAAAGTAATATTGATTGGGGAGGTATTCGATGGGGGTGAGAAGGAAGATTTCCAAGTGACCCACCACTCGCTAAAAACCTTCCCTTCCTGTTTGATCTAGAGGAAAGAGAAAAAACCTCAGCCGTGCTGTGCCAATCTGCCGCAACCGGTAAAAAAATTGCTTCCTGATCCCTCAAGGGCGATCAGATGAGCCCTGGATCAAGTAATGAATGATGGAAGTCCCTGGGTTTAAACTAATAGAGATAATGGAGTGGGGTGTGGGGGGTATACGTACCCCTAAAGTTCATGAGTGGGAGCTGATCTCCAGTGATAGGGCTGGGGAAGGGGAGTGGGGGTGAGTGATAGTGGTGTCTATTATTGCTAGGGTGTAGCAAGATGGCCGCCGACCAGGACTAGGCCCGAGACGGGGGCTGAGGTTCTGGTGCACCGAGGAAAGAGGTGGTGATCCTCCTGGGGCCCCGGGGAGATGGTGGAAATCCTCCTGGGGGACAGGGGGTTTATGGACGTTTGAGGGGGGTTGCTCTGGTATAATCGCAGCGAGCTGCTAGGCTTTGGCTGAAGCCAGGACTTTCCTGGATGCGGCCACTGCGAAATAGTACCGGGATTGAGCAGGCCCAGGGATTGGGGATGACGGGAGCGGTGGTGGGGAGATGGCGGGGAGATGCTTGGACGCTTCTAGGGGGTGTGGGGGGAGTACAGGTCGGCCGATTGCTCCGGCTGTTTCTCCGTTGAATTGGGCCGCAGCCGTGGCTTATCCTGAAAAGGACGGCCGCGTATTGTCCCAGGGAGGAGGATGGGCCGGAGCACAGAGCAAAGCGGGCCTTACCTGTGAGGCTCCCGGGGGAAAAGATGCCTGCGGGAGGCCGCGGAGGCAGAGGGAGGCCAAAGGGGAAGGGAGGAAAGACGGTAGTCCTGGGCACCTGTAGCCGGTGCTGTAGCCGATGGGGCTGGGAGAAACCCTGCCTATCTAATCTGTCTCTGGAAGGTGAAGCCGACTCGTTGGAGAGCATCCTGCTTCACCACTGACTCAAGACTGACTACTGACAGGTACTGCAGCTTTCCTAGTTTGGCTGGAGCTCATTTTAAATAATGGTATGTGACTGAGACCGTGCAACAAATATAAAGTAGGTATTATCCCAATTTGGCTGCAAAAGTGGAAATAAACTTCAGAAAGCAGTACTTTACAGTTAGCCTAAATACATGGGACAGTCAAAGATATATTATGTTTAACACACGTTCTAGTTCTGTTTATAGTAAATTCCTCTGATTATCTTTCTGTTTTCCCCATACATTCCAATTTAGATAATGTGTGGTTGATTGCTGGGTGGAGCATCCTCCATATCAGTTGAGCTGTCTGTGAAATGTATTTGGCATAAGAGTCACATATAAATGGCCTTTTGTTATAGGCAGGTGTGCCTCCTTAGTAGGTAGTCTGGCTCTCCCCTTAGCAAATATAACAGCAACTGATAAGAACACTCAAAACATAGAACATCACCATTTTCCATAATTTTCCAACTCATGGCCAGTTTGTAGAGGCGATGGGGCTACTGAGCCTCCACTTGGCTCTTTCTTTAGTAAAATCTGCAGCTTTCAAAATCCCAAACTCCACTTTGGGTTTTATTTGTGTAGCAAAGTCCCGGGGGCCCCTGAGGCCTAATGGTGACCTCCAGAGTTAGGGACAGCTGACATTCTTCTGTGTAGAGTGGGTTACAAGGCATGGTGGGTTTAATGCAAGCTGAAATGGTGGGCGTCAGACACTTTTATTGCAAAGAGATTTATTGTCTCTTGAACAGAACTGGTGGAGAGAGGGTTAGGGCCAGGACACCCTTAATTAGATGCCAGGGAACAGGGGGCGGAAAATTGACCAGTCAGTGACAGTCGCCCGGCGTCTGAGGCCTCGTACACACAACCATTTTCCTCAATAAAATCCATCAATAAACTTCGTGGCAGAGCTTTTTTGCAGAGGAAAATGGTCGTGTGAGGCGCCGTACACACGGCCGAGGTTCTCGCTGAAAATCAGCGAGAACCTCGCTGGAATGCACATTCCAGCGAGGACCTCGGCCGTGTGTACGGTCTCAGCGAGCTTCCCGTCGGGAAGCCCGTTGAGCTGAAATAGAGAGCACGCTCTCTATTTCCTCGACGGCCCGCCTGGAAGAATGGCTGGTTGCCATTCCCGACGGGCGGGTCGCCGAATTCGACGGCCGGGAGAGAACCTCGACGGGCGGAACGATGTGTTCTGCCCGTCGAGGTTCTCTGCCGTGTGTACGGCGCCTATGTTTTTCGTCGAGAAAACTGTTGTGGATCTCGATGAGAAAAAAAAAGAACAAGTTCTCTTTTTTCTCATCGGGAGTCTCAATTTCCTCGTCGTGTTTCTCGTCGGGCTGGTTTACGACCAGAAACACCTTCGTGTGTATGCTTAGAAACCCACGCATGCTCAGAATAAAGTATGAGACGGGAGCGCACCTTTGGTAAAAGTAGCGTTCGTAATGGAGATAGCACATTCGTCACGCTGTAACACGTCTATCACCAAACTTTCACTTAACACGCAGTAACATTAGTAAAAGCAGCCCCAAGGGTGTCGCCAGTGGAATCAAACTTCCCCTTTATAGTGCCGTAGTACGTGTTGTACGTCACCACGTTTGAGAATGGCGAGATTTTGTCTTGACAGTGTGTATGCAAAGAAAGCTTGACAAGATTCTCGACAAGCCTGACAAGGAACTCGTCGAGGAAAACAATGTTTCTTTTAAGACGAGATTCTCGGTCGTGTGTACGAGGCCTGAAGCAGGAGTCCCCGCAGCGGCGCTGACCTGTGCAGTCACTCGGTCTCAGTGTGTGACAGTCTTACTGTCTCGTCCTTGGCTACGCAGCGCCTACGTCCTACGACAGTGGCCCCGCAAAATGCACCTTTGCCTGAGTTGGCAAAAATCCTTGCACAGGTAGGGTTGCCACCTGTACGGAATTCACCCATACAGTACGGGTTTTCAATCATGTGTCCGGGTCTCCTTCCGCCTTCTACCCGGACACATGATTCACATTGTACTGTGGCTTAGCTGGTGGAGGAACACTAGTAGTTAATGTTGTTAGGGGAATGTTCTTATACTTATACAGCAGTTCCAACAATCTAATCTGAGTCCCCCAGCCTCTTCTATACAGATATACAGAGTAATGTAATTGTCCGGATCAGCAGCACAAGGATTACTCTGCAGGGACTATTTGATGGCTTTCGGGGCTCAGGCGGAGTAATCGTGTGCTGAGGTTCTCTGCAATTACATTACTCTGTATAGAAGAAGACATCGGGACTCAGATTACATTGTCCGAAAGGCTGAAGATAAGAACTTAGTCCTAATGACTCTGTACACACACGAGGAGGAGGAGGGGGGAGAATGGACGCTCTGCTCTCAGGTCGGCACTAATGTTTTTGATATGTCCTGTAGATAGGGGAGGGAGAGAGTATCTGGGAAGAAGGACAAGGTAGAAAATATGAGTGATCGAGGGGTTAGGAGGACATGTCATGTTCTGGGGGGGGGGGGGGGTTGCTTTGGCAGGGGGAAGGCAATGCTAGAAGCAAATGTGGATTAGATTTGAAATCTGGCAACCCCTCTGTTCCTTCCTAAAACACCCCTCCAGCACATATCCAACCCCCCCTGCATTGACCCTCTTCTCTCACAAAGTGCCCCCCCCAGCACATATCTGACCCCTGAAGCACCCCCAGCACATACTGTATGGGCGCAGAGGCTGTATATAATGGGCACCGTGGCTGTATATGATGGGCACAGTGGCTGAATATGATGGGCACAGAGGCTGCATATGGTGAGCACAGAGGCTGCATATGATGGGCACAGTGGCTGCATATGGTGAGCACAGAGGCTGCATATGATGGGCACAGTGGCTGCATATGATGGGCACAGTGGCTGCGTATGATGGGCACAGTGGCTGCATATGATGGGCACAGTGGCTGCATATGATGGGCACAGTGGCTGCATATGGTGAGCACAGAGGCTGCATATGGTGGGCACAGAGGCTGCATATGATGGGCACAGTGGCTGCATATGGTGCGCACAGAGGCTGCATATGATGGGCACAGTGGCTGCATATGATGGGCACAGTGGCTGCATATGGTGGGCACAGAGGCTGCATATGATGGGCACAGAGGCTGCATATGATGGGCACAGTGGCTGCATATGGTGGGCACAGAGGCTGCATATGATGGGCACAGAGGCTGCATATGATGGGCACAGTGGCTGCAATTGATGTTTTTTTTTTTTTTTACAGAATCAGTTTGTTTGCGCCCCCCCCCCCCCCAAAAAAAATATATTTGTGCACTGGCTGTCACCAAAAGTGTCCCAGGTATTTTACAACTTGTAGCGTATACCCCCCAAAAAATGCCGCTGCTAAAATGTTCGGGTTTAGCTTGAAGAAAAGGTGGCAACCCTATGCACAGGCCCTGCTTTTAAGTTCAAAATCAGGCGCACTTCTGCATAGAAATCAATAAGCTTCCAGATTTTATTACCTGGCTTAATTGAACAAGCTGGGATTAGAAGCTCATTGGATTCTTTGCAGAAGTAAGACTGATTTTACACTCTCCAGCGATAGTAAATAAACCCCATTGTGTACTTAAAAGTGGGGTATGCCTGTATAGGTTGCCGACATTGGGGTTGATTTACTAAACCTGGAGAGTGGAAAATTTTGTGCAGCTCTGCATAAAAACCAATCAATTTCCTGTTTTTTTTCAAAGCCTAATTGAACAAGATGAAGTTAGACACGGACTGGCTACCACCAGATTTCGACCCAGAGTGTAACTCAACTTTATTAAAACATACTAAAAACAACAACAAGTCAAAATGCCAGTTCCAGCTTGCAAGATGTGTATTGTCAATTTACTTAATCAGCCGCACTCAGAGGCGTATCTAAAGATAATGACGCCTATGGCAATCACTGAAACTGCGCCCCTGTCAAAACATTTGAAACACATCTTTCAGATAACCAGGGACATGGCGGGGACAGAGAGGGACACTGGAAACCACTGGCAGCTGGTGCTGAAAGTTTTTTGGGGGGGGGGGCGCAATCGCACATGATGACTTAAAAGTCATCATCATGTGCGATTGTGTGTGTGTGTGGCAAGCATCAAATATAGTGCTCAATATGGAATAAATAAATTATAAATATGCATAGCCATAGATATCATTAATAAAGTGATTTGTGCAACAGCTGTTCACAAATCACTTTATTACAGTTTATTTATGATATGGCTATGCATATTTATTTAATCCACTGAGCATTATATTTTACTGCTTGCTTTTGGTTGGCAGTTGGCACACAAGTAGTACCTGGCTGCTATCCTTGGTGTTGCTGCTGGGGTCGGGGTTCACCATCGGGCCGCCATACATTCCTTCTCACCTGTCCTCTCTTCTCCTTACCTCACGTCCCATTCCCCGCTCTGGGGATAAGATAATAGGGTAGGCAGAGCATTAGGCTCTGCCACCGTACGTGGATCCAGTCTGGCCAATCTTTGGCACTTGTCACTCCCCTCCCTAGGCAAAAGGGAGTATTAGGAATTGCTATGCCGGCGTGCTACGCCGTGCTCCAGCAGGGCAGCCACAGCGCCAAGAGATTAGTGTGGGAGGACGGGTGTGTTTTCTTTTCATGCGGGAGGTGGCTTTTTGCCGCCCACCTCCCCATGGCGCCCATGGCACTTTCCATGGCTGCCATACCCTAGATACGCCACTGCCCGGGTCCCCAAACACTTTTTATGACAATAACTTGCATATTACCCTAAAATTAGCACTTTTGATTTTTTATGTTCGTGTCCCATAGACAACTGGGGGGTTGTTCGGCTGCGAACCGAACTGGGGGGTGTTCGGCTCATCCCTAGTGCCCATATGCAGCATGATCAATGCCTATCCGCAGCGCCACAAGTGCCATTGATGCAGCCTCACCAGTCCACATCAATGCGGCCTCATACGTGCCATCAATGCAGCAGCCTCACCATTGCCATCAATGCAGCAGCCTCGCTATAGCCATCAATGAAGCAGACTCACCATTGCAGTCAATGGACAGCCTCAACATTGCCATCAGTGCAGCCTGATTGATGCCCATATGTAGCCTTGGAGGGGACAGAGAGGGGGCAAGGACAAGCACCAACAGATTACATACAGTGAGAATCTCCTATGATAGACAGAACAATGGTCCAATTGAGGCCCAGGAGATAGGACTTGCTATTACAGAGGCCCCCAAGTAAACAGGAGATTCTCACTGTATGTGATCTGACAGCGCTCATCCCGCTCCCTCCCTGTCCTCTCCGAGGAAGCTAAAATTGAAGTATCGACGTATAACATGCACACGCTATTTGCACCTGATTTTCAGGGTGAAAAAGTGTGTGTTATACGCTAATAAATACAGTATTTTGTTTATTAAGCCTAGGAATTAAAAAATTATAGAAATATTTATTAATTGGATAATTTAATATTTAAAATTGTATATTATTCTGTTGTATTTCTCTTTTGCCTGACAGGTGGAACTCCTGCTTTTTTTTCTCGTTGGGTATCTCAGTCTATTTACAGCCTGTTGAATGAAAGCCTATAGTTCACAGACCTTAACCTCTGAAACTTACATGCATAGGTGGATGATAATAGATGACTCATCCCACTGAATGCAGTTTAAGGTTTCATTCGGACATGTGGAGGCGAGAATACAAGCTGGGTCAGATGTTCTCTCTCTTTAACTATTTTTTCTATATAAATGTTTATATAGAAAAAAAAAAGGGATATGCAACATTCAGTTGAAAAACAATATAATTTACCATTAAATGCAAACTATAGTAGGAGACCACTTAGCATAGGAATAAAAAAATCGGAGTTTTAAGCCTCGTACACACGATCAGATTTTCCGACGGGAATTGTGTGCTGACAGGCTCTTGGCAGAAAATCCGACCGTTTGTAGGCTCCATCATGTAGGCTCCAATTTTCCGCGAACATCTGTCTGTTGTGGGATTTTTTGAGTGTGTGTACTCAAGTCAGTCGGACAAAAGTCCAAAGAACAAACACGCATGCTCGCAAGCAATGCTCACCAAATACAACATTATCAGAAGGTACCCAAAGGGTGGCACTATAGAGCTAAAAAAAACACGTTGCTTATGTTTGTTGGCCAACAATTGTGTGCCGTTTGTATGCAAGACAAGTTCATGGCCAATGCCCTTCCGACAAAAGTCCTACGCTTTGTCCGCGGAAAATCCGATCGTGTGTTTTATTTACATTTTACAGCTGAGAGTTTACATTTTTGTGATGTGAACAAAAATATAGTACATTATTTTTCATGAACTCCGCATTTGGTAATCATTTTATGATTGTGTTTTTTTTACACAATGCAAACTTCAATTATTTAACCAAGTGTCCAGTGTTACTAGTACATTTTCTGTGCACCTATCACTTAAAGCCCAAAAATGGAACTTGCGCTTTTTGGAACCCTCCCCCCCTCTAGTGGTACATTTGGCACCTTTCGGGGGCAGGGGGAGCAGAAAGCTGTGTAATACAGATATTTGGGTCCCACTTCCAGGCATAGATACCCGACCCACCCGTGAGTCACGCATGTGCAGTAGGGAACCAGGAAGTGAAGCCTTCACTTCCTTATTCACTTACCGAAGATGGCGTTGGCAGCACACGAGAGCCGAGCGATAGATCGCCTTTGCGGGAGCCCTGGACAGGTAAGTTTCCTTCATTTAAAAGTCAGCAGCTTACATTATTTGTAGCTGCTGGTTTTAAAAAGAAAAAAAAAATTGGCGGACCTCTGCTTTAAGAACAAGAGCTAAGCACATGCTCCATATTTCCATCAACCACGGATTATAGACAGGAATGCTGAGGTAGAGCCTGTGATAGCTCAGCAGCTTTAGCCTCATATAGCCCAGAGACAGCTAAATGTTTCATTCCCTGAAGAACTGTAGTGAAATTAATGACACAGTGCAATCTAACTAAGCGAGTTTACCATCAATTAAACAGTTACATAGAGCATTACCAGTGAACTGAGACATCCTTAATTGAAACATTGTAAGGAAAATGTTAAAGAGAAATTATAAGGGCTGCGTTTTTTGTGTGGTCCGGTTCTGAAACCCATTCATTTGATATCTATAAAATGTTCCTTTCAAAATACAGTCTACACAATGCAAAACACAGGTTAACTACTGCATAAAGTACACCAGAGCTAACTGTGACAGCATGCCAATAGAAAACTTTGGTTGATGTGCAGGTTTTAAAGTACTGTATGTACTATATGTGTCCCAGATTCAGACAGTTCTTTTTGATTAGGTAAAAAAAGCAAAGGTCTCTTGGGCTCTCTGATTACGCAATGAACCCACCTGAAGCAGGATTGGTGATTTTGGGGTCTTAATCCACTTGCCAATCACCGGCAGTAGATATACTTTGGCAGAATGGCTGGTTTGCGCAAAACAACGTATGGGTACGCTGCTTTGAAATTCCAGCCGATGTTCCGCCGGTGTCCGGCGATCAGGTCACGAGTTGCAGAACGGAGAGATGCCTTTGTAAACAAGGCATTTCCCTGTTCTGCCTAGTGACAGGACACTGATCTACTGATCCCTGTCATCGGGAGCAGTGATCAATGTCGCGTCACTGGTAGCCCAGCCCCCTCACAGTTAGAATCACTCCCTAGGACACACATAACCCCGCTAGTGGCTAACCCCTTCCTTGCCAGTGTCATTTACACCGTAATCAGTGCATTTTTATAGCACTGATTGCTGTATAAATGACAATGGTCCCAAAATAGCATTAAAAGTGTACGATGTGTCCGCCATATTGTCGCAGTAACGACAAAAATCGCAGATCGCCTCCATTACTAGTAAAAAAAAAAAATAATAAAAATGCCATAAACTATCCCCTATTTTGTAAACGCTATAACTTTTGCGCAAACCAATCAATATACGCTTACTGCGATTTTTTTTTTTAACCAAAAATATGTACAAGAATACATATCGGTCTAAACTGAAAAAAAAATTGTATAGGGAAAGACAAGGTTAGGTGAGCGATGGAAAGTGTCGATCGGGGACAGGGGGGAGGGAAGCAGATGTGGCTAAGGGCGGGGAACCTTTAATACATTTTTTTTGGTTATTAATTTTTTTTCTTATTTTTTGGGTAGGGTGGGGAAGAAAGAGAAAGTGGAGACTATAAGGAATTAAGCTATAATAAGATGCATACAATTAATGAAATGTAATATAAATGTGAAATTAAGATATGTATGATTATTTGAAACAATGTTGAGAAACTTAAGAAAATAAATAATTAATAAAAAAAAAGAAAAAAACTTTTTTTAGATATTTTTTGGGGATATTTATTAAAAAAACGTAAAAAAAATTTTTTTTCTAAATAATCTATGTTTTTTTGTTTATAGTGCAAAAAATGAAAACCACAGAGGTGATCCAATAACACCAAAAGAAAGCTCTATTTCTGTTAATTTTTTTTGGGAGCCAAGTCGCATGACCGTGCAATCGTCAGTTAAAGCTACGCAGTTCCAAATCACAAAAAATGGCAGCCAAATCCTCCTGCGCTAAAGTGGTTACTGTATAAAATCCCATCTCGCTCAGGGATTTTGCTCCACCATGGAACAGGTCTCCATGCATGCCAGACTGGGGCATGCATGGAGACTGGAATACCTGTGTGGTGAAATACAGTTCCTGTTGGTCAGACACAGCCTGTGTGGCAAGGAATTCATTTCCAGAAAGATAGGCACCTGAGCAACAGGAAGTTGCTTCAGGTCTATTAGCCAAGAATCGTGTATTCACCAAGTAGCAAGAAATTGCTGGACCTGACCTTTAGAAGAACGACAGAGATTCCATTCCAGACTGGAATTTGACTGATTTCTTAATGAAGGATAAGTATTTCATTAGTCAACTTTTATCAGTACATGTAATATACCTTTCTGCCTTGTTTCTAGGGCACTGCTGCTTCTCTGATAAATATAGTATATACACTAATACATATGTTCTAGGTGTGTCACATTCTCCATACACACCTAACATAACATAAAAATGAGTGTGTAATTACCAGAATCCAATTAACACTTAATTTTACTTCATGACCTGTTCACAATAATTAGATATAGCTTATGTAAATATTCTGTGCATCTAGAGTTCATTTGTAAAAATTCATTACTCCCAAAACTGCTATTTCAGTTTTTGGTACTTGCTAAATAGCTAAAATGTATACCCCCTAAGGCCTGTTATATACTGAATATTTTAATGTACCATTTAACTTCAGTTTGTAAATTTTGAACACCGAACCTATTGGTAGTGTTGATTGCCACATTAAGCAAGCTGCTAGCAGGTTTTTAACGCGCTTCAAAAAGTGCTGAAGCCTACTAGCAGCTTGTTTATAGTGGCAATCTACTTCCATTGGAATCTATGTTCAGCATTTACAAACTGGAGCTGAATGGTACTTTGAGGCCGTGTACACACGGCAGAGAACCTCGACGGGCAGAACACATGGTTCCGCCCGTCGAGGTTCCCTGCCGGCCGTCGAAATCGGCGACCCGCCCGTCGGGAATGGCAACCAGCCATTCATCCAGGCGGGCCGTCGAGCAAATAGAGAGCGTGCTCTCTATTTCTGCTCGACGGGCTTCCCGACGGGATGCTCGCCGAGAGCGTACACACGGCCGAGGTCCTTGCTGGAATGCAGCTTCCAGCGAGGTTCTCGCTGGTTTCCAGCGAGAACCTCGGTCGTGTGTACGCGGCCTCAAAGCTTCAACAACCTTGTAAAAAGCTCTGCAAATGCTTTGTCAAATCTTGCTGTTCACACTGCTTTTATACAAGCTGAAGCCTGTGTAAAACAGGCCTAAAGGCCCATACACACGGTAGGACATCCAACAAAATTTCCCTTGGATTTTTGTCCTAATTGATTTGTCTGATCACACCCATAGCATACACATGCTCGGACTTTTCTGCAAACTTTTCTAAAACTTTTCCATCATCCCGTGGTTTTTCTGCTCTTTTCTGCTCTTTACTGCCACCCTTTGGTTAACTTCTGCTATTGTTGGTTGATTTTAACATTGGTTCTGAGCATGCGCATTTGTAATTTGTCCAAAAGTCCGATGGTTTGCTGTACACACGATCGGACTTTGCACCATCGGACTTTTGTTGCCTGAAAGTTGGTCCGTTCGCAGACCCAACTTTTTGTCCGATGAAAGCCAAAAAAGTTGGTCCGATTGAACGTACACACGGTCGGACAAATGCGAAAAGTGTCGGATTTTGATATTGGTTGGGCAAAAGTCCCACCGTGTGTACGGGGCTTAACAATGAACTTTGCTTATTTGGTCCCTTTTTGTCTCTTAAAAATCGCGGCCTGTGTTGCCCTATTACCAGTTATATTGTTCTGAGGACTACAGGACCCCACCCATCTATGTACAAAAGGACAGGGGGGTATTGTGATAGTTCTGTCCTATTTCTGTTACCCTAATACAAGGGTAGGAAAGCATTGTCATACAAAGCGTAGGACTTTTGTCTGAAGGGCGTTGGCCGTGAACTTGTCTTGCATACAAAGCATGCTATCCAACATTTTAAAGCATGCTTTCCAAAATCCAACGGTTGGATTTTCCGACAACAGCTTGTCATCACACAATTCCTGTTGGAAAATCCGACGGGAATTGTCGTTTGTATGCAAGACAAGTTCATGGTCAACACCCTTTGGACAAAAGTCCTATGCTTTGTCCGCAAAAAATACGATCGTGTGTACCAGGCTTTAGACGGGGAGTATGTTACTGCCAGTATCACCAACTAAAAATTATGGAAAAAATGTATTTAAAAAAGATATTAAATGTTTGTTTTTGCTTTTTCTAGATATGTTTAATCGGGGTTTACAATTCGAATAACAGTATATCCTACATTAAATTACAGGCATGAATGAAAAAAAAAGACAGAAATCCGCAGCTGGAGAAGAAAAAAAGAAGCAAATAATGAGCTTCAGATACTACTGCACTGAATGTGACTAATTTATATTACACTGGATACAGCAATAAAAGTCACCATTAATATCTTCTAGATTCAGCGGCGTCTCATTTATTACTTGAAGGTGGCAGTGATATCTCAGTAGTGGATTTGTTTTACGTCACCTAGGCTAAATGGCATCAGAATTCAATGGGAAACCTCTAGGCCCATAGCTTATTTATATAATGAGAGTCTAAATTATCTATTATTTGGGGGGGCTTATTAATACAGAACAATTTACTTTGCAGCATAGTGGAAAAGAGCATACAAAAGTGTTTTTTAAAATAGTTCTCTAGTTTAATGTCACCCAAGATTTCCATAATGCATTAGATTAGAACCTCTGTTGCCCCCATGACGACGTCCGTTTGGACGTAATGCACAGAGCGGAGCTTCAGCAGTGACCTCATCACACCCTCCGGGGGTGCTTGATGCTGTATACTATATACTTTACTTTATACTGTATACTATATTAAACTATAATACTTCACAATGAGCGATCCCCTTTCTTTTTTAATGTGGTAGCCTGTATTTATTCATTTTGCAAGTATGCTGTCCCTCTTCTGGTGTATGATGGTGGCTTGGAGATATGTACCGGCTGATCTTTGGCTAGAGCTGAACTGTATACCATTCATCCACCCATTACCCATACAGTGGTATCATATGGTGTTGTCTGTACGGTCAACGTTTTGACACTCACTTAGCTTCTTCAGGACCTAGACATATGACAGATTTTAGAGTTATCTAAAACAACATAGTGTTAGTAACACATATATATTGTACAGCTAATGTATAAAGTTTAACCAAACAGTGCATCATGCAATCCTACCAGTAAAGCCCAGAAAAAGGTCAGCCAGCCCGAACGCCTGGGGCGGGCATAGGAACACACTAGGCCATAGCAACCTTTTGCCATGCCATGCTCTATTGGTAGGAGTACATAATGCACTGTTTGGTTAAACTTTATACATTAGCTGTACAATATATATGTGTTACTAACACTATGTTATTCTAGGTAACTAAAATCTGTCATATGTTTGGGTGCTGAAGAAGACAAGTTAGTGGCGAAACGTTGACCGTACAGACAACACAATATAACACTATATAACACTATATGGATTGTATCATTCTAATCTGTATATATTAATTTTATTGTGTGTGTGTAGCGCCCCCTTGCGTGTAACACGGGTATTGCGCTCAAAAAGAATAGTTAATTGGGAGAGTTATTTTTGCTCCCAATTGTGATTGTTGCATTTGTGACCTGTGTCGTTCTGAAAAGGTCCACTGGCTCGGACTGCATTCTGGGGATGCGAGTCATCCTTGGCCGGCAGTGGGAGCTGGAGGGATTTCCGGCGGATTGACCTTTCCTCAGCAGCCAATTGGAGAGTTTTCCCCTCCCGCTGGGCATGCTGGGGAGGGGTAATCCTGGGACAGGGTCAGGTGTTCGGGATTCTTGTGGCGTCTCCTACGAGGGGTCCTGGGGTTGGGGTGCGGCATCCACCTTTAGGGTGTGCGTACCCAGGGACCCCGCCGGTGTGGCCCGCCTGGCCAGTTCCTGGCTATGTTGAGTCTCGGTTCAGAGACAAATCTGAGGGGACTCCGGTGGTTAAATGGGGTCCCGAGCGTCGCCAAGAGGATCCGGCACCCAAGCCAAGACAGGTACGCTTTGCTGTCACATGGTGCCGGATGCACAGATAGCTGCTGGGAGGATCTGCTCTGTTCGGACTTCAGAAAATGATCTAAATTCACATTGGCCTGTGGCAGAGGCCTAGAGACGGGTCAGTGAGGGAGACCCGTTCCTCCTAGTAGGCATTAGAGCGGCGACGTGTGCAAATTGGCGCTATTAACGGCTGAGTTTCGCTGTGCATTTATCCAGGCCTGACATTAAGAATCTCTTTTTCTTCATCAACCTGTCCTTCTTTCATCGAGTTAATGTTAGGCTGTGTTGGCCTGGAAAATTAAAGCATTGAGAAAAATCTTTATTGCCTGTCTGGGCATTCAATTTACTGCTAAGTGTTTTCTGGTGCATCCCTAGACAAGTGAGGGTAACTTCAAAATGCCGATCCCATCATCAAACCAGCGGCCCTTGCGGGGGTGACGCTACACGTATATTTCATGTATTATTTCTCCCTTGTTGGGGTATCAAATCTTCTTTTTAAATATTTTAAATTGGTTTATTAAAAATTCAATGACTTTATTCAACATGTCTCCTTTCTGTGGCTGGTATAGTCCGTCATTGTAGAATACTGCGGTCTTTACCCCGGTGATTTCCGGTGATTTTGACGATCGGTCAAACCGTTGAGAACGGTCTGATGGATTTTTCCATCGGTTAACCGATGAAGCTGACTGATGGTCAGTCGTGCATACACACGGATCGTGTCAGAAAGCAGTGACGTAAAACACAACGACGTGCTGAAAAAAATTAAGTTGAATGCTTCCAAGCATGCGTCGACTTGATTCTGAGCATGCCTGGATTTTTAACCGATGGTCGTGCCTACAAACGATCGTTTTTTGCTATCGGTTAGGTATCCATTGGTTTAAAACAAGTTTGCTTTTTTTTAACCGATGGATAAATAACCGATGGCGCCCACACACGATTGATTTGGTCTGATGAAAACGGTCCATCAGACCACTCTCATCGGTTTGACTGATCGTGTGTACGCGGCTTTATTCTTTCTCTCCCTTTTTCTTTGTTCCCTTCTTTTCCTCTCCCTTCCATGTATTCTTTATTTTTATTCCTTCTTCTCCTTGGTGGGGGCAATGGAGTGAGCAATAGTGCTGGTGGGGAGTTGGGATGAGTGGCAATGCTGGGGGGAGTTCTGATCAGCCAACATAGGTGCTCTTGATCAAGGTCATCTGCTGATCTAAGAAATGTAGTGGGGACTTTTAATGACAACTATAATTAAAGGTAGTGTTACTTACTGTGTTTCCGACTTTGTTGTCTCATCAGGAAATAGGGTCCCCCCCAGCCCCTCCCACTTCACATTTCTCACCAGTCAGCTGAGATCCAGTCTCTGCCCCCCAGCCATGCTATGAACTGAATGGGCAGCTGCAAAGAGGCTGAGTGGGCGGCCGCGGGCTCCAGGAACAGCCCAGCTGGGTGGCCACAAAAAGGCTGGGAGAGCGTGTGGGCTTCAAGAACAGCCTAGGATATGGTGACCCCTGGCAAATCATCATTCGACCCCCCCAGGGGCTCCCGACCCCAGGTTGAGAACCACTGTCCTAAATATTTTAGCACTATAGTATATTAAGTTTCCACTCTAGCAAGCTTATTTCCAAAGTAGATCCAGCCACCATTTCCAGTATATGAACCAAATATAGAACAACCAGCCACCACCACTGTCATTCATATTACAAACTGTCAGAAGTGGCAGCAAGAAAATGTTGCGTGTCAAAAGACATCTTTTGTTTATTATACTTGTGTTACATTGCTGCATAAGAAAGTATTGTGTGCTTGTGTATTTATATATACTTGTATCGCCCCCTTGCTTTCAGCATGGGCACTACGCTAAAGTTAGTTGGACTGGGAGAGTTACATTGCTCCCAGTCATGATTTGCCTAAATTATGACATGTTGTTCCGGAAAGGTTCACTGGGTCAGGCTGCATTCTAGGGATGTGGTATCATCTCTGGTCGGCAGCTGGTGCCAGAGGGGATTCCGGCAGAGCAAGTCCTCCTCAGCAGCCAATTGGAGGAGTTTTTCCCTCTTGGGGCATGCTGGGGAGGGGTATATCTGTGACAGATGTCATGTGCTTTTGTCTTCCTTGCGGTCCCGGTTCCAGGTGCGGCATCCACCTTTAGGGTGCGCGCATCCATGGACCCCGCCGGCGTGGCCCACCTGGCCAAGCTTACAGGCTTCACTGAGCCTCAACCGGAGGCGAAAGGGGACCCCAGTGACTTACTGGGTTCCCAGTCCTATTGAATGGATCCCAAGCTGAGTGCCGTGCGATTGGGGGATTGGCTCGAGGGGAACCCAGAGGCAGGTTGTCCACAGGGCCCAAAAAAAACAATCGGGGATCTGGTGACCGGGATGCTGGCAGGTACAATTTACTGTCTCCCGGTGACCTGTGCTAGAATTTACTGGGAGGATTCGCTCTGTTCATTCACCTAATTTCATCTAAAGCAATTGGCCTGTGGCAGAGGCTTTAGAGCCAGGTCTGTTTTAAGACCTTTTCCTCCCAGACATCTAAAGTGACACCTCAGCTGCCAGGTTAGAGAAAGAAAACCTGTCTGTGGGCACCTCACCCACTCAGGCAGGAAAGGCGACGAGTTTACAAATTGGTACTACTAAGGACAGGGTTGCCCGTTCATATCCAGGCCTGACACTGCAAGTTCTCTTCTTCTTTCATCAACCTGTCTTCCTTATTCCTAATTCAAGTTGATGTTGGCTGTGTTGGCCTGGAAATAAAGCATTGGGAAAAATATAGGGCTGTGCAAATTAACTTTTAATTAATCGATTAATCTTTAATTTTTTTGATCGATCAAAATATTTTTGATCAATTAAAATTCTTTTGATTGGTACTCGCCTCTCCGCTGGCTTCTGGGCCTTCAGGGAGTTCCGTCGGAGATCCAGTAACGTCATGGACACCGGCGGGGGTTGCCGTGTCCATCTGAAGGGCTCCTTAGCTGTACCTTCATATCTGCATGTTGGCGGGACCTTACTATCTGCCACACGCAAGGGCTGTTACACTTCCCTCTATCACTTCCCTCTGGGATTCTACAGCCATCCACTGGGAGTTGTGATAGTTCCCTTCATGGGACAGCTACATGCCGACTGACTGATGTTAACCTCTCCTCATCTGGATTCAGCAGTGTTATCGTTTTACACATTTTTATACCAGTATTATACTTGACTACATGTTTTTATGACTGCTTTTGCTACCATTTGGTATTACTCGCACCATTTTTACAGTTTATGTAGTTACATTGATTTTATCTCCAGTGAAATATTTATTTTGTTACCTACTTGAAGACTATAAAAGTTTTAATTCCCATCGAGCGCTGCCTTGTGTGTTTTTTGTATCCTATCTATTTTTCCAGTGGTTGGAGCTGCACTGGGAATCGGCCGGCAAGGAGATCAGCTAAAAGTAGTTGGATCTGTATGTGCGTTATAATTAATCGAAATTAGTCGATTAATCGATTAAAATAAAAAACGATTAATCGAACACAAAAATTTTGATCAGTAACAGCCCTAGAAAAAAACCTTTATTGACTGTCTGGACCTCCGCTCACTATTTTGTTCCTGCATCACACCCCTAGACAACGCTAGGGTAACTTAATTTGCCGATCCCAACAATTAATCAGCGGCTCCTTCGGGGGTAGCGCTACATACAGGGGCGGACTGACCATTGGGACTTTCGGGCACTGCCCGAGGGCCCCATGCCACTAGGGGGCCCCATCAGGGTTGCCAGGCTCAATAAAACCAGGGACAGTATGTAAAAATATGTGGGTTTTTTTACATCTGTCCCTGCTATGCCTTAAACCGACATGCTTTTGATGTGAAAATCCTGAGATTTTAGCTGCGCCGCCTCTGCACTGCCTCCTGGTGTTGTGGCCATCTGTAAGCCCGGGGGCCCCATAATCTTCTATTGCCCGGGGGCCCCATGGGTTGTCAGTCCACCCCTGGCTACATACTATATTTTATCAATTTTCCTATTCATCCTTAGGCTATGACAAGTTTACTTTTCTAAAACAACTTGAGTAAAAAAACTTTAATTAGTAGCAGAATCTCAGTTACTAACCACAGAATGAGCAATTGGTCTAGATTTCTCTGCCCTAGTTGTTATGATGGAACTCCTCAGAAATAATTTCAAGACAGTATAAGAGAATAAGGCCTTGTACACACGAGGGGATATTTCCGCTGAACATGGTCCGACGGACCATTTCAGCCGAAAAATCCCCTCGTCTGTAGGGGCAAATGGACCTTTTTGCCGGATTCATCCGGCGGGAAAAATTTCAAAGCATGCTTTGAAATAATTATAGCTGGCCGTCAGATATGTCCGCTGGTTAGTACCAAACCAGCGGACATACTTGCCGCACATGCGTCGTATCCTGTGAATGGATCCGACGCATGCGCGCGGAAGTGTTTACTTCCTGGTGCGGTGACGTGGCAGTCAGTGGCGGCGTCAACGTCACCGCCGCGTCACCGCGCTGTCCGCCGGCGGGGAATTTGATCCGATGGTGTGTACAGCCATCGGATCAAAACATCCCGGCGCAAATATACGCTGTAAACGGTCCGGGGACCGTTTACAGCGGATATTTCCCGTCGTGTGTACAAGGCCTAAAGGGATACAGTCTACCACCTTCTGGAACCAAAGGGTATTACAAGACCAAGAATACAGGACAAGTAGTTTGGTTCCCAGATCTTTGCCTCTTCGTCAGCGAGACAGGTTGAGATGGAAAATATTTTAAAGTTGTTGTAACCAGAACAATGGGTAAATGTAAGGCCTCGTACACACGATCAAATCTGTCCGCTGGAAACGGTCTGCTGGACCGTTTCAGCAGACAGATTCGATCGTGTGTACGGCCGAGCCGACGGATTTGGCCACCCGACAGATTTCAAAGCATGCTTTGAAATCTATCGGGTGGGAATCCGTCCGCCCGACATGTCTGCTGGCATAGGCGTGCGCACAGGGTGTGCCAGGTGTGCCCAGGCACACCCTAATTACCCTGTGCAGCACAGATCCCCCCTACTGCCCTGGCTGGCTCCCATCTTTCCCCCCGCAGTGCTGCCAGCTTCCCTCCTCTCTTATTGGCTGTTGCTGCTGGGATGTTTTAGGAGTGGAGAAGGGGCCACTAAATATGTGATTTGTTGGCCCCTTTCCTTTCTGAATGAACATTGTGAGTGATCGGTAGTATGCTTGGGCTTTGGGGTGCACACCCTAATGCAATAGGCTGCGCACGCCTATGTCTGCTGGTTAGTACACTTACCAGCAGACATGTCGTCCCGCACAGCCGCCGAATGGATTCGGCGCATGCGCGGAAGTGTTTTACTTCCTGGTGCGGTGACGTGGCGGCGTCAACGTCACCGCCACGTCACCGACACGTCAGCGCGCCGTCTTCTGGCGGGGATTTTGGTTTGCTCGTGTGTACACGCGAGCAAACCAAAATCCCAGCAGACAGATTTGTTCAAATCTGTCGGACAGACAGATTTGAACAAATCTGTCTGCTCATGTGTACGAGGCCTAAATCTTCCAAATGGGACATCTGTTCTGTTGACAATGGTCTGATATAGGATTTCCTCTTGCTTTTTTCTTACCTCCTGTTAGGTCTCAGGGACAGGAAGTGAATGAAAATCTCCTCAATGGGTCATTATAGCAAAAAATGAATAAAAGATGACAGGGGATCAACCCCTCACTACCCTGTCCAAAGGAAAAAATATGTTTTGATTAAGGCTCAGTTCACACTGCTGCGATGTGAGAACCCATGCGAATCCAGTACGGATTCCGGCATCGCATACAAAACTGCCTTATGCGAACCACTGCAGGTGCCAATACAATGTTAATGACAACCCCAGAGCGGTTCTCATATCGCAGTGCTAACTGTCAATTCGGACAGGAATCGGGTCGCATGGATGTTCACACCCATGCGATCCAATTCTGGAGTGGACCAAAAAAAGGGTCCTGCATGACTTTGGATCGAATGCAATGCGAATTCATCCATACCATCTCAGCCTAAGACAGGGTTTCAATCCTTTCCTACCCTATGCAAAACAAAAAAGAGAAGTTTTGACTAAATGTGCACGTTAAAAATGATGTTGTCTTATCCTCAACTCATTTCCTCAACCTGTAAAAATGATAAAATACATACTGTATGCTGGGGAGCTTGTTTAAGAATTTTAGAGCAGTTTGCTGATGTTTAAAGGGGAGTGCTTAAAGCAGAAGTTCCACTTTTGGGTGGAACTCCGCTTTAATGTATGTTTCCTTTTCTTTATTCTTGAATTTAGATGGAATTGGTTACATCATGACAGGGTGGTTCTGTGGCTATTTGAAGCAGTAACAATAATTTGAGCAAAATGGAGTAATTAGCAAAAAATGAATAAAAGATTACAGGGGATCAACCCCTCACTACCCTGGTTAATTCATGAAACAATTTTATTCTAGTTGACTATAGTGATATATCTAGAGTCATGAATATGTATTTGTTATGTGATTATGATTATTCAGGTAATTTCATTTTCTTGGATCTGTATCAACTACATGCCTCAATCATCATTGTATAAGTGGTTTCACCCAGTCTCATCCAACGCTTAGCTCCTTGTAAAAAGAATATATTAGGCAGACTGTCAAAGTCACATTTGGAGCTGCATTTACTAATGGCGTCATACATCATCTTCAGTACAGTGACCTAGACCTCTGCTGGTATAAATAGAGTTTAGGTTAATCTATGACATTCAATCTATGACAGTCTTTGACCCCATAGTTTCAGGATATCTTCTTGTGATATCTCTCCAGTGTGTTGCTAAAATTAAAGGGCAAGATCACTTTTAGGAACATCTTATATGTTAAACCTGTTTTTAGGGTGTAAAATGTAACATGTACTTCCCCTCACTTTCTTGGTCCCCCCCACCAAGTCAGAGGGGGGGAGGGGATTCCTCATCCTAGCAGCCGCTTTCACATTTATGATCAGTACATCTGTGCGGGGGTTCCACCTGCACAGCCACATAATTTATTCACAAAGACTTGTGAATAAATAAACTACGGGCCAGATTCTCAGAGGCGTTACGACGGAGTATCTCAGATACCCTGTCGTATCGCCTTTTTTTTGTCCTCGTATCTATGCGAGTGATGCTTAGCATCACTTTTTGCATAGATACGCTTCTACATCCGACAAGTGTAATACCATTACACTTTCGGATCGTAGGTGTAATGACAACTCCGGCCACTAGGTGGCCTTCACGTTGTTTTTTCATTTGCATATGCAAATGAGGCTAGTACGGCAATTCCCAAACGCTTTTACGCCGCCCCGTCGTCGCGTACGTCGTTTATGGACTCGTAAGGTTACCCCAGCTTCTATGTGGAGTAACCTTACGAAGTTCCGTCGGATGCCGTCGGGTGCCGTTGGACGCCATGTTAAGTATGGCGTCGGGTCAGCGTCGGCTTTTTCCGTCGCTTACGTCGTTTTACTAATAGGGACTTGCGTAAATGACGCTCACGTCGTTTTGACGTCGGTTTCAATGACGCTTCCCGACGTGAGCTGGAGCATGCGCACTGGGCTTTTTCCCCGGCCGGCGCATGCGCAGTTCGTTCGACGCGGGGGCGCGCTTAATTTAAATACAAGCCGCCCCATTTGAATTGCGGGGGTTTACGAGACGCCGGCGAAAACTACGGAGCAAGTGCTTTGAGAATAAAGCACTTGCTCTAGTACGCAGCGGCGGCGTAGTGTAAATGGCTTACGCTACGCCGCCGAAAATATATGAGAATCTGGCCCCAAATGTCCAGTCTGCCAATGCAGCAGACGGGCTCATAGGGCCAGATTCACCAAGGACTTACGCCGACTTATCTCGAGATGCGCGGCGTAATTGAAATTTGCCCCGCGCGTATCTTTGCTCCTGATCCTCAAAACGAGATACGCCTGAAAACCATTTTTTTCCGTCCTACCTAAAATAATTACACCGGCGCTTCTTTGCACGCAAAATACGCTAGACACACCACTGTTTTGATAGGCAAAGATGCAAATGAGGGAGATAGGGCGATCCACAAAATTAAGTTTGGGCGTCGTAGGTTACGCCCTGTGCGCACCTGTTAGTTTCCAGGAGTAAAGTTACACTTCATAAAAGCAGCCTTAACTTTGTTCCAGCCGTGTAAAGGTCTGCTAAAGCAACACCATTAAGGAAGAACTGAGCACACACACTTGCCGGACTACAATCTGTATGCCAACATGCCAGGGGCATCCATGCTCATAACTATACTAGTGACTTTAGAGACGCAAAGAAGGAGAAGGGAACAGAGGAGGAGGGCACAGGAGAGGGTCTTCCGCAGACGCCTAGATGTCTTTGCCATGGGGGAAGCAGAGGTGTATCGCAACTTCCGATTCAACCGGGAAGCCATCATGGAAATAACCCGAACCCTGCAGGATGACCTCACATGTGCTCTATCTCATGGGGGGGCTGTAGTGCCACATGGGTGCAATCTATGGCCCCTATGGTGCGTGGGAATCTGGCAATTTTATAAAAATCAGTCACTGTGTTCATTCGCTGGACCTCCTGGGAGGGTTTTATAATTTGGTTGGCCATGCGTCTCAGGATTGCAGGGACAACCTGGTGCACACACCTGCTAATGGAGGATTGTGACATTCCAGCCATACCTCCACATGTGTGCTGAAAATCAGACAGAAAAAAAAGAAAAACACAAGCAGACAGCTAATACAAATTCAAAAAAAAAAAAAACAGACACAAAAAACACTCCGAAAATACACACAGCTTCTACAACCTCCTACTACAATAAATCTTTAATATAACACTACACTCACCAACAAACAGCCACAGACAACAGAGCAAAAGACACTTGCTTTGGGAAGGGAAACACAGGGATGTACTTTTGCAAGTGAAGGGCGTTTGTCTGGGGCTATTTAAGCACAGGGCGATTCTCAAACTAAGTATGCTTGGCCTTTTTACTATCTCACTAATTGCGCCGAGCCAAGTTCTGCACATGCCCAGTGAGGGGCAGATTTGTGCGCGCATTTGAATGGAGCACACCCACTTACTTCCCACTTGCAATAACCCCGCCTTACGCCTCGGGATTTACGTTGCGCTGGCGCAAATTTGGGCGCAAATGCTCTGTGGATACGGCACTTACATCAAAATATTAAGGCAACCTAACTTAAATTAGATACGTTTGGAGTAACTTAATTTGCTCCGCTCTACCTGAATCTGGCCCTCAGTTTTCAATGAAGCTGATCAGCATGCTCATAGACGATTCATTCTTCCTCCAGCTTTTTATCTGAAAGCCCATAAGGAGATAGGGGCAGAAAACTGGAGGAAGAGTCTGAAAGAGCCTGAAATTGCACCTGCAATCAACTGATCATCGGTGCAGTGCTTTTGCAGGCTGTAAAAAACAATGATAAATGCACATTTTTGTATGATTTTTTTTTGCAAAATCATATGCATATATATATATATATTAGGGCTGTTACTGATCAAAATTTTTGTGTTTGCTTAATCGTTTTTTTTTTTATCTATTAATCGACTAATTTCGATTAATTATAACGCACACACAGATCCAACTACTTTTAGCTGATCCCCCTGCAGGCCGATTCCCAATGCAGCTCCCAACCACTGGAAAAATGGAGAGCAGGATACAAAAAACACACAAAGGCAGCGCTCGATGGGAATAGCATTAAAACTTTTATAGTCTTCAAGTAGGTAACAAAATAAATATTGCACCGAAGATAAAATCGATGTAGCTACATAAACTGTAAAAATGGTGCGAGTAATACCAAACGGTAGCAAAAGCAATCATAAAAACATGTAGCTAAGTATGATACTGGTATAAAAATGTGTACAACGATGCCACTGCTGAATCCAGATGAGGAGAAGTTAACATCAGTCCGTCTGCACGTAGATGTCCTGTGAAGGGAACTATCACAACTCCCAGTGGATGGTTGTGGAATCCCAGGTTGGTGGAGGGAAGTGATAGAGGGAAGTGTAACAGCCCTTGCGTGTGGCAGATAGTAAGGTCCCGCCGCCATGTAAATATGAAGGCACAGCAAAGGAGCCCTTCAGATGGACACGGCAAGCCCGCCGGTGTCCGTGACATCACCGGATCTCCGACAGGACTCCTTGAAGGCCCGGTAGCCGGCGGAGAGGTGAGTGGCAATCAAAATAATTTTAATCGATCAAAAAAAATTTGATCGATCAAAAAAATTCAAGATTGATCGATGAATTAATAGTTTATTTCCACAGCCCTAATATTTATGGTTGTTGCCCTCTGACCGAAAGTGATGTGGATCACATAAACACGCGACAAGACTTACAACATAAATAGACCTGAAGTGTGCCTTGGTGGTCTGGTCAGTATGCCAAGAAAAGGGGGCATACCCGAGGTAAGTAATGGGTAGTTAATTGAAGAAGGATATGCTGAGAAGTGCCCTGAAAAGGGAAGGGCGGGAGGGTGTCGAATGCGATTGAATGTGCAGACTCACGGACATGAGGTGAGCTGGGAAGAGTCGGTCCAGTGACGTGTAGTACCGCACACTGAACCGACAAAGAGCATGTGTGAGTGTGCTGCTTAAATACCCTCCGGGCTCCTCCCATAAACTCAGGCCACCATGCTGGCCTTCTTATATATATATCTAAGAAGGCCAGTATGGTGGCTTGTGTTCTGTAGTGATGTCAGGGCCAGCAGGAGGAAATCAGGGACCAGAAAATCAACACTCCCAGAAATGTAGAATCTGTAGGATCTTCAGGTACTATAGTAACATTTCATTCAAGTGATAAAAGCCCTCTTTTGGGGGGTAATGAAAAATGGCCCTCCCTAAACAGGATATTTTACTAAACCTGTAGGTAAATATAATTAACATTAGCCACCAGTGCCATCTTTAATATAGATTGAACCCTGGGCAATTTTTTTTGCCTCTATAGCCCCCACTATGAGACATATAATAAATAGCAGCTAGACCCAAAATCAGTCCACTACAGCAGATCAGGCAGCGATTGGTTGCCAGAGGTCACAGCGTATCACTACTGCTCACTGACAAAGATGCAAATGAGGGAGATAGGGCAATCCACAAAATTAAGTTTGGGCGTCGTAGGTTACGCCCTGTGCGCACCTGTTAGTTTCCAGGAGTAAAGTTACACTTTATAAAAGCAGCCTTAACTTTGCTCCAGCCGTGTAAAGGTCTGCTAAAGCAACACCATTAAGGAAGAACTGAGCACACACACTTGCCGGACTACAATCTGTATGCCAACATGCCAGGGGCATCCATGCTCATAACTATACTAGTGACTTTAGAGGCGCAAAGAAGGAGAAGGGAACAGAGGAGGAGGGCACAGGAGAGGGTCTTCCGCAGACGCCTAGATGTCTTTGCCATGGGGGAAGCAGAGGTGTATCGCAACTTCCGATTCAACCGGGAAGCCATCATGGAAATAACCCGAACCCTGCAGGATGACCTCACCAGCCCCACACAACGCTCACATGCAGTGGAGCCACTGGTGAAAGTCCTGGCAACACTGCATTTCCTGGCCACTGGCTCTTGAATGCCAAAGCTTCTGATTTCTGAACATGTGCTCTATCTCATGGGGGGCTGTAGTACCACATGGGTGCAATCTATGGCCCCTATGGTGCGTGGGAATCTGGCAATTTTATAAAAATCAGTCACTGTGTTCATTCGCTGGACCTCCTGGGAGGGTTTTATAATTTGGTTGGCCATGCGTCTCAGGATTGCAGGGACAACCTGGTGCACACACCTGCTAATGGAGGATTGTGAAATCCCAGCCATACCTCCACATGTGTGCTGAAAATCAGACAGAAAAAAAAGAAAAACACAAGCAGACAGCTAATACAAATTCAAACAAAAAACAAAAAAAAAAAACAGACACAAAAAACACTCCGAAAATACACACAGCTTCTACAACCTCCTACTACAATAAATCTTTAATATAACACTACACTCACCAACAAACAGCCACAGACAACAGAGCAAAAGACACTTGCTTTGGGAAGGGAAACACAGGGATGTACTTTTGCAAGTGAAGGGCGTTTGTCTGGGGCTATTTAAGCACAGGGCGATTCTCAAACTAAGTATGCTTGGCCTTTTTACTATCTCACTAATTGCGCCAAGCCAAGTTCTGCACATGCCCAGTGAGGGGCAGATTCGTGCGCGCATGCGCAGTACGGCCAGCCCGGGGTCACGGCTAATTTGAATGGAGCACGCCCACTTACTTCCCACTTGCAATAACCCCGCCTTACGCCTCGGGATTTACGTTGCGCTGGCGCAAATTTGGGCGCAAATGCGCTGTGGATACGGCACTTACGTCAAAATATTAAGGCGACCTAACTTAAATTAGATACGTTTGGAGTAACTTAATTTGCTCCGCTCTACCTGAATCTGGCCCTCAGTTTTCAATGAAGCTGATCAGCATGCTCATAGACGATTCATTCTTCCTCCAGCTTTTTATCTGAAAGCCCATAAGGAGATAGGGGCAGAAAACTGGAGGAAGAGTCTGAAAGAGCCTGAAATTGCACCTGCAATCAACTGATCATCGGTGCAGTGCTTTTGCAGGCTGTAAAAAACAATGATAAATGCACATTTTTGTATGATTTTTTTTTTTTTAAAACACCCAAGTGCAAAATCATATGCATATATATATATATATATATATATATATATATATATTAGGGCTGTTACTGATCAAAATTTTTGTGTTTGCTTAATCGTTTTTTTTTTAAATCTATTAATCAACTAATTTCGATTAATTATAATGCACACACAGATCCAACTACTTTTAGCTGATCTCCCTGCAGGCCGCTTCCCAGTGCAGCTCCCAACCACTGGAAAAATGGATAGCAGGATACAAAAAAAACACACAAAGGCGCTTGATGGGAATAGCATTAAAACTTTTATAGTCTTCAAGTAGGTAACAAAATAAATATTGTACTGAAGATATAATCGATGTAGCTACATAATCTGTAAAAATGGTGCGAGTAATACCAAACGGTAGCAAAAGCAGTCATAAAAACATGTAGCTAAGTATGATACTGGTATAAAAATGTGTACAACGATGCCACTGCTGAATCCATATGAGGAGAAGTTAACATCAGTCCGTCGGCATGTAGATGTCCTGTGAAGGGAACTATCACAACTCCCAGTGGATGGTTGTGGAATCCCAGGTTGATAGAGGGAAGTGATAGAGGGAAGTGTAACAGGCCTTGTGAGTGGCAGATAGTAAGGTCCCACCGCCATGTAAATATAAAGGCACAGCAAAGGAGCCCTTCAGATGGACACGGCAAGCCCGCCGGTGTCCGTGACATCACCGGATCTCCGACAGGACTCCTTGAAGGCCCGGTAGCCGGCGGAGAGGTGAGTGGCAATCAAAATAATTTTAATCGATCCAAAAAAATTTGATCGATCAAAAAAATTTAAGATTAATCGATGAATTAATAGTTTATTTCCACAGCCCTAATATTTATGGTCGTTGCCCTCTGACCGAAAGTGATGTGGATCACATAAACACACGACAAGACTTACAACATAAATAGACCTGAAGTGTGCCTTGGTGGTCTGGTCAGTATGCCAAGAAAAGGGGGCATACCCGAGGTAAGTAATGGGTAGTTAATTGAAGAAGGATATGCTGAGAAGTGCCCTGAAAAGGGAAGGGCTGGAGGGTGTTGGATGTGATTGAATGCACAGACTCACGGACATGAGGTGAGCTGGGAAGAGTCGGTCCAGTGACGTGTAGTACCGCACACTGAACCGACAAAGAGCATGTGTGAGTGGGCTGCTTAAATACCCTCCAGGCTCCTCCCATAAACTCAGGCCACCATACTGGCCTTCTTATATATATATAAGAAGGCCAGTATGGTGGCTTGTGTTCTGTAGTGATGTCAGGGCCAGCAGGAGGAAATCAGGGGACGAGAAAATCAACACTCCCAGAAATGTAGAATCTGTAGGATCTTCAGGTACTATAGTAACATTTCATTCAAGTGATAAAAGCCCTCTTTTGGGGGGTAATGATAATTGTCCCTCCCTAAACAGGATATTTTACTAAACCTGTAGGTAAATATAATTAACAATAGCCACCTGGGCCATCTTTAATATAGATTGAACCCTGGGCAATTTTTTTCTGCCTCTATAGCCCCCACTACGAGACATATAATAAATAGCAGCTAGACCCCAAATCAGTCCACTACAGCAGATCAGGCAGCGATTGGTTGCCAGAGGTCACAGCGTATCATTACTGCTCACTGACTAGTTGCTAGAGGTTACAGCACACATTACAGCTCACTGATTAATTGCTACAGCTTACAGCACATCATTTCTGCTTGCTGATCGATTGTAAGGCCTCGTACACACGAGTAAATCCATTTGTTCAAATCGGTCGGACCGACCGATTTGAACAAATCTGTCTGCTGGGATTTTGGTTTGCTCGCGTGTACACACGAGCAAACCAAAATCCCCGCCAGCAGACGTTGACGCCGCCACGTCACCGCACCAGGAAGTAAAACACTTCCGCGCATGCGTCTAAATCATTCGGCGCGTGTGCGAGAAGACATGTCTGCTGGTTAGCATACTAACCAGCAGACATGTCGGGCGGACGGGTTCCCAGCCGACAGATTTCAAAGCATGCTTTAAAATCTGTCGGGTGGCCAAATCCGACTGTTTGCCCGTACACACGATCGAATCTGTCTGCTGAAACAGTCTAGCAGACCGTTTCCAGCAGACAGATTTGATCGTGTGTACGAGGCCGTAGATATTACTGCACATTATTACTTCTCACTGATTGGTTGTTAGAGGTTACTGCATATCCTTTCAGCTCACTAAATGGTTGATAGAGGTTACTGCACAATATTACTGCTCACTGATTGGTTGCTAGAGGTTACTGCACATCATTACTGCTTGCTGATTGGTTGCGAGAGGTTACTTCACATTATTACTGCTCACTGATTGGTTGCTAGAGGTTACTGCACAATATTACTGCTCACTGATTGGTTGCTAGAGGTTACTGCACAATATTACTGCTCACTGATTGGTTGCTAGAGGTTACTGCACATCATTACTGCTTGCTGATTGGTTGCGAGAGGTTACTTCACATTATTACTATTATATAGTAGCTATCTTTTTTTATATATTTGATTACTTAATTTGTTAGCCCTATTAACCACTTGACGACTGCGCTATAGACAAAATACGTCTACAGCGCGGTCAAGATATTCTATGCTGCTTCTCCTGAGTACGGGGATACCACATGTTTGGGACTTTTTCAGAGCCTAGCCGCGTATGGGGCCCCAAAAACCAAGCACCACCTTCAGCATTTCTAAGGGCACACATTTTTGATTTCACTCCTCACTACCTATCACAGTTTCTAAGGCCATAAAATGCCAAAATAGTACAAAACCCCCCCAAATGACCGCATTTTGGAAAGTAGACACCCCAAGCTATTTGCTGAGAGGCATGTCGAGTCCATGGAATATTTTAAATTTTGACACAAGTTGCGGGAATATGACAAACTGATTTTTTTTGCACAAAGTTGTCACTAAATGATATATTGCTCACACATGCCATGGTTATATGTGGAATTGCACCCCAAAATGCATTCTGCTGCTTCTCCTAAGTACGGGGATACCACATGTGTGGGACTTTTTGGGAGCCTAGCCGCGTACAGGACCCCGAAAACCAAGCACTGCCTTCAAGATTTCTAAGGGCATACATTTTTGATTTCACTCCTCACTACTTATCACAGTTTCAAAGGCCATAAAATGCCAAAATAGCATAACCCTCCCAAATGACCCCTTTTTGGAAAGTAAACACCCCAAGCTATTTTCTGAGAGGCATAGTGAGTATTTTACAGCTCTCATTTGTTTTTGAAAATTAAGAAAGAAAATATTTTTTTTTTTTTTAATTTTCAAAACTTTGTGACAAAAAGCAAGATCTGCAAAATACTCACCATACCTCTCAGCAAATAGCTTGGGGTGTCTACTTTCCAAAATAGGGTCATTTGGGGAGGTTTTGTGCCATCTGGGCATTCCATGGCCTCCGAAACTGTGATAGGTAGTGAGGAGTGAAATCAAAAATGTACACCCTTAGAAAGCCTGAAGGCGGTGATTGGTTTTTGAGGTCCCGTACGCGGTTAGGCTCCCAAAACGTCTCACACATGTGGTATCCCCGTACTCAGGAGAAGCAGCAGAATTTATTTTGGGGTGTAATTCCACAAATACCCGTGGCATGTTTGAGAAATATATCATTTAGGCTGCATTCACACCTAGGCGTTTTGTCGCCCTAAGCCCAAAGCTGTAGCAGCCTGAAATACGCTGGAGGGGCGAATTTACATTGTCGGCTATGGAGATGGTTCACATCTCTACGCCGAACGCCGAAACTCGGTACGCCTGAAGCTTAAAACAAGTCCCGGACCCTTTTTTTCAGGCGTCTTGGGCGTTCGGGCATAGCTGACAATGTAAAAATCACCCCTCCAGCAAAAAACAAGGCGCGTTTTGTCGCCGCAAGTCGCGGGGACAAAACGCCTATTTCATGTTGCCGCAATACGCCGCATAACGCCTACACCTAGGTGTGAATGCAGCCTTAGTGACAACTTTGCTCAAAAAAAAAAAAAAATATTTATTGTTCCCACAACTTGTGTCAAAATATAAAATATTCCATGGACTCGACATGCCTCTCAGCAAATAGCTTGGGGTGTCTACTTTCCAAAATGGGTCATTTGGGGGGGTTTTGAATTGTCCTGGCATTTTATGCACAACATTTAGAAGCTTATGTCGCACATCACCCACTCTTCTAACCACTTGAAGACAAAGCCCTTTCTGACACTGTTAACATAAAAACATGTTTGTTTTTTTTGCAAGAAAGTTAAGTTGAACCCCTAAACATTATATATTTTTTTAAAGCAAAGGCCCTACAGATTAAAATGGTGGGTGTTGCATTTTTTTTTCCACACAGTTTTTGCGCAGCGATTTTTGAAACACATTTTTTGGGGAAAAAATACACTTTTTTATTTTATTTTAAAGCACTAAAACACACTATATTGCCCAAATTATTGATGAAATAAAAAAGATGATCTCAGGCCGAGCATATGGATACCAAACACGACATACTTTAAAATTGCGCACAAACGCGCAGTGACAAACTACATACATTTTGAAAAGCCTTTACAGGTTACCACATTCGATTTACAGAGGAGGTCTACTGCTAAAATTACTGCCCCTCGTTGTGATACCTCACATGCATGGTATAATTGCTGTTTACATATGACTCCAGACCGACGCTTGCGTTCGCCTTTGTGCAAGAGCAGGGGGGGCAGGGGTGCTTTTTTTTTTATATTTATTTAGCTTTTTTTATTTTATTTGTAAACTGTTCCTTCCATTTTATTTATTTTTTTACCATTTTTATTGTTATCTCAGGGAATGTAAATATCTCTTATGATAGCAATAGTTAGTGATAGGTACAGTACTCTTTTTTTTTAAATGGGGTCTATTAGACCCTAGATCTTTCCTCTGCCCTTAAAGCATCTGACCACACCAAGATCGGTGTGATAAAATGCTTTCCCAATGGCGCTGTTTATATTCGGGGGGGGGGGACATACACTGAATGTAAAAGCAGTCTAGAGGCTAATTAGCCGCTAGGACTGCTTTTACATGAAAGCCGACAGCTGAAAAGAATGATACCAAGATGATACCTAAACCCGCAGGCATCATTCTGGTATAACCATTCAAAGTCCAGCAACATACCAGTACGTTGATGGTTCTTGTTGGACATGTATTGTAATCTTTTTTTTCATGCAGCCTGTTGGCTGAACGAAAAAAAGATTGATCGGTGGGTATGCTCACTATTAGAATACCTCCCTTCATCCACCCACTTCTAATGATGGGCAAACATGCAACATTTATATATGCCGAAGCATGGGGGCATCCTCCCGCAAAAAAAATATGCGGTCTGACTTTTCCACGGACAAGCCTCTGTTGGAATTTCGACCGTATGTACGTGGCATAAATATTTATGCCGCGTACACATGGTCAGACTTTTCCACAGGAAATGCCTATGTAGGAATATCAACCATATGTACGCGGCATTAGGAGCAAAATCGCTCCTCCGCCCCTAATGCCCCATGCTTCGGCATATATGCTCCTACAGCGTTGGAGTCACGGCTTTATATATCGTGGCAGCAAACACTGTTGCTGTCACGCTAAATAAGTCCGCGCTGCAACTGAATGGCGTACCTGAAAACAGTAAAGTAAATTACATACCTGAAAAGCAAGCATGAAAAAACCTAATAACAATAAAACGTTGTGTGTTGTGTTTTGTAAGTGACAGTGATCGATCGATACTGCACTTGGGTGGGTTGGGCTGGGCTGGGCTGAGGGGCAAAATGCAGATGCTAGCGGGTATCTGGGCTGATTACGCTAACAATGCACTTTTGGGTACCCTAAACTGCTGGGTACGCTAGTATACATCTGATCAGATCAGGTATCGATCCGTTCAGATACTATACCACTAAGGGGGGTGTATGCTTTGCGCGTGGGTGTAAGCGTTACTGGCACTAACCTAACGCTGCCTGGGGTGACGCAGACCCTAACTGACGCTAAAATGTAATTGATATCACCCGCTGGGCGATCAGGGGGTTAAAACTTTATTGGGTTATATAGGGCGGGTGCCCTGATGCTATAAACAGCAAACTAACTAACCAGCGTCAACCGCAACACTTATACGGTGATCACTGGTGAAAGGGTTAACTAGGGGGCAATCAGGGGGTTAAAACCTTTATTAGAAAATGTATGGGGGTACCTAACGCTATAAAAACCTTGCGGGCGAACCTCAAAAAATAACTAGCTACCTAGCGGCACCAGCGACACTAATACAGCGATCAGAAAAAACGATTGCTTAGTGACGCTGGCAATATGGGTGAAAGGGTTAACTCTAGGGGCAATCAGGGTTAAATACGTTACTTAAAACATTTATGGGGGTAACTAACGCTATAAAAACCTGACGGCGAACCTCAAAAAATAACTAGCTACCTAGTGGCACCAGCGACACTAATACAGCGATCAGAAAAACGATCCCTTAGTGACGCTGGCAATAGGGGGTGAAAGGATTTACTAGGGCGGTGATCAAGGGGTTAAACCTTTATTAGGGGGGTGGGGGGCTACCCTGGACCTAACACTAACTGCCTGTCACACTAACTGTCACACTGACACTAAATGCAGTGATCAGTAAATAAATGATCACTGCTATTAGTGACACTGTGACAGGGGGCTGGGGGGGGGATGATCGGGGGGTGACTGGGGGGGATTTGTGTGCCTATGTGTAACTGTGTTGATGTGTGATGTCTCCTCTCCTCTTGCCGGATGAAAGTACCGCTGAGAGGAGAGATGACATCACTTCCTCTGCTTGTGTTTACATTACACAGGCAGAGGAAGTCACACGGTGAAAGGGGATTGGCTGGGAGCGATCGCGAGGGGGTGGCTAGAAACGAATAGCCGCCCCCTCACCCTGGATCGCTCGCACAGCAATACCGACCGCCGCATGTACCGGGGGGGGGGGCCCGATCGGACCCCTGACCCACGTCTAGGCAGGGACGTACAGGCACGTCCATCTGCCTGTACGTGCCATTCTGCCGATGTATATTTACATGCGGCGGTCGTTAAGTGGTTAATAGTGCCGTTGTACGTCTTGTACATCACGCGTTCTTGGCATCCGGAATTTCCGACAACATTTGTGCGTCCGTGTGTATGCAAGACAAGTTTGAACCAACATCCAAAGAAAATCCACGGTTTTGTTGTGGAATTTCCGATCGTCTGTACGCGGCATAACAGTTCATATTGCAACGTAGATATGTGTGTCCATTGTGGTTGTGCTTGTACCCCCTATCAGACTAAATTCGGACAGTCCAAAACGCGGTGACGTAAAACACTACGACGTGCTAAGAAAAATTAAGTTCAATGCTTCCAAGCATGCGTCAACTTGATTCTGAGCATGCGTGGATTTTTTTCTGATGGAATTCCACACAGACAATCGGTTTTTACTATAGTTTCATTTTCCATTGGAAAAATTTAAAACATGTTCTATTTTTTAACGCTGATGGAAAAAAGACTGATGGGGCCCACACACGATCGGTTTGTCCGATGAAAAAAGTCCATCTGACTTTTCTCATCGGTTAAACCGATCGTGTGTACACGGCATAACAGTTCCTATTGCAACGTACGTAAATATGTGTGTCCATTGTGGTTGTGCTTGTACCCCCTCTGCTGGTGAATTTATGGTAATGCTGGTTGTTCAGATTCTTTTTATAATATCAAAAAGATCCAGGATACACATACTGGCCCAGATTCACAGAGCGATTACGCCTGCGCAACTGCTGTTGCGCGTGCGTAAGTCTAAATGTGCGCGTGCGTATAGTTGGACGCGATTCACAAAACAATATACGCCAGAAATCTACGTTTTTTGGTCCGGCGTAATTGAATTAGACATTCGCTTCCCTCCCTCGTGCAAAACTGCGCTAGACACACCATTGATTTGCTAGTCAAATATGCTAATGAGGGAGTTACGGGGATCCACAAAAAACGCAGTTGCTGCGCAGGCTACGCGATGTGCGCAACAGCAAAATGTTCTGTCTAAAGTTAGAGGACCTAAAAGCTGGTCTAAATTTTGAAAAAAAAGTCTAATTGTCAGATAAAGCAACACTGTTAGTGAGGAGTTCAGCAGTCACACGTGTTGCCCAACAATCTGTATGCCAACATGCCAGGGGCATCGTCGCGCATAGCTATACTACTGACTTTAGATGAACAAAGAAGGAGGAGGGCACGGAGGATGGCACTAAGGAGGGCACGGGAGATGTTTTTTTTAATTTTTTTATTTGCTTATATAAAATTTACAATTTAAATTAATCTAATACAATATTCTATCTGATACAAGCCCCTCACTCTTCACTTGATATATCACACACGCATAGACATCTATGGCATGAGTGATTCTGAGGTGTCTCGCATCTTCAGATTCACCCCTCATGCCATCATGGAATTACCACAAACCTGCAGGATGACATCACAGCCCAACCACACTGGCCATGACGGCACCCATTACGACCTGGTCATGGACAATCCTACATATACAATCAGCAGCCCCATGCCCACAGATTTCCAACAGAAACATGTATGGGGACAGCTGCTGGGGTGAGTGACATGGGTGGCAGGCATGACTATCCCCTCCCGTGATGCACACCTCACAAGTGGCACATGCATGACTAACATCCTCCTGTCTTTTCCCTTCAAGGTGACTCTGCATATGCACTGGTACCCCATCTCATGCCAGCTCACATTATGCATCTTTGCACGTTAAACACACAACATTAATCATGGCACAATGAGAATGCATGCATGCACACCACTGTGGTCCCTAGCACACACACCCACATCCCTCATCACATTGGATTGGCACCAGTCCACCATGCAGGACTTGTGAGCTGCAACGCCATGCCACGGCTCCAATTATGTCACTGTAATTCATACACCATTCACACACAGACCTGGCGATCACTTCTCCACCACAAATGAGGGTGACACCCCTTTTTCCCGCAGGAATATCACCCCACATTCCAAAATCATACACAAACAGAACCAAAAAAATTAAATAAATGACGAGCAAAAATAAAAAATGCCCAGCAAAAATATAATTTAAACAAAATAAC
Organism: Rana kukunoris; assembly: GCA_029574335.1. NCBI lineage: Eukaryota > Metazoa > Chordata > Amphibia > Anura > Ranidae > Rana > Rana kukunoris. The sequence goes on along the minus strand of CM056051.1, from coordinate 465,663,100 downwards.
AACAAAGACATAAAAGACAAAAATCACTCTGCAAAACAGTCCCCAAATATCTCAAAGACACGTCACAAACAAACAAAAAAGCACCTTGCTGTATAGGGAGGGATACAAAGGGATGTACTTTTGCAAAGGAAGTGCATTTGTGTCTGTCTATTTATGCTGTCTGCGTAGTTCATAAAGTTGCCCTAGTCCATTTCCAATTTCACTGATTGCGCCGCTCCCGAGTTGTGAGCATGCGCACAACGGAGCTGACATGGTTTCCTTCACGCGCGCATGCGCGAGTCGGCCTGCCCTTCATTTGCATGGGGTCACGGCTCATTTCAATGTAACACGCCCACGTCCTTCCCAATTTGTATTACTCCTCCTTACGCCTCAGGAAAAAACCTTACGTTTGCGCAAGCTCTTGCGTAAAAGCTACGTGAATCGCCGGATTACGCGGCTAGATTGCGCAAGTCTAACGGAAAAGTGGTGCGCTACGCCGGAATGATAATGCGCCGATCTACGTGAATCTGCCCCACTGTATTTATTGGCGTATAACACTCACTTTTTTACCCTGAAAATAGAGGGTAAACTGTGCCTGCGTGTTATATGCAGGGGACTGTGGAAAGTTTTTTTTCCTGAAACTTCCCTCTTAAAGTTAGGGTGCGTGTTATAGACCTGTGCGTGGTATACGCCGATAAATACGGTACATATTTTTTTAATTATTTATTCACAACAAAGTTTTCATCCACTTTCAGTTTCCCCCCCTATTACACATTTCCATATGTTTTACATATTTTTCCATTAGTAATCCTCTTTTCTGTTACTGTGACCTGGTGGTGTCTTTACTTTCTTATTTTTCCTAACATTCCCCACATCCTGATGTATGGCTGAATCCTTGAATTTTGAATTAGAAGACCATACATTGCCCAATTTTTTTATGCTGGACTGATTATGGCTGTAAGACTTTATTACCTATATACTATCACAGCTGTCCTCATCCCTCTTCTCTCTACCTATGGTTCATGCACCTTCTTCCTCATCAGTTCCTGGTTTAGTGCTACAGTGGCTACTATTCTTTATACTTCTGTCACCAGTGAATGCATTTATGTCCCATTCGATTTTCGGATGTCCCATTCGGATGACATCCGAACGAGTCTTAAATAGATCCACCAGGTCTCTAACTTCAAAATTACTCTGACTACGTTGCTCCCTCTCCAACTGCTAGTAAATCTGTCTATACCCCCAAAAAAAGTACCTTTGGGGTTCCTATTATGATGTGAAGCAAAATGCTTCGAAATGCTGTAGTGTAGGTAGCCTTTTCTAATATTGGCCAGATATTGGCTCGTTAAGCCTAGTGTGAAGCATAAGTTTAGTGCGACTAATATATTGCAGGCCACATGGACAGCAAATGAGATACCACATTTTTTGAGGTACAGCTAATAAAATCCTATGAAAGCATTTGTGTGTAGCGTTAGACTCAAACAAGCCAAATGCTCTAGATTTTTGAGCGTTAATGGAACATATAGAACACTTCCTGCAAGGAAAAAATCCACTCATATTTTGAAAAAAGGAAGGTCTATTAGGAGGTTCAATAACGTTCAGAGCTACCTGCAATCCTAAAGGAGGGGCACACCTAAATACAACAGGGGGATTCTCCGGCAACAATGACCTAATACTCTGTCATTGCGCAAGACCTCCCAATGTTTCTGTAAAATTTGCTTTACAGTATAACATTGATTTGAATAGGCTGTCTCAGCTCCACAAGGCTGGCTACTGCAGAGCTGCTGATTGAATTTAACCACTTTAGCCCCGGACCATATTGCTGTCCAAAGACCAGAGCACTTTTTGTGATTCGGCACTGCGTCGTTTTAACTGACAATTGCGTGGTCGTGCGACGTGGCTCCCAAACAAAATTGGCGTCCTTTTTTTCCCACAAATAGAGCTTTCTTTTGGTGGTATTTGATCATCTCTGCGGTTTTTATTTTTTGCGTTATAAACAAAAATAGAGCGACTATTTTGAAAAAAATTCAATATTTTTTACATTTTGCTATAATAAAAATCCCAAAAAAGATATAAAAAAACATTTTTTTTCGTCAGTTTAGGCCGATACGTATTCTTCTACATATTTTTTGTTAAAAAAAATCGCAATTAGCGTTTTTATTAATGGTGTTTGCGTAAATTTTATAGCGTTTACAAAAAAGGGGGTCGTTTTATGCATTTTTATTATTTATTTTTTTACTAGTAATGGCAGCGATCAGCGTTTTTTTTTTCGGTACTGCAATATTATGGCGGACACATCTGACACTTTTGACACATTTTTGGGACCATTGGCATTTTTATAGCAATCAATGCTATAAAAATGCATTGTATTACTATAAAAATGCCATTGGCAGTGAAGGGGTTAACACTAGGGGGCAGGGAAGGGGTTAAGTGTGGTCCTGGTGTGTCCTAACTGTATGGGGGGGGGGGGTGGCCTCACTAGGGGAAATCACTGATCTTCTGTCCATACATTGTATGGACAGAAGATCAACGTTTCCCCCGCTGACAGAAACGAGAGGTATGTGTTTACACACATACCTCCCGTCCCCCGCTCTGTAACGAGCAATCGCGGGTGCCCGGCGGCGATCGTGCCCGCCGGGCACGCGCGCGGGACTCAGGGGACGCGCGCGTGCCCTACAAGCTGCTACAGGGAGGACGTAGAGCTACGTGCTCTTGCGTAGCAGTGCCACCGTCCCGCAGTAATATGACGGTGGGCGGTCGGCAATTAGTTATCTCTCTCAAAGTTGAACCACTCTTCAAGAAATACAACCCTGAAGAAGGTGGAGGCATTTCCCCCCCAAAAAAGTTGGCTATAACATTACTGTAAATAACTATAAAATCAATCAATTGAGACCTTTCTCTTTTTGAACATCGGGCAGTACTCTCCAATCACCAAAAGTGTTCACTGCAATAACGCCTCCATTATCGTTATCAGAAAGGTAGCCAGTCCTAGACCCCAATGGAGTCTATCACTTGCCACCTACAATTGGGGTAAAACCCATTGGAAGTAATTCCCTCTACACCTACCACACAGTAACTTGCAGCAAGGCAGCTTGGAGCGGCACTAGCCCAGCGCTGTCTTCAACTCAAACTGGATTCCTACTGAAGTGTCCCTTAAGTGTTATCTAGAACTCTATGTAGTCCTCTCCACGTCCTCTTTCTGTAGGGGTCCCTAAAGGCTCTGTACTAAGACTCCTTCAATTCTCTATATACAACTCCTTCCTTGGTCACTTCATAACATCTCATGGCTTCCAATACTTACCTGGCAGGGGAGACACCATGATCATGAAGGTGGTTCTCCCAGGGCGAGGCTCGGCCATTGCACTCCGGCTGGGCTGATCGAGGTGTCTTCCCTGCCGCTTCTCGGCCTTTTGGCTAAGATCAAGTGTAGTATCTGTTCTTATCAGTTGCCAATAGGTGGTGCTAAACTGACTGTCCCCAGTACTCGGCGAGGGGGAAAGGGATGGTGGACGCTAAGCCTGTTGGTGTAGAGGCGAAAGCCTTCTGATCGGGGCAGAGGCATGAGGTCGAAGCTGAAGGGCCGGGACCCTGGCCTTTGGCTTGGATTCGGTGGTGTCTGCCCCAGTCAGTTGTTCGGTGAGGGAACCTTTGCTAATCCTTTCGGGGAGAGGCGGGTAGTACTTCCCGAATGTAATTAGGTGGGAGAGATGGGGGTTGTGGGTAGTAGTCGGCTGCGGCTGGCTCTCCCCAACCTCTTCTCCTACCTTCCTGGCTGGGAAGGGTGCTGCCGGTCCGGACCGGGGGTCAGGGTCCGTTGAAAAGCCTGTGGAGATAGTGCCCCTGGAGTGGCAGTCCAGGGGTGCCATACAGGGGCACTTAACGTGTGGCACCTTAGGTCACATATCTCCACATACACCTTTTTAACACCTGCCCTTAGGGCCGAGCCTTTTGGCTAGGACCAGGGGAATTTTTGTTTCCTGGCCGGAGGGCCGGTCAACGTATTGCACGTTGATCACTTTCCACTCACCTCTCCCACCTTCCTTCTCCCCCACTTTCTTTTGTTTTATCCCGTTTGTCACGTTTCTTCTTTTTATGTTGGTGCACCTGCACTTTTTGTGTGATGAGTAGGGTGCTGGTCCTCGGGCTGGCTCTGAAAGTCTTGGGAGTAGGTGGACATGGCCTTCTGGCTTAGTTCACCTGCTCTCATGGGGTCTCCCTTCGGGGGAGCCTCACCGAGGAGGGTTCTGTTTCGGCAGTCCCTCTGAGGATGTTAGGCCATGTGGTTTCGGCTGCATGGGCCTTAGTGGGGTCCTTGTGGTTTCGGCTGCTTGGACTCCTATACTCTTTTCCCTGCCAGGAGCCTAACGCCCCAGGGGATCAGAGCTGGGTTCTCCTTGGAGGACTATTTGACGATGCACCCGTCACAGTTTTTTGTGTCACTCTTTATGTGTGTGCACATTTTTCCTGCACCGGGTGGAGTTTTTGGGTTGTGTTTTGCACGCCACAGGCTTTTCTTTTTCTTTTTTTTTTTTTTTAAAGTGTATTTTGTGCGTGAACTCGAGAGAGAGGAGCCGCACTGCAGGAGTTGGGAGTAGGCAGACCCTCCCCCCGGAGGCAATCGCCATCCTTCTCCATGCCCCTGGTGGCAATGGCGGGTGTGAAGGGGGGCCTCCCACTCACCCCGCCATACCTGCTCCTCTTGGGAGCCCAACTGGGGCCCAACGGGACCCCAATGGGGCAGAGGGACTCCCCCTATGAGGGAGTGAGGGGGCCTAGCCCACCCAGCCAGCCCCGTAGGTCCTTCGCCTCTCTTTATTTTAAGAGACCGCATGGCCAAAGTGCATGTGTTTTTAAACCAATTTCGTGTGCGTGCAAGTGTGGTGGTTTTTGTGGGGGGGGGGGGTGGGCGTACTAAGCACAAGCGTACCTTGCATAGCACACCCACCGGGAGCCGGGCTGAGACCACCAAACTCAATTCACATGTAGCCGAGACCGGGATCCGAACCCTTGGCTGCAGAGGTGAATGGCTTGTCAGCACAGTGCCAATCACGTTGAGCCACCACAGCTCCCCTGCCACAGGCTTTTCAATAGAAAAAAAAAAAATGGCTTCCAATACCATCTGTATGCCAGTGACATCCAAATCTATATATCTACTCCTCATCTTTTAATTTTCCTCTCACATTCCTAACGTACTAACTTACATTAATCCATCCACCAGTATGAATGGCACACCTCTTCTCAGAATTAAATCTTTCTCAAACTCAGCCACCCCACTCAGTCGATTTCTTTACTGGCTTCTGATTGCTTTCAGCTATATCAATAATCTTGTCTCAAAATTTCACCCAAACGGTCCTCTCTGTTTCTCCCAAGACCTCCTTCTCTCTAGCTCCTTTGTCTCCTCTTTCAATACTCGGATCCGGGACTTCTCCAGAGCCTCTTCCATCCTCTGGAACTCCCTATGCAAGTCTGTCTGGCTATTTTCTACTATTTCCAACTTTGAATGATCCCTAAATATTGAACACAGGGTAAATATAAATCGAACCAAAAGAGGAACGTATATTAACCAGGTAGCGCTTAAAAATATATATGTATCAACATAAACATGTGAAACAATAGCTGATTACAATCTGTCCATAATATGAGTGATCACATTAGTAGATTTCAAAGTAGGCAAAAAATTAAACTTCAAATAATCCCAAGAGGAAAAAGGATGAAAATTTGATTGCTTGTCAGATGTCTACACCACCACACGTGTGCTGAAAGAGAAGGGGGATGTGGATAGCGACCCCCTCTTAGAAAAACTCTTACCAGATTTAAATGATAAGTAAGCTCTCAGATAATCAATCAGGACACAATCTTGGTGCAGGACTTCTCAATTGGACATATTCATTTGCTCAATGATTAACATATGAAAAGAAGGGAAATAGACAGTGCAATCACACTCAGAAAAAACAATCCATCCGGATGTAAACTCACATTCTAACAGTTAAAATCAGCATTGAGATCATAATACCACGATCGCTCCAATGTTGGATGTTAATGCAGGCGTCTCCTACCGCTCTCCTTACTGTCAGACTGTGGGGGTAGATACGCTAGTCTCCAACACTGTCAGCGTCCTCACTCACGTTACTTGGCTCCTCCCTGACTAGTTTCGTCATTCGACATCATCAAAGGGGGTGGAGCCATGAAGCGTGAGAAACCCTTATATGCGCTATATCCCACCGTGCACTGTGATGATCCAGCCGGCACTCGTAACTAATTGATTAGTGTCTCCAAAGCTGCAAAACACAACTCCCCGTGTGGTGTGTCATATCTTAATACACAACTCGCGGCATAGCTGGGAAATTGCCTGGAGACATCCATACGCCGCACGGCTTCAGGGGATCATCCAGGCAGATGCGGGGTCACACAAACCTAACATTTATAGTTACATACATTAATTTCTGAATCTATCAGTATGTTAGCTGGTTAGTGTGTATATTTGTGTTGAACCTCATAATGCTTAAACTTCATTTAAAGTTAAAACACCCAATATAAAAGTTACAAATAAAAGTTCCAATATTCAAATACAACATGTTAGTCACCAACAGTTCTAATGTTTTATATATATATTTATAGTGCAAAGATTAGTCTCGTAAAGGACCAGGTACAAACTCAGGTCCCTAATCCGCACATGCTATCTATATATAAGTGCGGCAATAGGTATTAACCATTAACGCACCAGTTATCCACATAAGTACCCTTGACTATTGGGGTATTTAACGGTGGTTTAATATAATACAGATCAAATGGAAGAAGAGAAAATATGATATATCAGAAGAAGAATTACATTATATTAAAATTGAAACAATAAAAGCCTATTGATATAATCATAATTGATTTGTTAAAGAGTCCGCACTGTAATGCACAGTGAAAACCGTAATAAAATTACATCCTAAATCATTCACTTATTGTTCAATTATTATAGGGGGGGCAGAGAGAAAATATGTGTACATGCATACAGTGACGGGAGGAAGTGTGGTATACCTTGCACCGATATCCACCCCTGTCCCGAATCCTGGCACTGATGTGTAAATTAACCCATATGCTAGTACAAAAATCTGTTTATACAGCGCATATCCAGCATCCAACCACAATAAGTGATATGGACATTTATCTGTATTTCAACTTTTCATTGGGATATATAACCCCATACATTCCCCACTAAAATATATACTTAAATTTAACAAATACTGCACTTCCAACACTGGCTATCCGTGTAGTGCAAAAAATTCAATGTCATTTATAAATGATAATGATAATGTAATGTTAAAATTTATGTTAAAATTTATATATTTTTTTAAAATTTATATAAAATATAAAATCTGAACTTTAAAAATCCCATAGGTATAAAAATTTATATGAAACTTCAAAATAGTATAAACAGACCCACAGGTAACGCAATTTCCTAATTTATATATCAATCTTGAATAAGGGTATATGTAACTGTCTATCAGATATCACTGATAAAGCAATTTACATCAAGTTCCACTTTTAGGCCAGCAGGGGTCAGAGTATTCATAGAATGTATCCAATGGGTTTCTCTTTTTGAAATCTCTCTAACTAAATTAGACCCTCTCCAGTTGGGGAGAATACTATCTATTCCCCAAAACTTTAAACCTGAGGGGTCTTTGTTGTGATATTTCTTAAAGTGGAGAGACACCCCATGGTACTTGTAACCTATTTCAATACTGTATATGTGCTCCGACACACGTTTTTTTAAAGTTCTTTTCGTGCGACCTACGTACATTAACATACATGGGCACTGTAGGACATACACCACATGTGTGCTGTTACACGTAATGAATTCTTCTATTTTGAATTTTGCACTGTTGCCTGTAGATGTAAAGTATTTTAGGCCTCGTATAGGTGTGGTCACCTTTGCACATGTTTTACACCTTCTACAGGAAAAAAAGCCTTTACAGTCCCAAAAAGTTTGAGATTTCGATGGTGGATCTATAACTTTCTTTACCACCTTGTCTCAAAAATTGGGAGCCTTCCTGTGTAGATAAACAGGTTTTTTTTTGGCAGCACCGAGTTTAAAGTTCTATCCATGCACAAAATGTGCCAATGTTCTTTAAAAATCTTTTCTATGTCTTTATACTGCTCATTAAAATCAGAAATGAAGCCCCACTCATGTCTATTATTCTTGGTTATTAATTTATTTTCCAAAAAAGTTTCGCGTGGAATGTTACCTATTTCTGTAATTATTTTATCCATAGACACTCCATCATAGCCTTTCTGTATGAATCGTGATTTGATCACCTCAGATTGATCCTGAAAATCTTCTTTTGACGTGCAGTTTCTTCTAATCCTAGTTATTTGGCCCTTTGGGATGTTTTTGAGCCACAGTGGATGATGGCCACTGGTAGTAGGTAGATAACTGTTACGGTCTGTTTCCTTAAAATAGACCTTGGTGACCAAGGCCTCGTCCTGTCTGATAATATTAACATCCAAATAGTGTATTTGGTCTTTACTAAAAGTATACTCCAACACGATATTATTCTTATTTGAATTTAATTTGGCCATGAATGAATGTAAAGAGTCTTCTGTTCCTTCCCATATAAACAATAGGTCATCTATGTACCTTTTGTATAGGAGCAACTGATTTCTGTTTCGTGAAAAAAACGCCTTGTCCTCCCACTCCCCCATGAATAGGTTTGCTAAACTGGGAGCAAATTTGGCTCCCATTGCTACTCCCTTGCACTGAGAATAAAACTGTTGGTTGTACCAAAAATAGTTATGGGACAGGCAAAAATCGAGTGCCTGTCCCAGAAATAGTTTTTGTGCAAAGGGGATATCGTCCCTTTGAGACAGGGCCCAATTCAATGATAGGAGAGCGTCTTCATGTTGAATAATTGTGCAAAGTGAAGCAACGTCTGCTGTTACTATAAAGACATCCGGTTTATTCGAAAGATCTATTTAGTTGATCCCTAAATATTGTTTTCTTCAGGGAAGTCTACCCACCTCCAACGAAACCAAACCTTTACATTCTCCATCAGCTCATCTCACACAGTTATTAACTTTTGTGGCCCTATTAGATTGTTTGCGCTCTTTAGCAGGGTCCTCCTAACCCTCTTGTATTGAATTGCACTGTAATATTTTAAAACCCTTTTATAATTTAAAACACTGCACAAACTGTTATCAGTATACAGTATAAATTCTGTATTACACCTTAGGCCCCTTTCACACGTCCGCCTCCGTTCGTCCGTTGTTACAAGTCCGTAAATGAACTTGTAATGGTTCCCTATGGGATCGCGTCCATTAGCGGATAATGCATCCGCTAACGTCCACAAAGATCCGCGTCCGTCTGGATCCGGTTTTTCGGACAGAAGAAAACCCTATTTTTCTTCCGTCCGGCGGAACGAATCGGATGAATACGGACACACGGTCCGTATTCATCCGATTCCCCATAGTGGAGAGCGGAGGAGAGACAGGGCGGTCCCTGCACAGTGTGCGGGGACCGCCCTGTCCACCGACAGGACACACACGGAGCGGACCGAAAAACGGTCCGCTCCGTGTGAAAGGACCCTTAGAGAGTGCAATGTATGTAATTATCACCAGGGGGCAGCAAATGTTTTCTGTTGTCTGCTCTTTTAAGATTTATACCACAGTGCTTTTTGACTTTGTTCTTTTCACCTCACCAGTCATTTAAAGAACAATGTTTATATTTGGCAAACTGATATAACCCTAAAATGTGTGCTTGATGAAGGTAATTGATAGGAAGAGCTAAAATAATGAAATAATCAATATCTCACTGATTATTTATTATTTTAGCTTTTCTAAATGTAGGAGAAGTGATTGTTTATTAGATCACTTTTTTCTCTGCCTAGATGTTCCTTCTTTAAAGCAGGTTTAGGACTGTTTATATGTGTCTATAAATAATTAAATTCTTTTACAGCTTTTAATCAGATCCTGGATGCACAAATTGTTGTTTTCTCTAAAGTCAGCTAAACTGACCACCTATCTACCTACCTAAATACGGGTAAACGTCCAGCGTGAATGGCACCATTATAAAAATCTCTTTGAAATACTTAAACAAATTATAAAGATAACAATTTTATATGGGTACAGTGTTGCATGACCGCGCAATTGTCATTCAAAGTGCGACAGTGCTGAAAACTGAAAATTGGCCTGGGAAGGAAGGGGGTGAAAGTGCCCAGTATTGAAGTTTCCTACACACATATAGTTGAAAATTGTCTTTTCTCTGCATAACAAAGCAAGCCCATTTTTTCAGTTTTTTATAACTTTTGTATGATGTATGCAATTATTATTTTTTTTTATATATATAGACATTTTTATTTTGAACCTTTTTAAACAGTTTTATTCAAGGTGTTTAAAAATTACCTTTTGTACTGCACAATAAATACTTGATGTGACCTTTAGATTTAGTTAAAAAAAAAAATCGGTATATATATTTCTTTCATAAATTCATATGCAGCACCTGCTTTACTCTGAAAATATGGGTTGCTATGGTGACCAGTAGAATTTAATGGTAGAGGTTCTGTAGTGATGCAGGTGAATAAAAAGGCAGGTCCTTCAATGGCTTTCAACATGCTATGTTCTCTTTGTGCAAAAAATAAATAATAATTTCTTAACATGCCCCAGTGTTTTGTGCACAAACAAGTACAACAACAAAGACATTGATAGAGGCAAGAACACAGTGGGTGCAAATTTACAACACATTTCTGGTGGTGTGGATGTAATCAAAGGCCTTGTGCCAATATGTGCAACTAATTCATGTTGTTCTTCTTTGTGATGATTTTACTGTCCCCGAGGTGTGTTGTAAGTACTGCACACTGCCCATGTGAACCACGATATCTAAAAATCCATAAAAGGCTTTACTCTACTTTACACCTCTATAATGTGTTTCACCTGCTCAAGGTTTAATCTTCCTCTATGATTAAGCCCTGAGTGGGTGAAATGTGTTAGATTTGTGTGTCCGATGGGTGGGAGACAGAGCTGAAGCCTTTTGTGGATTTTCATTATTGTTGTTCACATCGACAGTGTGCAGTACTTACAACACACCTTGGGGACAGTAAAAATGACACAAAGAAGAACAACATGAATTAGTTGCACACATCAGTAATAAAGATGAAAATGTTGTAAGGGTTTCATGTGCTTGGCGACCGATCCTGGATTCCTCTCTTGGTCTGATTGGCTCTAACAGCAGACCTGCACCTGTCAACGGTGGAGCCGACTGGCTTGTTGCACACTGGTGTTTCAGTATTGCTTTCCTATGCTAATTTTCCCATTTTCAATATTGTTGTAACAAATTCATAAGGAAATACTCCCAAACTGGTGATAAGGAAAGTGGAGTAAAGTGTATCGCACATCAGTGATAAGGAAAGTGGAGAAAAGTGTATCGCACATTGGTGATAAAGAAAGTGAAGTGAAATTGTGTAGCACATGTATGTAAATTTTTGGTGGAAGGAGGATTATGGTTTAGGGTTGTTTTTCAAAGGTTGGGCTTGACCACTTAGTTCCAGTGAAGGGAACTCTTAAGGAGTCAGAATACCAATACATTTTGGACAATTTAATGCTCCCAACGTTGTGGGAACCGTTTGGGCATGGCCCAGTCCTGTTCCAACAAGACTGCGCACCAGGGCACATAGCAAGTTCATAAAGACATGGTGAGCGAGTCAGAGGTTGAGCAACTGACCTCAACCCAATAGAACACCTTTGGAATGAATTAGAGCTGAGACTGCAAGCCAGGCTTTCTCGTCCAACATCAGTGCCTGACCTCACAAATGTGCTTCTGGAAGAATGGTCAACCATTCCCATAGACACACTCCTAAACCTTGTGGACAGCCTTCCCGGCATCAGCAGGCATCGGCCACTCCGTTCGCACATAGTGTCAGAGGCACACTCTGTGTCCCAACTTCTGAATGAATGGAAGCAAGCAACTATTCATTGATGGGCACTGGTAGGCTGCATTGATCGCGCTGGTGAGGCTGCATTGATGGGCGCTGGCGTAAGAGAACTGTGGCTAAGCAAAAGGAAGATAAGTATATTATAAAGCAGAAGGCAGAATTTAAGTGAACCTGTTGCTTTGCCCTGCATTGACGAATCCTATGTTTACTTCAAACTGAGCTGTAATCACACATTATCTTTCTTATAATAAATTATCATCATTCTGCACACCAGCTAAAATTTCAATCAGGAAAGCAGAGGGATCATCTCAAAGTTGACAGAGGGACTTTCCTACCAGCATCTATTTCTATGTGAAGTAATGTAAACCCTGATGCAGCTTTTTTCACTCAAAAAAATAAATAAATCCAACTAAGAGGTCATCTATGGTCTTTATTGCTTCGTAGACAGAGTAAATTTGTCAGATAGATTTGCCTACTTTGTATTTCTAGTTTTTTTTCTTTGACCTTCCCCTTTGCCCCAGTGACAAATTGCCCTTTGGTCGTATATTTGTAATAGGAATTGCAAAATGTCTGAGTGTTACAATGGCAGGGTGGTGACTGGCTGACCTCAATGGATTAGAATTTATTACAAAGTAAATATTGCATGGTAATCCCTGTATAACCCCCATTCCTCATGTGTGTCAGATCGCTGATATGCTGATTATAGAAAGAACACATAAAATCACCCAGAGGCCACTGCTCCAATTTATTCGCCCTGCCAACTGAACTGTCCAACGATCCCAGTTCTATCATGTGATTGGCTGATCACACTGCTGTCACTGCGGCTTCTTCTTGACTTTATTACAGACATGATGGAGCAACTAATGTACACTTTTTTGCAAAACTGGAAGCAGACTGATGTACTATGAATGTATTACGGACTGATGATGTATGGTGACTGATGTTCAACTGTTCACAGCAACCAGAGAAATCCCTGAAATATAACTAAAGGCAAAACTTTTTTTTTTTAAGTAAAGATGGATTAGAACATCTGTCAGTTTTTATTGTAGTCTGTGTATCCATTAAGGAGATTTATCCGAACTGCACCTGCCTTTGATTTGATGGTTGCAGCCACTGTTCAGACGATCATTTTCCACCCAACTCCTTTAATTTTTTTTAAATTGAAAGATGTCAGTGGGAGGGTGCCAACAGAGCCATCCACAAAGTGATTTTTGGTCAGTTCATCAGCATAATGCCAGCCATACATTATACCATTTTCTTATTAATTTTCCTTTAGATTTACCTTCAACTATGTAGTACAAGGGCCTGCCTTATAGCATACAATCTAAAAGTGTTTAGGTTTGACCTTATATTACCGTATTTATCGCGGTATAACGCGCTCCCGCGTATACCGCGCACCCCTAAAATGACCCCCAATCCTGTGGAAAAAAAGTTATTTTTGTACTTACAGTTTTGGTGTCTTGCGCGGCGTCCATCGGCGGGTCCGGTGTCCTTCTGCGGCGAGTCCAGTGTCCTTCTGTGGCGGGTCCGGTGTCCTTCTGTGGCGGGTCTGGTGTCCTTCTGCGGCGGGTCCGGTGTCCTTCTGCGGCGGGTACGGTGTCCTTCTGCGGCGGGTACGGTGTCTTCTGCGGCGGGTACGGCGTCCTCTTCGGCGTGTGCGGCGTCCTCTTCGGCGGGTGCGGCGTCCTCCCCGCTCGTTTCCCGCGCCAAGTTTTGAATACTACGCCAACATATAGCCAGCGCAGTACACTCGGACAGGCTCGGCAACTGTCGCGCTGACGTCCTGTACGTCCAGGACGTGACCGCGGAAGAAGCCGAGACTGGCCGAATATCCCCGAGTGTACTGCGCTGGGTATATGTCGGCGGAGTATTCAAAACTCGGCACGGGAAAGCGGGTATCGGCGTATATCGCACACCCACGATTTTGCCCTGATTTTCAGGGCAAAAAAGTGCGCGATATACGCCGATAAATACGGTATATGGTTTTGGTAAATCTAAAGGAAAATTTTACAAGAAAATTGTATAATGTATGGACAGCATTAGGCCAACTTTACTCTGCCTACATCTATAAACTAAACAAGAACAGATGGTTATCACTGGTCCTCAAAAAGTGTCCTTTAGTGTCAATATTTGTCAGCCGCAATGTCGCAGTCCCGCTAAAAAAGGATGATCGCTGCCATTACCACTAAAAACAATAAAAAAAAGTAGTCCATAAATCTATCCCATAGTTTGTAGACGCTATAACTTTTGCGCAAAACAATCGATATAGGCTTACTGTTGTTTGTTACCAAAAATATGTAGCAGAATACATATTGGTCTAAATTTATGAAGAAATTTGATTAAAAAAAATATATATATTATAGCAAAAAGCAAAAAATATATATATTTTTTCAATTGTCAGTCTTTTTTTGTTTATAGTGCAAACAATAAAAAACGCAGAGGTGATCAAATACCACCAAAAGAAAGCTCTATAGCTCTATTGGGGGGGAAAAAAGAACATTGGGCCAGATTCACGTACATTGGCGCATATTTTGACCAGCGTAGCGCACCTCCTTTACGTTAGACCAGCGCAATGTAGAGGCGCAATCACCGTATCCTCGTAGTATTTGCGCAGAAATTAGCGCCGGTGTAATGTTAATTCCGAGGCGTAAGGCGGAGTAATTCAAATTGGGAAGGACGTGGGCGTGTTACATTGAAATGAGCCGTGACCCCATGCAAATGAAGGGCCGGCCGGCTCGCGCATGCGCACATGAAGCAGACCATGGTCAGCACCTCTGTGCGCATGCTCACAACTCGGGAACGGCGCAATCAGTGAAATTGGAAGTGGACCCGGGCAACTTTGTGAACTACGCAGACAGCATAAATAGACAGACACAAACGCACTTCCTTTGCAAAAGTACATCCCTTTGTATCCCTTCCTATACAGCAAGGTGCTTTTGTTCTGTTGTTTGTTGCATTGTGACTTGTCTTTGTGATCTTTGTTGACTGTTTGATCTAGTGTTTGGTAGAATATATTTGAAAGTGTTTTTTGGTGACTGGTTGTGAAACATTTTGGTTGATAGATTTTGGTTTGTTTGTTTTATTGCTTGATTTTTCCTGCTTGTTTTTGTGAGTGATTTTTGGTGATTGTTTGGGAGAGAGTTGTTGTATGAGTATGACTGAGAGGAAGCGGAAGAGCAATTTTTCTTTGGGGGAGAAACAAATTATTGCCCGGGCCATTACCCAATATGGGCGTTTCCTTCACGGCCCGGTGCCAACACCCCCCACGGTGCTGACAGTGGAGGAGCGTGCGGTGGCCCACACCTTTAATAGACAACAAGTGGAGGGCCTGCCTGGCTATGACTCCAGTCATGAAGCTGTGATGCCAGGTAAGGTTTTTTTTTCCTATCTGGTGTGTAGCATGTGTGGGGGAGGGGGGGAAAGAAATATGTGGCACGTGTGTGGATCCTCCAACCTGTGAATGTTTTGTGTCATCCACAGATGTGCAGGAGGGTGCTGGGCCATCTGGCCTGACCGCACCATCCCCGGGACAACAGCCTGATGAGGACCCCCCGACAAGGCCAGAGTCCTCGAAGGAGTTGGAGGAGGAGGAGTTGGAGGAGGAGGAGTTTGAGGAGGAGGAAGATGTCATGTCAGCCAGTGGATTATTATTTTTGGAGGAGTCTTCCTCTCTGGCTGGCAGTAGCCAGCCCTCCATAAGGGCTAGCCCCTCCCACTCCTCCCCAACAGGGCTCCCCTCCCAAGGGCCTCCCCTTCTCCCCGGCCACAAGCATCAGCTGGAGGCAGGAAGTCGTCCCAGAAGACCAGGGGGGTGGCCGAGGTTCTGCCCGCAAATCTCAGAAGGGACCAGGCCCTTCAGACCCGCCATCTGGGACAGGTCAGCCAGACTTTGGGGTGGATGGAGGAGAGCCTGTCCTCCATAAAGGATACGCTTGGGGACCTGGACTGCCACTCCCTGGCTCTTACAAACTGCCTAAACGTACTGCAGACTACTACAGCAGACGTTGGGCAGGATGTGAGGGCCCTCACCCAGGCTATCCAGGTCAATACGGCATCACTAAGTGCTGGCCTGACCAGAATTGCCGTGGCCTTGGAGGGCAGGCCACCAGGTGGGCAGAGACCAGGGGCTGCTCCTCCTTCCCCGGATTACCCCCCTCTCCCCATGAGTCTCCCCTGAGGAGCCGGGGCCATGGCCGTGGTCGCCCCAGGCGTGGGTCACGCCAGCGGTATTAATTTGGTTTCCCCCTTTTTTTTTTTCAGGTGTATTTTTTTTTTTGCTTGATTTTTTTTTTTTTTTTTGTGAATGATTTCGGAATGTGGGGGTGACATTCCTGCTGGAAAAGGGGTGTCATCCTCATTTGTGGTGGAGAAGGGTTCCCCAGGACCAGGGAGAAGTGATCCCCAGGTCCGTGTGAATGGTGTATGAATGTACAGTGACATAATTGGAGCCGTGGCGTGGCGTTGCTGCTCACAAGTCCTGCATGGTGGGCTTGTGCCAATCCAATTTGATGAGGATGTGATGTGTCTGTGCTAGGGACCACAGTGGTGTGCATGCATGCATTCTCATTGTGCCATGATTAATGTGTGTGTTTAATGTGCAAAGATGCCTAATGTGAGCTGTCTCCTGGCTGCTCTTCCCTCAGAAGACGGGGTAGCCTCGGTTAGGGAGGGATTGTCTGGTTCAGGGGTCAGGTCATCACGTATGTCAATCTGCAGGCCCTTTCTCACTGCAAAGTTGTGCAGCAGGCAACATGCACCGATAATCTGGCACACGAAGTTTGGGGAATACAACAGGGTACCCCCAGACTTATCCAGGCATCGGAAACGTGACTTCAGGAGGCCAAAGGTGCGCTCCACCACTGCACGTGTTTGGGCGTGGGCTTCATTGTATCTTTCCCCTCCTGGGGTTTGGGGGTTCCGGATAGGAGTCATGAGATGGGGTCCCAGTGCATATGCAGAGTCACCTGTAAGGGAAAAGACAGGAGGATGTTAGTCATGCATGTGCCCCTTGTGATGTGTGCATCATGGGGGGGAACAGTCATGCCTGCCACCCATGTCACTCACCAACCAGCCAGGTGTCCCCATACACGTTCTGTTCGAATTCCATTGGAATGGGGCTCTGATTGTATATGTAGCTGTCATGGCTGGATCTGGGGTGTTTGGCACGGACATGCCATATGAGGCCTTGGGCATCGACTATCACCTGTACGTTGATGGAATGCCAATGCTTCCGATTGCGGTATATGTGCTCGGTCTCATGGGGGGGCTGGAGTGCCACATGTGTGCAATCAATGGCCCCCACAGTGCGTGGGAATCTGGCAATTCTGTAGAAATCTGTCATTGCCTTCAGCCGCAGGTCCTCAGTGGTGGGTTTGATGATTTGGTTGGCCATGCATCTGAGGATTGCTGGGATAACCTGGTGCACACATCTGCTCATGCTCACTCCACTTGTTCTTTGAAAAGAGCCACTGGCAAGGAAATGTAGTGATGCCATGACCTTGACCAGTGGCTGCACTGCATGTGAGCGGTGTGTTCGGCTGGTGATGTCATCCTGCAGGGTTATGGTTAATTCCAGGATGGCATGAGGGGTGAATCTGAAGATGCGATACACCTCAGAATCACTCATGCCAAAGAGGTCTATGCCTGTGCGTTATATCCTCTCCCGTGCCCTCCTCCGTGCCCTCCTCCTTCTTTGATCCTCTAAAGTCATTAGTATAGCTATGAGCAAGGATGCCCCTGGCATCTTGGCATAAAGTTTGTTGTCCAGCAAGTGTGACTGCTCAGCTCCTCACTAACAGTGTTGCTTTCGCTGACATGTAGACGGATTGTCTAATTTTATACCACCTTTTATATGGTCTAATTTTAGACAGGACGTGCAGCTGTTGCGCACAGCGCATAGCCTGCGCTGCACCAACGTTCTTTTGTGGATCCCCGTAACTCCCTCATTTGCATATTTGAATAGCAAATCAATGGTGTGTCTAGCGCAGTTTTGCGCGGACGGATACGCCGGTCTATCGAAATTACGCCGGTCAAAAAAAAGTAGATTTCTTGCGTATCTCGTTTTGGGGATGCAGCGCATCGAAACGCATGCGCAAATTTAGACTTAGGCCGCGCATCTCCTGTAACGCCGGCGTAATCGCTCTGTGAATCTGGCCCATTAAGTTTATTTTGGTACAACGTTGCATGACCATGCAATTGTCGGTTAAATCAACGCAGTGCCGTATTGCAAAATATGGCCTGGTCAGGAAGGGTGTTAAACCTTCCGGAGCTGAAGTAGTTAAAGTATTGGGACTAACATTTTTTTTTTACAAATACCTTTTCCATTTTGTATTATTGTTCTAAATAGTTCCATTTGGTAGTACATTTTTTTTTAAATTTGCTTTAACCACTTGCTTACTGGGCACATATACCCCCTTCCTGCCCAGTCGAAATTTCAGCTTTCAGCACTGCGTCGCTTTAAATTAAAATTGCGTGGTCGTGCGACGTGCCTTACAAACAAAATTGACGTCCTTTTTTTCCCCACAAATAGAGCTTTCTTTTGGTGGTATTTGATCGCCTCTGCGTTTTTTTTTTTTTTGCGCTATAAACAAAAAAGAGCGACAATTTTGAAAAAAAACACAGAATATTTTTTACTTTTTGCTATAATAAAAATCCAATTTTTTTTAATTTTTTTTTTTTTTTCTCAGTTTAGGCCGATATGTATTCTACATATTTTTGGTAAAAAAAAACAATCGCAATAAGTGTATAGTAATTGGTTTGCGCAAAGGTTATAGTGGCTAGGAAATAAGGGATAGAATTCTGACATTTTTATTTTTTTTACTAGTAATACGGCGATTTGCGAATTTTGTCAGGACTGCGATATTGCGACGGACACATCGGACACTTTTGACACATTTTTGGGACCATTCACATTTATACTGCGATCAGTGCTATAAAAACACACTAATTATTGTATAAATGTGACTGGCAGTGAAGGGGTTAACACTAGGGGATGAGGAAGGGGTTAAATGTGAGCCCTGGGTGTGTTCTAACTGTGTGGGGGGAGGGGGGTGACTGGGGGAGGTGACCGATGCTGTCTCCCTATGTACAAGAGAAACAGCATCTGTCTCCTCTCACTGACAGGACGTGGAGCTCTGTGTTTACACACAGAGCTCCACGTCCCTGCTCTAAAACTGGCGATCAGCGGGTACCTGGCGGACATCGTGACCGCCAGGCATGCGCATCGGCATCTCAGCATCTCGGGGACGCGCCTGGTGCGCACGCGCGCGCTCCCCAGTGGCCGGAGAAAACGATGACGTCAATTGACGGCAGCTTGGATATTCAGATCCCCTAAGCTGCCGTCAATTGACCATATGCGGGGCCGCAAGTGGTTAAAGTGCAAGTTTACCGTTTCACAAAAAAACTTAAACAAAACATAGCCCCTTACTAAACCCCACCTCCCCACCCCAGTCTTGTGGATGATTAGCTATTTCTACCCATGCAGCTGGTACAGGGGTCCAATGATTTGAAAACTATGGTCTTCTTCCAGGACAAATCTTCTGACTGATTCAGTTCTCGCACATCACTGCTTCGACCAATCTGAATCACTGTGATCCGTCCCGGTGTCCCTAAGGAAAAAAGGGGCGGTGAATAAGGGGCAGTGAAAGCCAGTCATTCTGGGAGGTAAGTGCAGTGGGGACACGGGGGTTAGTTCACCCTTTCATTTTTTTTTTTGTGAATGTACATTTTAAATATAGAGGCTTTTAAATTAGACACTAGAGCATGTATCTCCAAACTTTCCAAACAAAGGGCCGGTTTACTGTCATTCAGGCATTAGAGAGGCCAGAATTTGTAGAGCAGAAACTGAGAGTAAAGTAGAGAGTAAACAATGCCCCATCATTGGTTTTAGTGGGAGGAATAGTGCCCCTTTGTTGGTATCATTGGGGGAATAATGCCCCCTCATTGGTGTCAGTAGGAGAAATGGTTCTGCATAATTTTGTGTCTGTGAAAGGAATAGTTCTAAGGGTCAGATAAAGGAAGGCAAGGGGCCACATCTGGCCCCCGGGCCGCAGTTTGGAGATGGTTGCACTTGAGAAAACTCTCAGTGACTCTGTTACTCAATTACTTCCCCTGTTAACAGCTGTTGAGATAAGATATTAGCTGTATAGGGTGTATTTTTCCTGAGTTGGCCAATTCCTAGGCTTGCATTGTCAGAAGGAGCAAAAAAAGCATAACCATCATGTAATGATCAAATATGGCTAAGCTCATATACTTAGATAATTACAATTGATATACTCAATAAAAATAAAATAAAAAATTTTTGCCTAAATATTGCTATTTTCATTCATATCAATCTTAAATAACCAAAAATAAAAAGACTACAGTATATAACTCACTAGAATGTAAGTGACTTTCTTGCTTCCCATGCAATTCTATTGATGATCTTTTGAGCCCGGCCTTTCTCCTTTATAATATACGGAACAGCAGTGGCGCCCCGTAATGCAGGGTAAAGCTCCCCTTTCCATGCATCCGGCCCCCTAATCTACATGCAGGGTGCTGTAGGTATGGATTCAAATTTTTGAAGCGCATGATTAGAGTCAGAGGCTCTAAAAGGGGTCCCCGTTGTGTGACAATAGCGAATGACTATTCGCTATTGTCACACTGATTCTCCTCCCAGGCCAATCAGAAAGCCGGTCTTGAGACTGGTTTCCTGATTTGCCAAAAGAAGAAGCGATTCTATTGGTCTAGGATGAGGAGGGAGGAGGAAGGAGACGCACGGCCGCCGTAATGTTAAGGAGGAGACGCAGGAGAAGCCGCTGACCGTTGCCTGGAGGGAAGCGCTGCCCACCCTATAAATGGGATAAATGCGGGGACCGACTGGGGAAGGTGGGGTAGGGTTGCGGGTGACCTGACCACCCGGAGGGGGGCGCTGTGGGTGCATTGTTTGCCCTCCCCCCAAAAAAAAAAAAATCCAGCCGCCTCTGCAGACCAGGGAGTAGGACAAAACTAAAAAAGCCCAGGAAACCATCAAACATCATTAATCATTTCCAAACCTGGGCAATGTATACTGTCTAACTATTGGCAACCCACCAAATTGTCTTCTGTCTACATGCTGGCTATTTTATTCTGACAGCCACCACACATGGCTGTTAGAATACCCAAAGATTGACCGCAGCTGACTGGATGCAGTCATTGTTTGGACAATTTTTTCCACCCAGCTTCTTTGATATTCCAGTTGATGTTTTACAAACTGGATGGGGTTAGCTTAGCCAGCTTTTAGCTCCATATTACAACCCATGGTTTGTGTAGAGAAAAAAAAAACATTTTTTTTTGCTTTTTGCTATAATAAATTTCCCATAAAAAAAATAAAAAAAATGTATCTCAGTTTAGGCCGATACGCATTCTTCTACATATTTTTAAATATATAAATAAAAATAAAATAAAATCACAATAACCGTATAGTGACATGTTTGCGCAAAAGTTATTTTGCTACAAAATAGGGGACATAATTATGATTTTTTTTTAATATTTTTTTTTCTAGGAATGGCGCGATCTGCGTTTTTTTTTTCGGGACTGCGACATTATAGCGGACACATCGGACACTTTTGACACATTTTTTTGGGCCATTCACATTTATACAGTGAACAGTGCTATAAATATGCATTGATTACTGTATAAATGTGACTGTCAGGGAAGGGGTTAACACTAGGAGGCGGGGAAGGGGTTAAATGTGTAGCCTACTGAGTGTTCTAACTGTAGGGGGGGGGGTGACTGAGGGAGGTGACCGATCTGTGTCCCTATGTACAAGGGACACAGCATCAGTCTCCTCTCCCTGACAGGACGTGGATCTCTGTGTTTACACACAGAGATTCATGGTCCTGCTCAGTTACTGGGTAATCGCGGGTGCCCGGCGGCCATCGCGGGAGCTGGGCACGTGCATTTTGTTCCCAGTAACGCGGCGGATGCACGAGCATGCCACCGGCGGCGCGTGCGCGCCCACCCCCTAGCAGGTTTAAATGACAGGACGTCATATGACGTCCTGTCAGAACAATAGGGTTGCCATGTGGTTAAAAAAAAGAAAAGCAGATTTCCCTATTCAAACAATCTAGATGGATGGATGAATTCTCCCCGCTGCACTATTGTTATCTGACTGCAGGGACTGTCAAATCAAACAATAATTTTACAACTTTCCTTTTCAAGAGAAACCAATTGTTATGCCGCGTACACACGACCGTTTTTAATGTCATGGAAAAAACTACATTTTTCTCAACGTGTTTCTTGTCAAGCCTGCCTTGCATACACACGATCGTGAAAAAAAATGCTCGAGCATAGCGCTGTGACGTACAACACGTGCAACGGCACTATGAGGGTCCTTTCACACGGAGCGGACTATTTTTCGATCCGCCCCGTGTGTCTCCTCCGCTCTCCCCTATGGGGAATCGAATGAATACGGACCGCGTGTCCGTATTCATTGGATCCGATCCTTCAGACGGAAGAAAAAGATGAGTTAGGCTTACCGGTAACTGCTTTTCTGAGAGTCTTCCAGGACAGCCCATGAGACCTAGGGCTCCTCCCACCAGGACAGGAAACACGTTAACCCCCACCAGATAAAAGGGCGGTCCTCCAGGCCCCATGCCAGTCTTCTCGAGAACCGTAGGACTTCCCTGAAAAACATATGCATTAATACACATAACTTCCATACAAAAACCGGGTGGGAATCCGGCTGTCCTGGAAGACTCTCAGAAAAGGAGTTACCGGTAAGCCTAACTCATCTTTTCTCCCAAGCGTCTTCCAGGACAGCCCATGAGACGATGAGCCAGAACTTACCAGTCTAGGGTGGGACAACTGCCTGAAGGACCTTTCGACCAAACGCCTGTTCTTGAGCAGATAGCAAATCCAGGCGATAATGTTTCATGAAGGTCGAATAACTGGACCATGTGGCAGCCTTGCAAATTTGTTCCGGTGTAGCACCAGCCCTCTCAGCCCAAGACGCGGACAAAGCTCTCGTTGAGTGCGCAGTAACAAAAGGGGTAGGAATTTCTTTAATTTTATAGGCTTCTGAGATGGCCTGTTTAATCCATCTAGCCAATGTGGCTTTAGATGCCCTCTTACCCTTGTGTGTGCCTGAGAAAAGGATAAATAAAGCGTCTGTCTTTCTGAAGGTCTTTGTGACCTCTAAATAGATGAGAAGGGATCTTCTTACGTCTAAAAAACTAAATTTATTTTCCTGATCACCCTGCGGTGAACTACAGAAGGATGGCAGTACAATATCCTGTGATCTGTGGAATGCACTAGCTACTTTGGGTAAAAACCCTGGATCCGTTTTTAACACGACACGATCCTTAAAAATTGTGAGAAATGGCTCCCTTACTGACAAAGCCTGTAACTCGCTTACCCTACGAGCTGAGGTAATTGCTACCAAAAAAATAGTTTTTAGGGTAAGTAATTTAACAGAAATCTCCTCTAAGGGCTCAAAAGGAGGTTCTACCAGAGTTTGAAGCACCAGGGACAGGTCCCAAGTTGGACAACTTCTTATCACTACTGGCCTGGCCCTGGAAATGGATTTAAAAAATCTCGCTACCGTGGGATTTTCCAGAAGAGAAACCTGGAGGAAAACACTAATAGCTGCCGCTTGTACTTTCAAGGTACTAACCGAAAGACCCTTGTCGACACCCTCTTGAAAAAATTCCAAAACAGAAGGAATATCATGCGTTGATCTTTGGTTTTCAGACAACCATGAATTAAACTTTTTCCAAACCTTGGAATATATGGCTCTAGTGACTGGTTTTCTGCAATTCACCAAAGTTTTGATCACTTTGTCAGAAAACCCCTGAGCCTTCAGTATCTTCTCTTCAGATACCAAGCCGTCAAGCTTAAGGACACTACTTGTGGGTGTGACACTGGACCCTGAGATAACAGGTCCTCTCTCTCCTGAAGTCTCAATGGAGGCTTCGAGACCAGAGACTGTAGCAGGGAAAACCATGACCTCTTGGGCCAGAAGGGGGCGATCAGAATTAGGTCCGTTTCTTCTAGGAGAAACTTCCGGAGTACTTCTGGAATAAGCCTGATCGGCGGGAAGGCGTAGCAGAGGTCGAATGGCCATGGATTCGCCAGTGCATCGATCCCCAGTGATCGATCTTCTGGGTTCAGAGAAAAGAACTCCTCCGTCTTGCGGTTGAGCCGATTTGCGAACAAATCTGCTTCGGGCCAACCCCATTTGTTGGTGATCTCTGCAAATACTTCTGGATGAAGCGACCAGTTGTCTCGCTCCACCCTGTGGCGACTGAGGTAGTCTGCCAGGCAGTTTTTCGTCCCCTTCAGGTGCACAGCGGATATTGAGGCTAGATTTACTTCTGCCCAAGTAAAAATTCCCTGAGCAACCTCTTGAAGTATCCGACTCCTCGTGCTTCCCTGCTTGTTGAGGTACGCCACTGTTGCAATATTGTCGGATAGGATCTGGAGATTGTGACCCCTGATCTCCGACTGAAAGGCTTGCAGGGCTCTCTGAACCGCTAGTAGTTCCCTCTGGTTCGATGAAGCTTTGGCTTCTTTCCCAGACCATTTTCCCTTTGCGACCTGGTCGCTGAGGTGGGCCCCCCATCCCCAGGAACTCGCGTCCGTCGTGATCCTTTTGGACACAGGAATGGACCATGGCAGGCCCCTTGTTAGGTGAAGATGTGTCCTCCACCACCATAGGCTTCTTTTCACCTTGGTAGGTAACAGAACTTTTGACTGCAGAGACCTTACATCTCCATCCCAGTTTCTCAGGAGAAACATCTGCAACGGTCTTTGATGGAATCTTGCCCATGGCACTGCCGGAAAACATGAGGTCATCAGACCTACAGTACTTGAAATCTCCCTCAGCGTGACCAACTGACTGGTCTGTAGAGCTGAAACTGCTTGCACCATCTTGGAGACCTTTTCCTCCGGGAGAAAAACCTTCTGGTTTACTGAGCAGATGTTGTAGCCCAGATATTTCACCCTCTGAGCTGGATTTAGGGAAGACTTCTCCCTGTTTATGAGCCAGCCTAAGGACTGAAGGAAGTCCTGTACCGTCTGGAGATCTCCTAGTAATTTCTGGTAAGAATCTGCCACTATTAACAGGTCGTCCAGGTAAGGGATGACAGTTATTGCTTTCAACCTTAGCGGAGCCAGCGCTTCCCCTAACACCTTTGTAAAGATGCGTGGGGCTGAAGACAGACCAAAGGGGAGGGCTTGAAATTGAAAGTGCCGGATTCCTGTTCCCAATTTGACCGCTAGCCTCAGGAATCTCTGGAATGCTGGATGGATCGGGACGTGTAGATAAGCATCCCTTAAGTCCAAAGTGGCCATGAAGCAGTTTGGGTAAAGCAGATTTCGGATTGAGAATACTGTCTCCATACGGAAATGCTTGTACCTGATCGATCGATTTAGAGACCGAAGATTCAGAATAAGCCGATACTTTCCTGACGGCTTTCTGATCACAAAAATATGGGAATAGAACCCCTTGCCTTGATCTGATTGGGGAACAGGAACCAGGACCTTCTGATCTAGCAAGTCTCCTATTTGGAGACCCAGAGCCCTCGCTTTCTCCCGATCTTTGGGAAGAGAGGTGATCAATAGTCGCTCTGGTGGTTGGCAGGAGAATTCCAGCCTGTATCCATTTGCCACTAGATCCAGGATGAAGGGACTTGAAGTGACTGCTGCCCACTGTGGGAGAAAGGCCCTCAATCTTCCTCCCACAGGGAGATGCTGGTCACTGTGGCTTGGCGGGCTGTTGAGGTGTGCGAAACAAAACACCCCCTCTACCTTTGCCCTTGTGCCCGTCCCAATGCTTCTTGGGCCTATTGTCCTTTTCTCTAGGACCCTGCTGCCTGTATTGGCCACAAATTTTTTTTCTGGCTGTCTGTTTCTTTTTGTTCTCTGGAAAGGCCTTTTTTCTATCGGCCGTACGTTCCAGTGCTTCCTGCAGCCCTGGGCCGAAAAGATGATCCCCCGTTAGGGGAAGCCCACATAGGCGTAATTTAGAGGCTGCATCGCCTGACCAGGTTTTAAGTCAAAGGCTTCTTCTGGCTGAATTCACTAAGGCCGAAGTCCTAGCCGTCATTCTTACCGACTCTGCGGAAGAGTCTGCTAGAAAACCCACAGCATTAAAAAGAATCGGAAAGGATTTCAGAATCTCTTCCCTAGAGGTACCTGCCAACAGATGGTTTTTTATCTGTGTAAGCCATTCTTCCAGGTTTCTGGCTACACAAGTGGAGGCCAGAGCCGGCTTGGGATTTCCAATAGCTGATTCCCAGGCTCTGTGAAGGAGAATATCTCCTCTTTTGTCCATCGGGTCCTTAAGCGTACCCATATCATCAAACGCTAAGTCCGAATTTTTTGAAACTTTTGAAAGAGGTGCGTCTAACTTTGGACTTTTATTCCACGGCTGCGCTGTATCCTCATCAAATGGAAACCTTCTTTTTAGGTTACCGGAAAAGAAAGGTTTTCTTTCTGGATTTTCCCACTCCAGCTTGATAGTATCAAGGAGGGAACTGTGCACAGGAAAAACTTTAGATTTCTTTTTGTGCAAACCTTTGTACATAAGGTCATGTTTAGACAAATGTACCTCCTCCTCTTCCATTTCCAGAGTTGCATAAATGGCCTTTAATAAGCTATCCACTTCCTCCAGAGACAACTTAAATCTTGAGCCCCTAGAGGATTCTCTATCCCTGGGCCCTGAATCTGACCCTGATTCCTCTGGAGAGGAACGGGTAGATCTAGCTTCAGTCTCAGAGTCTTCACTCTCCACATTCTGTTGTGTAATGTTACTAACTGTGGATTTTCTGCTTGAAGACGTACCCTCTGAGGGAGCCTGCAATTTATCAATTAGATTTCTGAAAGAGCTAAAGGTAGATTTAAGCTCATCACTAACTGAAGTCAGAATTTTCTGACATGAGGCTACCGGTTCATCTTTAGTTAGGCCTGAAATACAGGAGCGGCAAACTGGTTTACTCCATGAGGAGCTCAGTTTACTACCACACACTGCACACTTTCTTTTTGGTGGCTGCGCTTGGGCTTTGTCCTGAATCTTGGCCTGCAAGAGAACAAATAACCCTATAAATACACTTGCCACATACCCTCCATCACACCCCGTGCAGGAGAAAAGAAAAATGTGCACCCTTCACCTAGTCCTTACTAGTTACAAGGGGAAGAAAAGACACTCACAGGTTTGTGCAGGAAGAAAGTATTACTTCAGGCTTACCTGTGAGGAGCTGGCGTTTGGGCTTGATTCCACTGCCTGTGCAGGAATTTCAAAGGAGTCCATCCTGCCCCCGTCGTGGTCCGCAGCCTGTGCTGGGTTACCGCTTTTTAAAAACGCCAGTCACCCAGCGTCCCTGTTCGCGCCGTTTTTTGAGACAGGAACCAGCGTCTCCGGCGCCCGCCAATGACGTCATACGCCCCGGAAGTGACCCCTCCGGGACTTCCTGAACCAGCGTGGAACGCAAGTTCCGCCCCTTCCTGCCGCGCGGCTTCCTCCTTCCCCTGCATGTTCTAGCCTGGCTGTACTGGCAGGGGAAAAGCCGCTCTGCTGCTCCAGCGCAGCGCTGAAAAAAGAACCAGCGATTCTTTGCAGGGGGAGCACGGACAACATGACGGTACAGACATTCCCCATGCACCGAGAACAGGGACAGCAGCCACAAACCAACTCCCCGATGGATGTGCCGCTCTGGGTAGGAAGAGGTAGGAAACAACACTCACCCATTGTGCTCCAGCACAGCTCCAGGAGCCCTGCTCTAGAGACCTAGGGGAACCAGTTCCAGGAAACATGTTACCCCTCGTCCGGAGGAAACACTAATACTGGCATGGGGCCTGGAGGACCGCCCTTTTATCTGGTGGGGGTTAACGTGTTTCCTGTCCTGGTGGGAGGAGCCCTAGGTCTCATGGGCTGTCCTGGAAGACGCTTGGGAGAAAATAGGGTTTTCTTCCGTCTGAAAAACCGGATCTTTGCAGAGGCGGGTCATTACGGACGTTAGCGGATGCATCATCCGCTAACGGCCGTGATCACATAGGGTATCATTACAAGTCCGTAAACGGACTTGTAATAAACGGACGAACGGTCCGCCCGTGTGAAAGGACCCTAAAGGAGAAGTTCCATTCGGATGGCGCCACCCTATGGACTGCTTTTGCTAATTTTGTGTTAATAAAAGTTTGGTGAGAGACGCTTTTTAGTCTTCGTGCTTTTCAGTCTGTTACAGTGTGACGAATGTGCTATCTCCATTAGAAACGCTAGTTTTACCAGAACGAGTGCTTCCGTCTCATAACTTGCTTCAGAGAATGCACGTTTTTTTTCCCGTTGTTAAAGCCCACACACGACCGTTTTTCACGACTTTAAAAACGTCGACGTGAAAAACGACGGGTAAAATGAAAGCATGTTCTAAGTTTTTAATGCCCATTTTTCACGTCAAGAAAAAATGCTCTAGTTTTTAATGACCAATTTAAAAAATTGAATTTTTCTCGTCATGAAAAATGGTCGTGTGTACATGGAATTAGATTGATGTCTGTCTACTGAGAATGGTGCAGCTGGTCCCTGCTGAACTGGCTGCATTTCAATCCACCTATGGCTTTAGGCAGGCCATGCACGGTGGTGTATTTGGACCTGTTAAGCCCTGTACACACGATCGGTTTGTCCGATGAAAACAGACCGATGGACTGTTTTCATCGGACAAACCGATCGTGTGTGTGCCCCATCGGTTTGTTTTCCATCGGTGAAAAAAAATAGAACATATTTAAAAATGTTCCTATGGATAAAAAACCAATAGAAAAAAACGATCGTCTGTAGTGTTTTACGTCACCGCGTTTTGACTGATGGAAGACTGATGAAAGTCAGCTTCATCGGATATCCGATCGTGTGTACAAGGCTTAGCAGCAAATGAATCCTGCTTCAGTCAATTTTCTGCTTTTATGTTCTCTGAGCAGCATACTAGCCTTTAAATACAATGGAGTTTTATTCAGCACTACCAACAATAAACAACTTTCCTAGACTGTATCTTCCTGTATTCATAAGACTATGGGGGAGAGTTACTAAAATTAGGGAGTGCAAAATCTGGTGCAGCTCTGCATGGTAGCCAATCAGCTTCTAACTTCAACTTGAGAATAAAACCTGGAAGCTGATTGGTTTCTATGCAGCGCTGCACCAAATTTTGCACTCTCCAGTTTTAGTAACTCTAACCTCTATGTTTTTTAAATTAAATGGCTAACCTTTTCATTTTAACCTTTTACTGGAGGCTCAAACTGCACACATGAAAAAAGAAAAAAGGTATCCATATAGAAGAGAACGCTGAATTGATTGGTACCGAAGGCAATGCGTACACACAGTTGATAATTAAGAATTGGTCATGGCCTGGATTTTTGACCTCCAACCAAGGAGCATTTGCACCCATATAGCATAGGGTGACCAGACATCTCCAGTTTCAGGGGACAGTCCCCTGATTGAGGACACTGTCCCCGGACCAAGTCTGTCCCTAAGCCATGACTAAGCACTGAACCAGTGTGAGACGCGTCGGCTGTCCCTTTTCTGGCTGTATTCTGTGATGTCCTTTGATTTTACAAATAAAGACAACTTTTTGAACTTACTTTTGAGTGCGGCTGTCCATCCCTTTTGAAAATTCTACATTTGCCTAGTGCATTGCCAGCACCTTGGTTTCCTGGGAGGTTCCTAATTGTTCACAAGACCCACCTGGCGCGTGACTCCTTTCCCTCTGTCCCTAGTTTTGTCCCCAGATTGGATTTAATAGGGGGCAATTTCAAAGACAATCAGTGCAGACTTAAAAAAAAAATAGAATTACACCCCCCCCCCCCCCCCCTGGCCGCCGTGCCTACTAGCATAGGGTGTTGTTTTTTTCCCATTATCTGTGCCCGTTTCTGATGATCATGTGCTGGTCGGAGCGGAGGGAATATTTCTTCAGTTTCGGGCGCATGCCCGTTCAGCTTCACTCGCATTTTCTTCTGCCTTGGCTCAAATCCTGGCCAGCCACCTGCCTATCTCCTTGCCTTCCCTGGCGGAGTGATCTTCCTGCGCTCCCCATCCAGTAGTAGCCAGGGCCCGAAGAGTAAGACTTGAGAGGCTGTGAGGCGGGCGGCGACGGGCAGAGAGTCGCTGATTGTTGCCATTACTAGTAAAGAAAAAACATGTCCCGCATTTTAAAAATCCGGTCACCTTATTGTAGCAATGACATAGGAAACCACACAGTGATGTGATAATTCCTGCAACCACGGAGTCACTGCTATGCCCAAACAATTGCATCAATGCTCTACCATGTAGCTTCCTTAGCTGCTGGCTTCACTGTAAAATTGTTATACTCGGTTCTAAACCATACTTCTCAACTGTCCCTGATTTTCAGGGACTGTCCCTGATTTGGAGCAATGTCCCCCTGTCCCTCTTTCTTCATTTGTCCCTCATTTTGGCCTGATCTATATAGATGTATATAAAATGCTCTTTTTATCTTTCAAAAATTGTTCCCCCGGTGCTAAACCTTTCATCCAAATTCTAAATTGCTGCATTTGTAAATTTTAAAAGCCAGGATAAAGGAATAGTAGTGGTAAAAAAAGGTCCTTTTGGATATAATTAACCTTTTGGTTAATTGTTCTTTAAGGGGGTGGGTCAGGGGGGTGTGTCCTATGCCTACATACATTTGCAAGTAGATGTCCCTCATTTCAATCTCAAAATGTTGGGAGGTATGGTTTAAATTACTGTAATGCAACTTTGATGCGTATTCAGTGTGATTATGTACTGTAGTGTGACTTTGATGCGACTTTACCTATTCTATGGGACTGAGTCGCACAAAAATCACATCAAAGTAGTGCAGGAACCTTTTCCAAGATCACACTGTTCTGAGCACTGGGATTTTCCATGTCATTCGATTCTGTGTGGCTCAAGTTGCCTCAGAAGTCACACAAGTGTGAACCAGCACTTGGTGGTTGTGGGAATTGTATGACTATCTGTGATTCATTTTTTGCATTGTAAGTGGTTATTATACCATTAAGGGTTCTCCCAGAATGTGACTTTATGAACTCAGCCTGTAACAGTACCTTTTATTTCTACAGATCCTTCCTTCCCTGTATATCCTCTGGTCTGCACGTCTGCAGATGACATTATGTTCTGTTCAGATAGCACAGTGCAGGCTCTGCACGTCTATTCTGTGCCTCCACCCAGCAGCAGTAAGATGTCCAGACTAACAGCTCAATCCACACATTACACAGTCCATTAGAGCCTCTGTTTAATGCATGGCTTTCATAGATGCCAACTGTCCTGGATTTACCAGGACATTCCTACATCTCTGTCCTTTGTCCAGATTAGGGATGAGCTGAACATCCCCCTGTTCGGTTCGCACCAGAACCTGCGAACACACCAAATGTTTGTGTGAACTTTAGAACCCCATTAAAGTCTATGGGATGCGAACGTTTGAAATCTAAAGTGCTAATTTTAAAGGCTAATATGCAAGTTATTGTCCTAAAAGCCCTCACTGGACCCATCCAATCTTGACAACCTACGCCCCATCTCCTTGCTCCCTTTTTTATCCAAACTCCTTGAACGTCTAGTCTACAACCGACTGAGCGTCCACCTTGCTGATAATAGCCTTCTTGATCCCCTTCAGTCTGGATTTCGTCCTCAACATTCCACAGAAACTGCTCTCCTAAAACTAACAAATGATATACTAATGGCCAAAACTAAGGGACACTATTCTGTGCTCCTACTCCTGGACCTCTCTGCTGCCTTTGATACAGTTGATCATCCCCTCCTCCTCAAAAAACTCCACACCTTTGGTCTCTGTGACTGTACTTTTCGCTGGTTCTCTTCTTACTTATCCAACCCTACCTTCAGCGTTACTTACAATTCTACTTCCTCCTCTCCTCTTCCATTCTCCATTGGGGTCCCCCAAGGTTCTGTTCTTGGACCTCTCCTATTTTCGATCTACACCTCCTCCCTGGGTCAGCTGATAGCCTCCCATGGCTTCCAATATCATCTCTATGCTGATGACACTCAAATCTACCTCTCTACCCCTCAACTCACTCCTTCATTCTCCTCCCGTATCACTAATTTACTATCAGATATATCACTTTGGATGTCGCACCACTTTCTCAAACTCAATCTATCCAAAACGGAACTTATCATTTTCCCTCCCCCACGTGTCTCTTCCCCTGATCTCTCTGTCAAAATTGATGGCACAACTATTAGCCCATCCCCACATGTCAAGGTTCTAGGTGTAGTCCTGGACTCTCAACTGTCCTTTAAACCTCACGTTCAATCTCTGTCCAAAAATTGCCGCCTCAACCTTCGCAACATCTCCAAAATACGCCCCTTTCTAACCAATGACACCACAAAACTATTAATTCACTCCCTGGTCATCTCTCGCCTTGATTACTGCAACTCCCTTCTCACTGGCTTACCGCTGCACAATCTCCTCTTCAGTCCATCATGAACGCTGCTGCCAGACTCATCCACCTTACCAACCGCTCTGTCTCTGCTGCTCCTCTCTGCCAATCCCTCTACTGGCTTCCGCTCACCCAACAAATTAAATTCAAACTACTAACTACTAACAATTACCTACAAAGCCATCCACAACTCTGCCCCCAGCTACATCACTGACCTAGTCTCTAAATACCAACCTAATCGCTCTCTTCGTTCTTCTCAAGACCTCCTACTCTCTAGCTCTCTCATCACCTGCTCCCATGCTCGTCTCCAGGACTTTTCCAGAGCCTCTCCAAGCCTATGGAACTCCTTACCCCAATCTATCCGTCTATCTCCCTCTCTATTAGCTTTTAGAGTATCCCTGAAAACCCTTCTCTTCAGAGAAGCCTACCCTTCCCACACCTAGCAACTGCACTTTTCATTTGAGTCCATCTGACCATCCCCCACAGATAACTACCCTTTGTTCCACTTGACCCTCCCTTCTAGATTGTAAGCTCTTACGAGCAGGGCCCTCTGATCCCTCCTGTTTTGATTTGTATTGTGAATGTACTGTCTTCCCTGATGTAAAGCGCTGCGTAAACTGTTGGCGCTATATAAATCCTGTATAATAATAATAATAATAAAAAGTGTTTGGGGACCCGGTTCCTGCCCCATGGGACATGTATCAATGAAAAAAAAAAGTTTTAAAAACGGCCATTTTTCGGGAGCAGTGAATTTAATAATGCTTAAAGTGAAACAATAAAAGTGAAATATTCCTTCAAATTTCGTACCGGGGGGGGGGGGGGGGGGGGGGGGTGTAAAGTATGCCTGTGAAATACTGCATGTTTCCTGTTCTTAGAACTGTCTCTGCACAAAGTGTCATTTCTGAAGGAAAAAGAGTAATTTAAAAATGACTCGCGGCTCCCGGCAATTCAGAGAGAATTCATTCATAGAAAATAAAAAAAGCGTTGGGGTCCCCCCAAATTTAATTACCAGGCCCTTCAGGTCTGGTATGGATATTAAGGGGAACCCCGCCATCAATTTTAAAAAATAACGTGGGGTTCCCCCCAAATATCCTGTCCAGACCCTTAAGGTCTGGTGTGGATTTTAAGGGGAACTCCACCCCAAATTTAAAAAAAAAATGGCGTGGAGTTCCCCCAAAAATCAACACCAGACCCCTTATCCGAGCACGTAACCTGACGGGCTGCAGAAAAGAGGGGGGGTCGAGCAAATTGGCAGGGGTTTTCTTGAATCCCTTGGCCTGTTGGGAGCACCTATATATTCTAGTGAGTTCATGTGATCTCTGTTATGTGCCACCTGGACAGCTGTCTGGGTGGACATGTGTCGTGTGTGATGTGTCGTGAGACTGGGCCTATCCAGGGGGAGTCTGTCTGCTAGGCTGTTTAAGGGCCTTTCCAGAAGCAAGAAAGCAGCACAGGGTTGGGATTGTGGCTTGCAGTCCAACCAGAAGTGACAGTTCTGAACCTGTCATGGTCAGAGGTAGAGGGGAAGCTGTCACCACTAAGGGACCAATCCCCGTATTACCAGGGACCACAATGAGTAAGTGAAGCAAGTACCGGAGCAGCGTTCTCGTGATTGGGCAAGGTGGAGAATCGGGAAACTTCAGCTGGTGATCAGGGACCCAACCAGCGGAGGTGATGCTTGCAGAGCAGCCTTGTGTATCAAAGCCAGGGACTGAGCAGGCCAGTGGGGTGAAGCTTGAGGCGCTGTACACACAGCAGAGAACCTCGACGGGCAGAACACATCGTTCCGCCCGTCGAGGTTCTCTCCCGGCCGTCGAATTCGGCGACCCGCCCGTCGGGAATGGCAACCAGCCATTCTTCCAGGCGGGCCGTCGAGGAAATAGAGAGCGTGCTCTCTATTTCGGCTCGACGGGAAGCTCGCCGAGACCGTACAAACGGCCGAGGTCCTCGCTGGAATGTGCATTCCAGCGAGGTTCTCGCTGGTTTTCAGCGAGAACCTCGGCCGTGTGTACTCCGCCTGAGAAGTATCTGAAGTGCCAAGCTAGGGACCCAGCAGAGAAGCAGTGGTGACAATTGAGGAAGATACCATTGTAAAGATTAGAGGAGCTCAAGGGATTCAGAGTCAGTGAATCAGAGGTTCCATTGAGAGACCGGGAGCTCAGTGTGCTTCTACAAGGAGTAAAGGTGAAAGAATTATTGCACTTTGTGTTAGGAACTGTTAAAGACTGTTGCCATAGGAGACAACATTTCTGCACATGCAGATGTGGCTTCTTGCTGGAGGCCTTTCCCTGCTGCACAGCTGTCCTCCTATTGAAGTCTCGAAGTCTGCAATTGAACTTGCAACTACTAAAGGGGGTCCTGGCCATAACCCTCTTTCCCCCATAAAAGATTGTAAGAGAAATAAATATCTCTTTTGCATTCAAGAAGTGTCTGGAGCCCAGTATCTTCCACCTTGTACCCACTATACCTCACAATCCACCATATATGGAAGGATGTTAGCTATCTCTAGCCCTGGAGGTCCTGATTAGACTGTATATATGTATATATATATATATATATATATATATATCTATATATATAGATATATATCTATATATGTGGCAAAGTCCCCAGGGGTCCCTGAAGCCCAATGGTGACCTCCAAAGTTAGAGACCGCTGACATCCTTCTGAGTAGAGTGGGTTGTAATGCAAGATAAAAGGGTGGGCGCCAGACACTTTTAGAATGCAAAAATGTATTTATTGTCTCTTGAACAGAACTGTGGGAGAGAGTGTTATGGCCAGGACACCCTTAGGTAGATGCAGTGGCGTAGCGTGGGGGGGGGCTGCCCCAGGCGCAAAATTTAGAGGGGCGCAGCGGCAGGAGACTGTGAGCTGTTCTGCTTTGCTATGAGAAAGAAGTTGCGGTGCAGTCCCGGCTTAGGCTCCACGGTGACACTGACACAGCAGTGAGTAAATGTACACTGAAGACCATCCATGATTATCCCAGGGATTGTGACCGTGCAGAGATTGGGGGGGAAGGAGAAGGGCAGGTCAGTATAGGAATCAGGTAGGTCAGTGTAGTGGTCAGTATAGTAATCAGATAGGTCAGTTTAGTGGTCAGTGTTTGAATCAAGTAGGTTAGTATAGTGATCAGGTAGGTCGGTGTAGGAATCAGGTTGGTCAGAGTACTACTGTACTAGTGGAAGGGACTCGGAGAGTGCTAAAAATCTGTGGGTTAGGGGGTGCAAATCTTTTGCCCTGCCCTGGGCGCTGACAAACCACGCTACGCCACTGGGTAGATGCAATGTTAATTGGCAGACTCAGAGACTTCTATAGGCAGACAGCCATGCAGGCGAAGGCCTCCAGCTGGACACCACTTCTGTATAGGTAAGACACTGTCTCCTATGGCAACAATATTGTAGAAGTTACTAACTGTAATTGCATCCAACTATTTGCAACATGAACAGTTCTCAGCTTACCCCACCATCATTCACTGTGGTTCTTCACTCAATGAGCTCTCAGTCTCTCCCTAGAGTTCAGATCCAATAGCCACTGGATCCCCTGAGCTCTTCCACTGTTAGCACTCAGTATCTTCCTCAAGCGTCACCCCCTCTTCCCTGCTGGGCCCCTGGATTGGCACTCACAGTTACTCTTCAAGCGTCACCCCTGCTGACATGCTAGGTCCCTGACTTGGCACCCACTAATGCTCCACAAGCGTCACCTCTGCTGTCCCGCTGGGCCCCTGGCTTGGCACTTGCACTTCACCGTTCCCAGCTGGTGAAAAGTCTGCTCTATTACTGGCCTCAGATTACTCACAGTGCTGTGGTAACAAGGTGGATGGTTTGGACTACAAGCCCGCAGTCCCAACCCTACGCTGCTCTCCTGCTTATGGATAGGCCCTCAGACCAGGGGCTGATCCAGAGTCTTATCTCAGGAGGGGCACTGCCAAAATATTTGCGGGCAATTTGTAGGGTGGATAGGGTGGGAGCAGCCAGGTGGAGGGGAGGACTGGGTGGAAGCAGCCATGTGGAGGGGAGGACTGGGTGGGAGCAGCCAGGTGGAGGGGAGGACTGGGTGGGAGAAGCCAAGTGGAGGGGAGGACTGTTGTGGAAATTTCTATTATTGTATGTTGTCAGATGTCCCCCAGTGTCGGTTTTGCTGTAATGCGCTCAGGTGATCGTATTCACGCATACAGACGTTGGTGGAAGGCCATTGGCGCAAACACCTTTTCATGGACACAGCAGATTTACGAGCTCCTTTTAGAGATGTTCATTTATGCCTCAGCAAGGGACTGGCCACTTCTTGTCGACTGCATTAATGACTCAGAGTGGACAGATCTGCGTACATGGGAAGACTAGCATAACTATACGAAAATTATGGTTATCTGATCCATGATTTAGTATGGTTTGCAACAATGGCAGCAGTGATTTGGTTTGCACACGGCTTTGTGCAGAGCCATGCTTCCTGATTTCTTTGTCTCAGAGAGCATTGACCCTGCCCCCAGCCGTTTGCGCACATCACTGCTAGCATTATTTGAATCACATGTCTGTGATTGGTTCTTTTGAAAGTATACAAAATGTCTGATTGGCTGTTTTGTGAAGCCACCACCTTCTTTGTTACTCTTGTTGACACTATAAATAAATGGAAGCGGGCTTAGCAGTGATAGCTGGGAGTTATGGATGAGAACAAGCTGGGGTGATGGTCTCTTTAACTTGGATGAATAGTGAGTGAACTTATTTAGTTTAAAGATGGGTTATTTCACTAAGACGAAGTGTGTGCTTTTTAGCGCAGGGCAAAATGGCGGTATGCTCTGCATAAAGCCCATTTGTCAATGTCAGGACAGGGTGGGAGAAGCCAAGTGGATGGGAGGACTGTGTGGGAGCAGCCTGGTGGAGAGGAGGACTGGGTGGGAGCAGCCAGGTGGAGGGTAGGACTGGGTGGGAGCAGCCAGGTGGAGGGGAGGACTGGGTGGGAGCAGCCAGGTGGAGGGGAGGACTGGGTGTGAGCAGCCAGTGGGAGAGGAGGACTGGGTGTGAGCAGCCAGGTGGAGACAAGGACTGGGTGTGAGCAGCCAGGTGGAGGGGAGGACTTGGTCTGAGCAGCCAGATGGAGGGGAGGACTGGGTGTGAGAAGCCAGGTGGAGGAGAGAACTGGGTGGGAGCAGCCAGGTGAAGCAGAGGACTGGGTCGGAGCACCCAGGTGGAGCAGAGGACTGTGTGGGAGCAGCCAGGTGGAGAGAAGGACAGGGTGGGAGCAGCCAGATGGAGGGGAGGTAAGTTCTTACCTTGGACGATAATAGAATCTTCTCTGGCTCCTTTCACCCGACAGCCTCATGGTCTCTCTTCCCCCTCCTGCTCGGCATGCTGGGGGCTTCAGTCCTCTCAGGGAATCATCCTGGGGCCTGCTGGTATCCTAGACTACATGTCCCATAATGCTCTAGGTTCTAGTTTCCCAGCCATTGGCTCTAAATGTAGCCAATAGGAGCAGGCATTTGCAGGTGAAAGCTCGGCTGAAGGAGGAGAAGGGAGGGGTGGAAATCCCCCGCAGCTGAGGCTCTGCTTGTGTCTCCTTACAGAGCCTGTCAGTTTTGGTGCTGCTGTCCTGTCCTGATTGAGCCTAGGGGTCGGCATCAGCACAGCCTGCTCACTCGTTTTTTTGGGGGGGGGGCAATTGACCCGTTGCCCCCCTCTGGATCCTTCCCTGCCTCAGACAGCCTGGCAGCCAGATGTCCCCAGGATAGAACTCAGGCACAGAACCCCCGAACACCTGACTCCACCAAAAATAAATAGGCTCTCCCAGCAGGACCCAAGAAAATCCTTGCCCATTGGCTAAGACACCTCATTAATTCCAACTACCGCCTGGCAACACAATTTGATAGAAGCCCTGCCTAAACATCATATACACACACGCACACAAATTTTCTCTATATACATATATATATACACATACGCCCTCATAGCACAAATCCTATAGCCCTTAAGTTTCCCCTCTGAGCATAACCCCCCACCCCAAATCTCCAATCCTAGCACAAATCCCCTTTTATAACTAAAATCCCCCTGCTAGTAAAATTCAACCCACCCAAATCTCCCCTCTTAGCACAAATCCCCCCCAAATCAACCCTCCCAAATGTAGCCTCCTAAAATAAATTGTACACCACTGTAGTCCCAATATTTCCTCCCCCAACCCCCCCCCCCTCCTAGTGGCCCCACCTCACATGACACCACTGTGCCCAGGGCAGCCTCCCCTCCTGCACACCCCTTGTCCTGGCCCTGCATGCCACAATATTGACTCACCAGAGATTGGGCTTTCCACATACATATTCATGCAGTGCCAGGACAAGTTCATCTATTGCAGGGCAAAGATACCAAACTGCGCTCCCAGTGTGGGGGAGGAGGTGACTGAAGAGTGTAAGATAACAGAAGGGAGGAGCTGGAGGGAGCAAGAGCACAGCCCCGCCCCCCGCCCCATCCTGACTCTGTCCTGGACACTTCTTTGCTCGACTGTGGGTTTTGCTCTCTCTACCTTGCTGCCTCCTGCTAGTGCAGAGCTTCTATGTCTGTGATTACTGCTGCTGGCTTCTAAATACAGAAGCGCTGCACTGGCAGGAAGGAGGAGAGGGAGAGAAAAACACATCCCACCCCACTTCCCACCTGATAGGAGTAGTGATGCTGCTGTCACTACTCCTGTCAGCCTTGTAACAGAAGGAAGGTGCCTCCATTCCCTACCATTACACAAATCTGTGGATTGGATGGAGTGGATTGAAATGTGCTTGGGTCAGGATGCTGTAGTGCGTGGGGGTTTTTGTGGAAAATGTTCGGTGAACTAATCCTTTAACCCTTTAAAATGGGAGTGCAGAACAAACTGCATTACAAGAATCCATAAGAGAATCATAGCCAAAATAGCTTTGGCTATACTTTTCCTTTAAAGTCTATGTATAGCAAAAACGAAGAGTTAAGCAGCAAAGGGTTAAATCCCTGAAAGTTTATTTTTCACTTCCTCTCTTAAAAATGCAACAGGAAGGTGCAGGGAATTTGTCAAAGTGAAGGGAATTCTCTTTCTATATCTTTGTCCACTTTAAAAGATTTCCCCTGCCTTTTGTTGTCGGGATAATGCTAATATTGTAGATTTATTCTTAATAACTTTTTCAGGGACATTTGTCATCATTACATACAGAAAGCAATAAAAACCTGACAAAGGGTCTAACCCTCAATCACTCTAAAACGAACAAAAATAAAAAAAATGCCTAGAGATACTCTACACTTTAGGCAGAACACTGCCACCTAGTGTATACTTTGTGGAAATTAGATGCCTTGCTTGAATTTTATTTGAAGCGATATTAAAGCTTAATTTTGTGTATGTGGGGGGAAGGGGGTGCTATTGCAGCACCAAAGCAATAAAGACCTGCCTCTGTGCCCACTTCCAGACTGTCTCTGTGTCCACTTCCAGCCTGTCTCTGTGCCCACTTCCAGCCTGTCTCTGTGCCCACTTCCAGCCTGTCTCTGTGCCCACTTCCAGCCTGTCTCTGTGCCCACTTCCAGCCTGTCTCTGTGCCCACTTCCAGCCTGTCTCTGTGTTCACCTCCAGAAGTGGGGTAATGTGTGTGTGCACATGCGCAAAGGTGTTAGGCGCAAAGGAACTTGTACATTTTTCTTAATGAATTGCGTTTTAGGGGCACGCTCTGCAGCAGGAAGTTCTTGGAGGCCAGGCAGTGCAGGGGGAAAAAGTAGAAAAATGTGACCCTTAAAACAGAAGTATGTTTTATTTTTATTTTTTTCAGAAACATATTTACTTAGGTGGATGCAATATTGGTCCGATGCGATTGGTCAAACACCGCCTGTCCTGGAGTTGCCTCACGACTTGCAAAGAGTTGTGTGAACCGGCTCTAATACTGTATTTGAAAACTGCAACACAATATCCCATACAGGGGTAGGAAAACAATTTACAAGGTATTCTACAACAACATTATTTAAAAAAATATATATATTAATGATTAACACTTTGTATAATTATTTAGTTTCAATTCTTGGCCTGAATTGAGGGTCATACAAGGTGTGTCTAAAAAGTTCAGTAAATGGTATCAGAAAACAAACAAAACAGAAGATATGAATGACCTTTATTGGCCTTCAAAATCCTTCACAACAAACTTTTGGCAACGTTCATAAAATTCAGCAAAGGCCTCTTTAGGAACCATTTGTTGAACCGTTGTCATCCATACTTGGATTGCCGCCATGTCTGCAAAATGTGCACCTTTCATGATTTCTTGACCTTTTGCAGACAATTTTTTTTGGGTCATGGGAAAAATGGTGAACGCCATTCCATTGATTACTACAAGTGATATTGTTTGCGCTGTGGTGGTGATGCCTAAAGGGTGATGGGAAAGGGGAAGTGAAGTAGTAAACTAGGTGAATACAATAAGTGACAAAAATATATAAATATATAGAAAAAATTCTATAAAACACAATGTGAACAAAGTAACAGTAAATAACAGTGACCGTGTCATCTATAAAGATGTGTGGTGGACATAATAGAATGCATGGTCAAACTCAGTCCTGCAGACAAAACCAAATAAAAAAAGAGAGTCCAACTTAATCATGCAACTCGGTGCAGCAAGTGAAATCTGGTGTGAAGTCAAAAGGAGATGTTCCAGCAGCCAAATGAGTGAAGGTGCAATGGAGGATTCCAAAACGTGCAGCCCACACCTCTAGTGATCCTATCAGCTTACCTCAAGGCTATCTGATATAGCCAGAAAGATAGGGCATCAAACTCTTGATGAATGGAAGCCTCAAATCCGGTGCATGGAAGGGGAAAGTACAAAAAAACAAACATAGAGTAGTCCTGTCACCACTGGAGGGATTCCTGCTAGCAGTCAAAAGATGTGCACTTACACAGAGTGGTGAAAGGGGGTGCCTATCTCCACGAGCAGCGAGCTCGTCAGGTGCTGCTCTGCTGCCGCTGTTTGGCTAGATGTTGATCCGCCGATACTCAAACGATGGTGTTTGAAACAAAAATAGGAGGGCACATCGCATAATACCGCAAAATAAAGATTTAATAAACAAAGCACAAAATAAAAACTCACATAAAGTCAGCTGAGGCGGTCATACATCCACGAGCAGCGAGCTCGTCTACCGTCCGTCAGGTGTAAAGGGTCCAGTGCTCCAATCCCGACGCGTATTCGTCACACCACGTGACTTCATCCCCTTCTCTGCCTTTGCATGTGTGCATCTATGCAGCTGTGCAAGTGGGCTCTTCCAGGACCCGAAGACCTGGCAGAGATTGTGGGCACATCTGTGGTAGAACCACCCTGGGAGGCGGACTGTAGTTCCACTTTAAAGTGCAACATTAAAAATTCCCAATTCCTTTATATAACATGCCTGGGGTGCCCTAATCGCTGCAGAAGCTTTGCCCCCACCCCCGTGTATTGTAATTTTGGGGTACCTTTGAAGGGGTCTGTGTGCGGTTTTTTTTGTTTTGATTTTTAAATGTTACTTTTAATGATTGCATAGAGTCCCCCCATAATACATACCAGACCTTTTGGGGGAGATTTACTAAAACTGGAACACAGAATCTGGTATAGTTTGTGCGTAGTAACCAATCTACAAACTGACTGCACTGCACTGGTGTGAACTAGAGCCACTGGAATAAATGGAAAACAATTTTTTTTTTTGTAATTTACATAATTTTTAGTGCAGAAAAAAAAA
Source organism: Rana kukunoris (assembly GCA_029574335.1). Classification (NCBI taxonomy): domain Eukaryota; kingdom Metazoa; phylum Chordata; class Amphibia; order Anura; family Ranidae; genus Rana; species Rana kukunoris. The sequence continues at coordinate 465,621,156 of CM056051.1, read as the reverse complement.
GCACACAGAACTGCATCTGGTGTGTGAACTAGCACTTAGCCCTGGTTCACACTGATGCTACTTTGAAATCATGCTACTTTACTTGAAGTAGCGCGATTTCAAAGTAGCAAGGCCAGCGCGATTTCAGGTGCTACTTGATAGACATTTGTGTGGCTTCATACACAGATGTCTATATAAATCGCACCTGAAATCGGCAAAATAATGCAGTAACTACTTTTGCAAATCGGTGCGGCTCCGCAAAATCGGTGTCGCACCAATTGGAACAGTGCCATTGCCGCCAATAGGCTGCGACTTGTCATGCGATTTGATCTCTCAAATCGCATGACAAATCGCTCCAATGTGAACCTAGGCTTATTGTCAAAGGTTAATTGAACAAGCTGAAGTTAAAAGCTGATTGGTTACTATGCACAGCTGCACCATATTCTGTGTGCTCCAGTTGTAGTAAATCTCCCCTTTGTGTCTGGTATGGATTTTAAGGGTGTGATCTCATGCAAGAAAAAAAAATGCCTGAAATTTTCCTAAAATCCATCCCGGATCCATAATCAAAGCATGATAAGAGAATGGGGGGGCTAGCATGCTGTTTCTCCCCCTGTCAAAGCTCCTTTTCCCCCATGTTGATGAGGACAAGAACCTCTTCCCTCTTCCCTACAACCTTGACATGGTACTTGTAGGGATCTGTGGGCAGGGGGTTTATTGAAATCTGGAAGCCCCCTTTAATAATAAAGGGGCCTCCGGATACCAATCTCCCCATGTAAATGAGCATGAATGAGTATAGAAAAAAAACATGCAACCTTCAAATGAACACACCCAAACCTTTGACAAATCCTTTATTTAAAAAAATTACCCCCCCCCCCCCGAAAATTGTCAGGGGCAGGGATAGCTGTGACATCATTGCCTAAATATGGCCGTGTAAGGCAATGTGCTGTGACATTAGTGCTTCCTAGGGGTGTGATGGCAGTAAGAACCCGCTACTTCCTTAGGAGCCAGTGACAATGGGAAGCTGTTATATATTGTGTATATACAGGGACGGACTGACCATTTAGGCTTGGGGGCCCCATCATGGTCGCCAACCTAAGTAAAACTAGGGACAGTATGTAAAAATCCCATAATTATAGCTGCCTGCCTTATGTGTGTGTGTGTGTGTATACTGTGTGTGTATATTGTGTGTCTGTGTGTGTATACTGTGTATGTATATTGTATGTGTGTGTGTATAATGTGTATGCATACTGTATGTGTGTGTATACTGTGTGTGTATATTGTGTGTCTGTGTGTGTATAATGTGTATGCATACTGTATGTGTGTGTATACTGTGTGTGCATATTGTGTGTCTGTGTGTGTATACTGTGTATGTATATTGTATGTGTGTGTGTGTATACTGTGTATGTATATTGTATGTGTGTGTGTATACTGTGTATGCATACTGTATGTGTGTGTATACTGTGTGTGTATATTATGTGTCTGTGTGTATACTGTGTATGTATACTGTATGTGTGTGTATAATGTGTGGCCCCATAATCTATTGTCCGGGGGCCCCATAATCTCCTATTGCCCGGGGGGCCCCATAATCTTCTATTGCCCGTGGCCCCATGAGTTGTCAGTCCACCCGTGCATATACAGTATATAGATGCCTCCGAACAGGGGGCTTGATAGACAAAAGTTTAGGCCTTTGTCTGAACACCAGAACAGTTTTGGACCAAACCATTGGCTCATTCATACTATCGAGTTCTATTCCAGTAAACAATGATAGCTGAGGGATTAGCTGCAAAAGAAAGAACTATGGGGAACAACAATATAGACAGATGTAAAGACTGCCTCAGTTGAGTTGATACCAGGGCTAAGCATATACTCTACTATAGGAGAATGGACTTTATGCCATATAAATGTTCGGCTCCCAGACCATCTGTATAAATGGGATGTTTGACAAATGCTGACTCATGAATTGAACTATGTCCCAGAAATGCTGAATACAACCAAACCCAGAGGACTAGTAGAATATACTGTATGTTGTATATGTAAAAAATTTCAAATCAAAGTGTATAAGTGTGTGCGCACAAGACAACATACAAGACAATGGAATGTTCCTGTTATTTTTTTTGTTACTGAATTAAATATTCACTATATAATTTAACCTGTAAGCTATAAAAACCTGAAGCGATATGCTGTATAAATGGATTCTGCTTCTACTGAGTTGGTCCCAGCTGTGCTGTTCTGCCAGTAATTACAGTTGTTCCAGCCATACACGCTGACTGCTGGACATCTGCAGAGCTGACTGTATAGCTCAACCGTTTATTGGGATTGCAGAAGGCGCAGAAGGAATTTTTTTAATGATGAGATTTTGGGCACTTAGTGTTTATGTGTCTCAGTACAGCATAGCCGACTGCTGAAAAAGATGGAACATTTCATTTAGATGTGTGTTACAATTCAGTTATTTACAATATGATGGGTTGATCTTTTGTGGCAATCCTGTTAAAGAATATTTTACTCCAACATATCATATTCCTGATATGTGTCTGCTGTACCATGTACTTGTATGAGAAAGTATCCCTTTCTCTTTATATTACTTTCTTTGTGTGAAATACCTGGGGACCCTGTCAGACCACCTGCTTTCCTATTTAAAACTGGCCATGCTAGGCATGACGGCACATCCATCCCACCATGGTGAGGTACTGAGAGAGCAGCCTGCTGTCCTCCAATGAGCTGACACGGCCCCCTGCACCTCCATTCATTGAGAAGATCAGTGTACTGCTGTTTCCCCACCGCCAGCTCTTCCAGCCCCTATGCAGCTGAGAACAAAGGTCATATGATAACCTATAGAAAAAAAGAATTTATAACTTTTTTTTTATATCTATACACAAATGTTTTGCCTTTTCATTTCTATGCAGCTGAGAACAAAGGTCATATGATAACCTATAGAAAAAATGTATTTATAATATATATTTATACCTAGCACAGAGTCTATTAGCGATTTCCATCTGTCAAGGGTAGGGAAAGATTGAACTTTCCACTGAACGAATATTATACAAAAAGACGCGGTAGAATCCTAGTCGCTCTCCAATAGGCCAAGCAAGCTCAGGAGGCAAACCTCTAGATCCTGGGGAACTGCAATGCCAGTGAGATCACAAATGAATTTCAATACTCTAGACCAGGGCTCAAAATTTCAAGTCCAGAGCCACTAGCCAGGCCTCAAGAGTTACTCGCCACCAGTTGCCCCAGCCAACACCTCCCCTGCCCTACCCCTAAGTCCGCCCCTAAACACGACCTTGTAAATTATCTCATGAAATTACACGGTTAAATATTTTAAGCAGAATTACGTTCCAAAAATAAATATTAACAATAGTAACATAAAGCATATCAGTACCCATCTGTGCCCGTGAACGCAGCCTTAGTGTGCCCCATCAATGCAGCCTTAGTGTGCCCCATCAGTTGCAGCCTTACAGTGCCCCATCAGTGCAGCATTGCTACTGGGGGGTATCAGGGGAGCATACACTGGGGGGGGGGGAATCAGGAGAGCTTACACTGGGGGGGGGGAGATCAGGAGAGAAATACACTGGGGGGGGGGAAGGATCAGGAGAGTATACACTGAGGGGGATCAGGAGAGCATACACTGGGGGGTATCAGGAGAGCATACACTGGGGGGGGGGTGGAATCAGGAGAGTATACACTGAGGGGGGGATCAGGAGAGTATACACTGGGGGGGGAACAGGAGAGAGCATACACTGGGGGGGGTCCGGAGAGCATACACTGGGGGGGGGGGATCAGGAGAGCATACACGGGGGGGAACAGGAGAGCATACACTGGGGGGGATCAGGAGAGCATACGCTGGGGGGGATCAGGAGAGCATACGCTGGGGGGGGGGGGGGGGGTCAGGAGAGCATACACTGGGGGGATCAGGATAGTATACACTGGAAGGGAGGGAACAGGAGAGCATACACTGGGTGGGGGGGGGTCAGGAGAGTATACACTGGAAGGGAGGGAACAGGAGGAGCATACGCTGGGTGGGGGGGGGGGGGGGGGGGGTCAGGAGAGTATACACTGGAAGGGAGGGATCAGGAGAGCATACACTAGGGGGGGGGTCAGGAGAGTATACACTGGAAGGGATGGATCAGGAGAGTATACACTGAGGGAAGGGGGGGATCAGGAGAGTATACACTGGAAGGGAGGGAACAGGAGAGCATACACTGGGGGGGGGGGGGGGGGGGTCAGGAGAGTATACACTGGAAGGGAGGGATCAGGAGAGCATACACTGGGGGGGGACAGGGAGAGTATACACTGGAAGGGAGGGATCAGGAGAGCATACACTAGGGGGGGGGGGGGTCAGGAGAGTATACACTGGAAGGGAGGGATCAGGAGAGTATACACTGGAAGGGAGGGATCAGTAGAGTATACACTGAGGGGAGGGGGGATCAGGAGAGTATACACTGAGAGGAGGGGGGTGATCATTGAGAGAGAGTATAAAATGGGGGGGGGGGGATCAGGAGAGTATACACTGAGGGGGAGGGGGGGATCAGGAGAGTATACACTGAGGGGAGGGGGGATCAGGAGAGTATAAACTGGTGGGGGGGGGGATCAGGAGAGTATACACTGAGGGGGGGCTCTGGGGGTAGGGGGGATCAGGAGAGTATACACTGAGGGGAGGGGGGGGATCAGGAGAGTATACACTGGAAGGGAGGGAACAGGATAGCATACACTGGGGGGGGGGGGGGTCAGGAGAGTATACACTGAGGGGAGTGGGGGGTGGGGGGGGGGTCAGGAGAGTATACACTGGAAGGGAGGGAACAGGAGAGAATATATACACTGAGGGGGCGGGTCAGGAGAGTATACACTGAGGGGAGGGGGGGGGTCAGGAGAGTATACACTGGAAAGGGAGGGAACAGGAGAGTATACACTGGGGGGGGGGGGGGGGCAGTTATAACTCATCCTTTAAATGAGTTACATTTCTCACTTCTCATGAATGAAGATCTGTTTTGTCAGCTAACAGCACCTCTATGCTAGGTTGTAGTAACTCAGCATAGTGGTGTCTGTAAACAAATCCACACTGTAGTGCAAGCAGCAGAGCTCACCTGCAGGAACTTTCACATGGCTTCCCTCTGCTCAGCTGCAAAGTGCAGGCATCTTCCTCTTCCAGACGAGCGTCTTCTCTGGGAAAAAGGCACACCCCCCATCCCGCCCACTCAAGCAGCAGCCAGCAGGAGAGAGGCTGAAATGCTGCTGGGGGAGGTACAGGAGGCGGACAGTGCAGTCCCGGGGTTTCTGAGCTATTCATGCTTAGAATGGCTGCGCGTTGTCCTGACCGCAGCTCTGGTTACCCGGGTGCCTCAGAGACTTTTATGTTTTCTCAGACACAGACCCAGCTCCATGACACACAGCGGAAGTGCTGTGTGTCTGTGATATGAGAGGAGGAGAAGGAGAGAGCTACATCCACAGCTCAAAGCGGCACCAGGGCAGTCCAGCCCTGCCGCTCGTTGTGTCATTCGGCTGACAGTTTCCTGGCTGATCGCTTCATCCAGGAAACTGTCAGCCTGGTTCACCCCCGCTCCTCACTCGCCCTGGACTAAATTCCACTCGCATTTTGCGAGCAAAGAGTGGAATTTTTGAGGGCTGCCCTAGACCAGTGTTTGTCAACTCCAGGCCTCAAGGTGCAACAACAGGTCATGTTTTTAGGATTTTCTCAGATGAAACGGCTGTGGTAATTACTAAGGCAGTGAAACTGATCAAATCACCTGTGCAAAATAATGGAAATCCTGAAAACATGACCTGTTGGGGCGCCTAGAGGACTGTAGTTGAGAAATGCTGCCCTAGACCAGTAGAGCGTAAAGGACCAAAACACATGTGTGAAATCAGCTGGGGTGTGAGAACATCTCCAGCAGGTGGAAGAATGTTGGGTGGAAAGCTTACTCAGCATTGTTGGCGTGAGGTAGGTACGGTAAACTATTTTGAATTGTATGAGCCTATCCCTCGCTGAAAGCAGAGGTTGGAATAGGTAATCCCAGACATCCCTCCAGTCTTTGTTGGCCCGAGAGGCCAGATCTCGAGACCATTTCTCTCTTTATCTGGGTGGATAGGGTAATGTAAGTGCTGATGGAGAGGGGCAGGGAAGGGGCAAACAAGGATATTGTGCAGGGCCCCCGACATATTCCTTATCAACCAAGGATGTCATTGGTTGTTAGGAGGTTGGCGGTTGGAAGGTTGTAATGATGCACAATAAAAACCTGTGGCTTTGTGTAACTAAAAGGCAGGCTTGATACACAAGCTGACTTGTACGCAAAAGTGACAGACTAAAGCCCCATACACACTATTAGATGTTTTCCTTCACATTTACTAAAACTATGTAGTGCAAGGGTCTGCCTGATTGCATGCAAATTGAAACTCTTAGGCCGCGTACACACGATAGGACTGATGGACTGATCATAGCAGATGGATAGATAGTCCAGCGGTAAGCAGTCCCAGAAGATGTCCAAGTCGCAGCACGATGGAGTGGATCGCAGCCAACCAGCAGTGGGGGCTGTCCTGTGTTTTTTTTTTTATGTTCTGGAGAGTTCTGCAGCCTGTCAGGTGACCTAAAGCACCTTATCCCTTGCTGTATTTCTTAGAAAGCTTCATCACATCCTGATATTAGACGTAGGACGCAGAAATCAATAAGATCTTACTGGTCTTACTGGTTTTTGTATTCTACATCTAATATCAGGATGTGATGAAGCTTTATAAGAAATACAGCAAGGGATAAGGTGCTTTAGGTCACCTGACAGGCTGTAGAACTCTCCAGAACATTTGAAAAAAACACGGGACAGCCCCTACTGCTGGTTGGCTGAGATCCACTCCATCGTGCTGCGACTTGGACATCTTCTGGGATTAGTAGGTTAAAAATCCACGCATGCTCAGAATCAAGTCGACGCATGCTTGGAAGAATTGAACTTAACCAGCACATGATCATCAGAAAGGGGCACAGATAATGTAAATAAATAGACCCCCCTAAGCTAGTAGGAGTGGCAGAGCAGGTGTGTGTAATTAATTCTACACTGACTGTCTTTGAAATTGCCAAAGCCCCTGTTCAAATCCAATCCGGGGACAAAACCAGGGACAGACTTGGTCCGGGGACAGTGTCCTCAATCCGGGGATGTCTGGTTACCTTAATTTAGAAGCCCCTTTTTGTTTGTTTACCAACGATTGGACACCATTCTTACCTTGAATACCTACAATGGGGGACCAAGCTTTCCACTGATACCAACAATGGGGCACCATTCCTTCCACTAATACCAATAGAGCACAATTACTTCCACTAAGACCAATATTGGGGCACTGTTTGCTTTCACCGACACCACAACAATTTCTAATCCAACTGACCACAATCTGGCCCCTCTAAAACCTCACAGACATTAAACTGGCTCTTTGTTCAGAAAGTTTGGAGACCCCTGCTTTACAAAATTGACACTAACAGCCAAGGCCATCTTAATAGCATCATGGGCCCCTAGGCAAAGTAATGCTCTGGGGCCCCTACAATGATGACAGTACAGGTAAACAGACATTTACTAAAACTGGAGAGTGCAAAATCTGGTGCAGCTCTGCATAGAAACCAATAAGCTTCCAAGTTTTTTGTCAAAGCTTTATTGAACAAGCTGAAGTTAGAAGCTGATTGGCTACCATGCACATCTGCACCAGATTTTGCACTCTCCGGTTTTAGTAAATCAACCCCATTAAGTAGGTAGGAGGCAGACTGCCTCCCCTGTGTATCTCTCACTCTCAGTACCATCATGGGGCCCCCAATTTTGGTACAGCGTGGGCTCAAGGGCCAGCTGCTTTGGGGAAAGTGCAGGGCCCCCCATGCAGCTGGGGCCCCTGGGCAGGGCCCAGGTGTGCCCTCTCATTAAGACAGCCCTGCTAATAGCATAACCCCAATGCTGGATACACTGAAGTTCTTACATTGTGCTCTCACAACTTTGTTTGTTATTTAATAAGAACTGTCTAAGGGTCCTTTCACACGGAGCGGACCGTTTTTCTATCTGCTCCGTGTGTGTCTGTCGGCTCAGCAGGGATTCCCGCTGAGCTGTCGGCGGACAGGGCGGTCCCCGCACACTGTGCAGAGACCGCCCTGTCTCTCCTCCGCTCTCCCCTATGGGGAATCGGATGAATACGGATCGTGTGTCCGTATTCATCCAATCCGCCGGACGGAAGAAAAATAGGGTTTTCTTCCGTCCGAAAAACCGGAGCTTTACGGATGCGGATCTTTGCGGACGTTAGCGGATGCATCATCCGCTAACGGAGGCGATCCCATAGGAACCATTACAAGTCTGTAAACGGACTTGTAAATACGGATGAACGGAGGCGGACGTCTGAAAGGGGCCTAAGAAGTCAACCAAAATCTAATGTTCACACAGTATTTTTTTCACGGTAGGTTTGAATTTGATTGGTTGCTCTGGGTCACCACCAATTCTTCTAGTGACAAGAATGGCAACATATGAGAGATGTGTGAGACGTGAAGCAGAGAGGATAAGGGACACTACTTTTCAAATGTGTATGTTGCAGAAATGTACAGTATGTTATGAGTAGATAGTCATTATATGTTACAGGCTGCTATTTGTATGAGTTAGAGAGGATGCATGATAGTCAGGCAGAGAATTAGGAACAGAAGGGATGGGGAGAGGAGGGGGTGCTGGAACACGAGTAGGAGGGAGGGATGAGCAGCGGCTGACCCTTTCTGATAACATAATCTGCAGAAGAAGATAGACCCTTGGACCTGTGAGTGTTTAGGGATATGGCACTCAGAGTAGATTCAGAGCAGCCTTGAGCACAACTCAACAACACAGCTGGCTGAAGATACACAGCAGCCATGGGCAGCATCATCAAGGAGCACAATGTAGGCAGTGACAGCCACCAGCTGCTGGACCAGCATCTCAGCACTATAGATCCCAGCAATATTGACTTACGGACTTTGAAAAGAGACTACCACCACAGGTGAGTGCCAGAGACCCCAGCTCATCTCTTATTGTCTGTCATTTACAGCTTGCGTACATGGGCATTTACACGGGCATTGTTGTCTCAGGCTCCATGCACACTGGAATAAAAAACGTTGCTTTTACAGGAATTTTGTGTTCTGCCTGTAGAAGCAACTCAATACTATCCTTTGTGTCCATACACATTAGGACGTTTACAGGCATATTTTTGATAAAAACGTTTAGAGGCAGGAAAAAAAGCTTCTCATTCGCGTTTCTGATTGGAGCTCACTGGCAGAAAAAAACATAAAACTCTCCTAAACTCATCTAAACTTTGTATAAAAAATGCTCTATATGGATGTTCTTTACTCCAAAAAGAACAGACTTTTTTTAAGCCCAGTGTGCATGGAGCCAAACACTGTCTTTTACATTCAAACGCATGCACTCAAACGCAATATCTGTGTTTGACCTAGCTATTGAGATATGCATGCGTTTAAGACAAGGCAACAAAAATCTGTTTGACCTGCCTTGACTTTAATGCAAAAACATCTCAACAGGACATGCTGCGTCTCAAGAGGCATCACAAGACTCAGACTTAGAACTGTCATCCACTCTTGGGACTCTGCTGATTTGCATTTGATGTGCATTTTCAAATGAACTCCAACACAGGAAAACAACACCCATGTATGCAAGCTTGCCAACATCTAAGGTCATACACAGCAGGTGACAAATTCTTGCATCACTTGTGATAATCAGGCTGCAGGGGTTAATTTCCAGGTGCCAACAAGCACTTTTTGAGTTTCAGAAGTGCTCGTTATCACAAATAGAATTTTCCCAACATGTTGGAAAAATATTTGCGCTTCCTTAGGACTAATTTTTTCAGAGTTGCAGTGCAACTCATACACAACAATGGTCGGGCCATCTTAATGCGAGGGCACTCCTGGGCACTGCCCAGGGGCCCCAGGTACATTGGGGGCCCCACAATAATCTTACATTACTTCATATTTGCCAACTCTTTCGGATTTTGCTGGAACAGTCATGCTTTTTTTACTAAATTGTCCATATATGGTCGTGTTCCAGGAAGCACCCCACAACCTATACTTTGCCCTCCTGATCACAGTGTTTCTTTTGACCCCCCCCCCCCCGTACTCTGCCTCTTTGATTTCTGAAATGTTTTCATTTTGTAAAATCACATTTTTTGAAAGTACTAATGAATATATGTTTAATTCTATCAACTATTTATAAATTATTTCTTAAAAGTAGGTGTGTAAATTGAGGCAAGCTGGTGGGGCCCCAGAGCATTACTTTGCCCAGGGGCCCATGATGCTATTAAGACAGTCCTGACAATGGCTACGTCTCGGAAAAACTTTGTATTGGGACCTGATATGTGTGAAGCACATGTACAGCATATTTACAGCCCATATAGACACTTAAGCCGCGTACACACGATCAGTTCAAACCGATGAAAACGGACTGAGGTTCGTTTTCATTGGTCCAAACCGATCGTTTGTAGGCCCCATCGGTCCATTATCCTTCGGTCCAAAAACAGATGGTTTGCTTTAAAGTTGAACCGATGGACGGCTAACCGATAGGTCAAAACTGATCGTTAGTACGCACGAGCATCGGTTAAAAATCCACGCATGCTCAGAATCAAGTCGACGCATGCTTGGAAGCATTCAACTTCGTTTTTTTCATCACGTCGTTGTGTTTTACGTCACCGCGTTCTGACACGATTGGTTCATGAACTGATGGTGTGTAGGCACATCAGTCCATCAGACAGCTTCATCGGTTAACCGATGACAACGGTTCTTCAGACCGTTCTCATCGGATGGACTGATTGTGTGTACGAGGCTTTAGGGCTCATTTCCACTGGCGTTTTTACAGCCACATTTCTGGGCATTTTTTGCAGCTTAAAAACGCCTGTCCATGTTAGTCTATGGCCTCATGCCCACCATGACGTTTTTGAGCTGTAGATGGCTGAGACGTTTTTAAGCTGCAAAAAAAACGCGGGAAGCGGGAAGCTCCAGCAATAGAGCTGTAAAAACACCAGACATTAAAAAACGCTCAAAAACGCACAAAACGTGCAAAAACGCTCAAAAACGGTCCGCTCCGTGTGAAAGGACCCAATCTCTGATTTCAGGTAAATGGCAATATTCTATAGGTGTTAGGCTGGATTCACACCTGTGCATTTTTTGTGCGCTTTGCATTTTGCAGATTTGCACTACAGAACGCGTTCCATAGGAAACCATGTTAAATGGAATGTAGTTCAAATCTGCAAAATGCAAAAAGCACTAAAAATGAAATCTTTTTTTTTTTTCAAGCACATTCTTTGCAATGTAAATTTTCGCTTTGCTTCACCTTCTGTAACACTCAAGTTGGTTTACTAAAGGAGTATAGGCTTTTCGCATTGCAAATGTTATTTTCTCTTATTATTTTCTCTTAGCCGCATACACACGATCAGTCCATCCGATGAGAACGGTCCAAAGGACCGTTTTCATCGGTTAACCGATGAGGCTGACTGATGGTCTGATGTGCCTACACACCATCGGTTAAATAACTGATCGTGTCAGATCGCGGTGACATAAAACACAACGACGTGCTGAATAAAATGAAGTTCAAAGCTTCCAAGCATGCGTCGACTCGATTCTGAGCATGCGTGGATTTTTAACCGATGCTCGTGCGTACTACCTATCGGTTAGGCGTCCATCGCTTACATTTTAAAGCAAGTTATATTTTTTTTGACCGAAGGATAACTGACCGATGGGGCCCACACACGATCGGTTTGGACCGATGAAACGGACCTTCAGTCCGTTTTCATCGGTTTTGACCGATCGTGTGTACGCGGCCTTAGCTGAGTGAATGGATGAAGCTGTGTTGACTTCAATCAATCATGTGTGAGCCAATTTTTTTATTTATTTTTTTATTTATTGCACATGATTTTTTTTTTTACACGCCCACTTAGTTTTATCTTATTCATGGGAAACCTATAATAATGGCATGCCTAAGCTTGTGTCCCCCAACAGAAAATAGCTGAGCATCAAGGACCTAGATGACCGAATCGTTATCGCTAAAACCGCACAATCACCATGGCTAGTTTGTGATTAGACAGCAATTCTGTAGCGTGCCACTATCATTACTGCCAATTTCCTCTCTAGGAAAATCCACCCACAAACCACAACTCTCAGATATCACAAATCACATGGGCCGTTGTACTCAACACATGTTCATTGAGCAAAGCAATAGTAAACCATCTGAGCATTGTTGTACCTGGTTAGGCACAAGACATAACTGAATGTAAATTGTTACAGGTGGCTTCATACTAGTGCTTACATATAGGCTATGTTGTATGGTAACCAATCACAAGGCTGTACACAAGAGAACATTGACAATAACTGTGCATACCATATGACTTTCCACAGGTGTATTTAGACCCCATATCACTAAGAAAGTCAGCAAAGTTTGCCTTAGCAAAGTGGATTTTCAGAAAAATACCTAATTAAAGCCACTAGATCAGTGGTTCTCAACCATTCTGGTGCCGTGACCCCTTGATAAAATTTCCCAGGTTGTGGGGACCCCTAACGGTAAAATTATTTTCGTAGTGTGGGTTGTCAGCACCCAATGCAAGACAAGTAATTTGCACCCATAAACCATGAAAATTTAGAGCTCCCTGAGTTCCTTTCCACTTGTACAATATTAAAACCCCTTTGTGATGTCTTGGCGCAGTGACACCTATGCCGAAATCAGGAGATAGGGTCTCCTCCAGCCCCTCCCACCTCATATTCCTCACCAGTCAGCTGACCTCTAGTCTCTGCCCCCCCAGCCATGCCGTCAACTGAATAGGCGGCTGCAAAGAGGCTGAGTGGGCAAAAGGGCTGGGAGGGCGGTGCAGGTTTCAGGAACAGCCCAGGATTCTGTGACCCCTGGCAAATCATCATTCGACCCCCGAGGGGGTCCCGACCCCAGGTTGAGAACCACTGCACTAGATGGAGATGATGATCATTGTATAAAGTATTTATTTCCTATAAGAATCAGCTCCATTTAGTGGTCATTTGACCTGGATAGAAAATAGCCTAACAACATTCGTTTTTGATCCCATTCACATATAAAGAAAGGAAATACAATTTCGCAGGATTTTTTTTTTTAATATTTTACTAAAATGTATCAAGTGTTTATATGGCCAAAACTGTTTTCTTTATTTTGGATATTGTATGGGAGGGTTACAACTCCTGCCATTTTTTTGCTCTCTATATACTAGTGAGGAAATGTCCCTTCTATTCTAGGACCAGAGACACAACATTGTTATTTCCAAAAGTGAGGGGAATTCACCTCTTCAACAGTTGTCCCTGGAACAAGATTTTCCCTTACCTCCGGCTCTGGGAACGACTCTAAAATTATGTATTTCTCATTAATTTCTTTCCCAGAGACAATGATAACCAGTATAAACAGAGTGCTGAATTTTCACAATGAGGACACACACAGCAATAAAAACCTGACAGTCATCGTGTGAATTTGTTTCCTGCAACCCGTGGTTGCAGGAAGGAAATTCACACCATCTATGGGCTACCTAGAGATACACTCAAATGCCGCGAACACTCGATCGGTTCGTCTGATATAAACTGTCTGATGGACCGTTTTCATCGGACAAAACGATCGTGTGTGGGCCCCATCAGTTTTTTTCCCATCGGTGAAAAAACTTAGAACCTGTTTTAAAATTATCTGATGGTTAAAAAAACGATAGAAAAAAACGATCGTCTGTGGGGAAATCCATCTGTTAAAAATCAACGCATGCTCAGAATCAAGTCGACGCATGCTCGGAAGCATTGAACTTCATTTTTCTCAGCATGTCGTTGTGTTTTACATCACCGCGTTCTGACACCATCGTTTTTTTAACTGATGGTGTGTAGGCAAGACTGATGAAAGTCAGCTTCATTGGATATCTGATGAAAAAACCCATCAGATGAACCGATCGTGTGTAAAGGGCATAACTGTATCTGATTAAATCCAATGCTAATAAATAAACCAGGCTAGTGAGTGCAAAGTGGCTAATAAAATGTGACTGCATTGTCTCCAATATCCAAAAAGATGCTTAAAGGGTCACTAAAGGATTTTTTTTTTAGCTAAATAGCTTCCTTTACCTTACTGCAGTGCTGTTTTCATGTCCTCATTGTTCGTTTTTGCTTTGATATGCTGTAATTCTGCTCTGATCTCCACACTTCCTGGTTGTCTGTACTGGGAGTATTTTTTTTTAGCTAAATAGCTTCCTTTACCTTACTGCAGTGCTGTTTTCATGTCCTCATTGTTCGTTTTTGCTTTGATGTTGCTGTAATTCTGCTCTGATCTCCACACTTCCTGGTTGTCTGTACTGGGAGCTTTCTCACTGTGGTCACTAATCAAGGAGGTGTGATTACTGTGTGTAAACTGAAACTGGGTTGGTGCTGAGGGGTTTTAGACAAACCATCACTGCCCTCTATTGGCTCTCTGGCTCTGTACATCAGAGAGACAGGAAATAACAGCAAAAACAAAACTAGAACTGTAGGTTGATTATATGATTGATTTCTATCTATTTTTAATCATTTTTAAAAGGGATCAGTTAACTTTTATGTCTCCATACCCTGTAAACAGCCATTTCAGCCCAAATTCTTTTTTCCTTTAGTGACCCTTTAAGTTAATCTTACAGACTTGTATTAATGACATTTTTTTGCGCACAGGATTTTTGTCAATCGGAGCCTTAGCCTGGAGAAGATAAAATGTTTTGGTTTCGATATGGATTATACATTGGCAAGTAAGTCAAAGATTGTTCTCATGCCACATTAACAAATGTTTTAGGAAATGTATAAATGATATACCAGCTCATCTGACATTTGGTGTACTGGTTCACAAGGAGATCTGTCCACACTGGTTCCTCCAAGACTTTCCTAATACTTACCACACACATTATAATCTGACCACACAATTTCCTTTAGCTCTGCAAATAATTATGCAGTGCAAGGGATTGAATACCAATTAATTGGATGGTTTTGGAAAATCTAAAGGGATAGTACAAATACTGTTCACGGTGATCATAACATGGCAAAATTGTTAAAGCAAAGTTTTGTCTTTCTAATGAAGTATTGAGATGGGTAGGGAACCATATTGATGGGCTTGAATGGGTGATTACAGTGTGCTTTTGACATCTAAAGCAGTCCATACATGAGCCTGTTTTTTTATTCAACCAGTGGGTTCAATGAAAAAAACTGACTTGATTCCCCCATCCACGCACTAAAGGTGGATGGAGGAATCCTCCAGCTAAACCTTTGTATTCTGACAGCAGGGAGACTTCCTTCAGGATGCACTAATCAGCCGTCAATAGCCTGCGGCACTGATCAAGCGGGGAAAACTCGTAAGGGCGGTTGTGCAGAAGTCAATCTGAAAATTGGCATCTGTACAATCACAGTGCCCATACATGGTTCGAAATTCAGCAGGCCCCTGCTGAACCAGACAAAGTTTAATCTATGTATGGCTGTCTTGAGATCATTCAGAATTCATTGCAGCTGCAGATGACCTGTTTTTGAAATGTCATGGGGGGGGGAATTGTTTTAAAGTGAACAGAATCCCACTAAAGATGCCTATAGATCAGCCCCCAAAATTTTCACTCGCCTTCTCGCATTAGGCAAGTGGAAATAAGATGAGGGCGAGTGTGGAGCAAGGCCGGACTGGGCCAGGTGGCAGGAAGGCAAACGCCCCCTGGGCAGCTCTGATGCCCTAAAAAAAGGGTGCACCGCTTCTGCCAGAAGCGATTAGCCAGGAAACTGTCGAAAGAAGAGCCTGCCGGATCACACAGAGAGAGGATCTTCCGCTGTGACACAGCTTGGATGCGAAACACCGGCCACTGTAAAAACCAAATCCCGCCTCCTGGACTAACGCTTATGATAGACAGCACACTGGATCAATGCCAGGAAATTGAATCAGTGTGCTGTTTATCCAGGAGGTGGGACTTTGTTTGACAGTGGCCAGCTTTTCAGATCAGATCCTCTCTCTGTATGATCCAGCTGGCTCTCCTCTCAATTTCTCTCTGTGATCCCTATGCAGTGATGGGCACAGATGGGCACTGATAGGCTGCATTGATGGGAAATGATAGGCACTGATGAGGCTCCACTAATGGGCACTGATAAGGCTGCACTGATGGGCACTGATGAGGCTGCACTGATGGCCAATTAAGAGGCTGCACTGATGGCCACTAAAGAAGCTGCACTGATGGCCACTGATGAGGCACCAATGACAGGCACTGATGAGCTGCACTGAGAAGGCAGCACGATATGCTGCACTGATGGACTGCACTGATATCCTTTATGTTAATATTGTTAAAGTTGTTATTAACTTAATTCTGCACAAACAATTTAACAGTGTAATTTTATAAGATCATTTACCAGGGTGTGTTTATGGGCGGAATTAGGGGCAGGGCAGGTGGGGTAACTGGTGGCGGGTAGCTCTTAAGGCCTGGGGGGGGCTTTGTTTGGAGTGGGACTTCCTGTCCCACTTTCTTCTTCCTCCTACAGGCCGCCTAGGTGACTCCTCTTCTCCACCTAGGCGGCATCCCCCTCTAGGAGATCTTCTGGGACACGCGTCAGATCCCAGAAGATAGCCTGTCCACTCCGAGAGCACAGTGCGACACTTGCATGCACAGTGAGTGCCCGGACGTGAAGCCAAAAGCTTTCACGGCTGGGTGCCCACAATGGCTAGGTCGGCGCCGGCGGAGAGAAGGGGGAGAGGAGTGATGCTCCATGTGGCCCCATTTCTGGACAGTGGAACAGGTAAGTGTCTGTTTATTAAAAGTCAGCAGCTACACTTTTCGTAGCTGCTGACTTTTAATAAACGTAAAAAGCCTGGAACTCCGCTTTAAAGTGTTACTAAACCCACAACAGTAAAATCAGTCTGTATATTCAGAATAGCATGCTTGTTATACTCACTGTGGAACTTAAGTGGTTAATCCTCTGTATTGTGTAAAAGGGCTCTTTGATCCTATATGCACAGATCCTCCCCCTCCTGCAGTGTTTCTCTTGGCTAGGCCAGATAAGACACAGTCAGAGTAGTAAGGCTGCACATGCTCAGTTTGGTCTCTATTGCTAGAGAAAACATTTTCTTGTTGAGCTGAGCTTTGCAGATCACATGGTATTGACATCACACATACAGATCCTAAGTGACAGCTTAGTCCCTCCCTCCTCCTCCATGCCCAGTAACTAGAAAATAACAAAATAACACAGTGGGTGGGATGTCACATCTTGATTGATGGATGATCCGCCTCCCATAACAGTGTGAGGACACTGGCTATAGTGGAAATCTCCTCCTACCTGAACACTCAGCACTCAGGCAGACACTGCAGTTTATCATGTGACCAGGGTATACTGATCAGCCAAAAAGGCAGGGCTTTTTTTCAGGGGGAACATGGTGGGACTCAGTTCCACCACCTCTGGCTCAGACTCTTTGGTGCCTGCTCATCACAATCACTTGTAAACACAGAAGTCTGGTTTCTGTGTTTACAGGTGACAGCTCTGTATGTAATGCAATCCTGGTATTTAATGCTCCTTTAAGACCCTCCTACTGTTCGTGAAATTTGACTGACCACACCCACTATTTGATGTGATTTAGAGGGTGGAAGGGTTTTGTGGGGTGGTGGTTAACTCCCAGCACCTATTGTTTGAGAAAAAAAGCCCTGAAAAAGGTATATAGTGGCAGTATGTTAATGTAAAAAGTAGATTTATAAAGTGTGGGCACTGGAGGTGGCGGGTGAACACTTTTGATGTTTTTACTTATTACTCAGATCTGACAAGCCCATTGTGTACCAACAGAAACTGCTATTTCATGGGCGTCGGAATACTATAATGACCACGCAGGTAGTTTGCTACCAGTTTCAGCTCCTTCAGTTAGACTTTGTTCAAAACACATGCAGGCATGCTTTAAATTGTATTCATAAATATGAATACATAAAGACACATATATATATAGTGAACGTTCCTTTTATAAAGTACCGGGAGTCCTCTTTCTTTTAGATACTGACATTAGGTCCTGTCTTGCAGTGTATCGCTCCCCTGACTATGAAGAACTCGGCTTTGAGCTCCTGGTGGAGAGACTTGTCTGCATTGGATATCCCCATGAACTTCTCACATATAAGTATGATCCAACCTTCCCTACCAGGTCAGTGTTTCTTTATAGATCTGTGGGGAAATTTTGTCTGGGATCAACATGTGTTATGATCTATTCCCTCACAGCAATGGTACGATGAGCAATTATATATATTTACTCACATATGATATCTTACTGTTCATCATCAACAGCAGAGATACATTGTACAATAATATGTTATTTTTAAAAATATTCATAACTTCAGATGCATTTGTATTTGTTACATTCATGAACAGTTACTTGAGCCAAACTTGAAAGGAAATTCCAATAAAAATGTAAACTAAATGTAACAAACCCAAAATAGCTGCTATGGCGCAGAAACCTAAATAGAAGAATTAGTGAATTTATAGTATATAAGTTTATGATAATAAATATTAATAATAATAAAAACTATAATAGTTAATAATTTAATTATATTAGAAAATACAAAAAACAAAGTTATCCAAATGTAATCAATTTGTTAAATTCGTAAGTTCGTTCTTTTGGATTTTTGTATTTTCAGATTTTTGTTCTTTTGAGTTTTCGTTCTGATAATTCGTCAAGAGTCTTTCGGTCATTTAAATGCTTCAGAATAAATGAATATGTAGAGTTTCATCTGAAAACAAATTCATAACGAAATGAATTGCACATGACTTTCCAGCACAAAGCTGTAGGACTGAATCTGAATCCTACCACTGGATATAGGAAACTTCTGGTGTGACAAGAAAAGGGGGATGTCTGTGGTCAAAATGTAAAACTTGTAAAAAATGTAATAACTTATTGTAATAACTTATTGCCCAGGGAACCCCAAGCAACTTCTAGAGCAGTGGTTCTCAAGACATGTTTGAAGTCCAGCCTGGGTAACAACTATGGCACCTTCAATGCATACAGTGGAAGAGTGAGCATAGACATGCAGGGGACACCTGTTACTTGGAAGTTTACCAAGTGGATGGCCCTGTTGGTACCACCTGACTCCACAGAATTCATTATGAAAATCGAAAATGGGCCAAGTGGAAAATTCTCAGTTGAACAGGGACTGTAATCCATACTGTTTAGCTTGGATGGGATTTAAATTTCACTGCCTGTGACCACCAATGAAGGTTGGGTGTAGGCATTAACTCTCACCACCCACAGCAAAATAATTCACTGTGCTCAACCCGGCGGGGACCTAATATATGTATGTAATAAGCAGTGCTTGTTGTAAATGGTACTATATGCCTTATGTATCGATTTGAAGGATAAAGGTTTAACTCTCACTGCCACTGACTACCAAGGTAGATGAGGGTAAATTTAACTGCCATTACCACCAATAATGGGGGGAGGGGGATAAATTACACTGCATGTGACCACCAATGCAGGCAGGGATTGGGAGTTTACTCTCACTGCCAATGTAGGTGGGAATTAAATTTAACTGCGATAACCACCAATGCAGGAGGAGGTGTTAACTTTCACAGCCACTGATCACCAATGCGGGGGAGGGGGGGGGGCATTAAATTTCACTGCCACTGACCTCAAAGTTAATAGTACTGACGCCAGTGTTGGGGATTATTATTGCATTCACTGACATCAGTAGTGGGGGTATTATTTTATCCACTGATACCAAAACTGGGGGTTATTATTGTGTTCAGTGACACACCAGTACTGAGTACTATTATTGCGTCCATTGATATCAATGCTGGGAGCTATAACTATGTTCACTGACACTAGTGCTGGGGGTTATTATTGCATCCACCGATACCAATGCTGGGGACTATTATTGCATTCAGAGATACCAATGCTAGGGGTTATTATTGCGTCCACTGACACTAATGCTGGGAGTTATAATTGTGTTCAGTGACACCAATGCTAGGGATATCATTGCGTCCACTGACACCAATGCTGGGGGTTATTATTGTGTTCACTGACACTAGTGCTGGGGGTTATTATTGTGTTTACTGACACTAGTGCTGGGGGTTATTATTGCATCCACTGACACCAATGCTGGAGGTTGTTGGATCCTCTGACACCAATGTTGGGGATTATTACTGTGTCTGACACCAGTATTGGGCAGGGGTGACCGCTCATAAGGGGCATGAATTTCTGTGGGGTTCATTTTTTTTTAAGCACATGATCAGAGCCTGAGGCTCTAATTGGCTTCAAAATGGTTGGGCTTTATTATTGCGGCCAATAACTCCATTGCTGGGGGTTATTAAACGCCAGCTTCTTCAGTATGCATTGCAAAATGCTGCAAAAAATGCAGCAAGACCAAAATGTTTGGGTGTTAAGTTGCCAAAATGCACTGCTACTGTGTGGCCCTCTGGATGTGTGATTGGCCACACTTGAGGCCCTGTATATTTTTACAGTTGACCACCACGGGGCTAAGAGTGTGTCATAGGGCAGCATTTTCAAACATGTTTATAAGCACTGTACACTCAGATCACCACTTAAAACCTTGGCCTGAATTATTGCCTGCAAGAGGGGATCCCTTGATGGTTCTCCTTGTGATGTCACTGCTCTTTTTCTCATGTATTGTGCTGTGTTATGTACACGACTGATAACATTATCTGCCATGCACCAATGATGCAGTGTGCGTACAGATTAAACATTGCTATTCTCTGGTATTTTTCCTATGTGCATCAATACAGAGATGATACAGCATAATTTTCCCTGTATAGAGATACTGCCCTGTGTTTTGCACAATGTTATTAAAGTGGTAGAAAAACCTGATTCTAAATATTTTTAAAATATCCCTCCCCTCTCCTCCACCTATCCTGCATACCCTGTACAGAAAAAGTTCTGTATAGTTACCTGCTTTAACCACTTGCTTACTGGGCACATATACCCCCTTCCTGCCCAGATGAAATTTCAGCTTTCAGCACTGTCACGATTTAAATGACAATTGCGTGGTCGTGCGTCGTGGCTCCCAAACAATATTGACATCCTTTTTTTCAAACAAATAGAGCTTTCTTTTGGTGGTATTTGATCACCTCTGCGGTTTTTATTTTTTGCGCTATAAACAAAAATAGAGCGACAATGTTTTTACTTTTTGTTATAAAGAAAAATAAAAAAAATCTCAGTTTAGTCCCATACGTATTCTTCTACATATTTTTGGTAAAAATAAAAATCGCAATAAGAGTCTACAAAATAGGGGATAGAATTATGAAATTTTTTTTTTTTACTAGTAATGGCGGCGATCTGCGATTTTTGTCAGGACTGCGATATTGCGGCAGACACATCGGACACTTTTGACACATTTTTGGGATCATTCATATTTATACAACGAACAATGATATAAAAATGCACTGATTACTGTATAAATGTGACTGGCAGGGCAGGGGTTAACACTAGGGGGCGAGGAAGGGGTTAATGTATTCCCTAATTAGTGATTCTTACTGTGGGGCAGGGGAGTGACTGGGTGAGGTGATCGATGGTTGTCCCTATGTACAAGGGACACACCATCAGTCTCCCATCCCTGACAGGTCATGGAGCTCTGTGTTTACACACAGAGCTCCATGTCCCTGTCTCCGTAAAGCGTGGATCGCGGGTGCCTGGCGAACTCACGGCCGCCAGGTACGTGCAACAGCTACTGAATGAGGCTACCTGGAGGCGGGAGGCCGTATAAAGACGGCCTCCCGGCAATTGAGAGCCGCATTGCGGCAATAAAAAGCCACCGTGCGGGTGGGAAGTGGTTAATCTGGTCTGCTCATGTGATCCTGCAACTCCAGCTCCCAGTGTAAGGAAGTGCTCAAAAATGTCTATGAATACCAAGAGCATTGATGTCACCCATAGGCTCCCATGGCCCAGCTGTTGTCGGCGCCCCCTCCCCTGTAGCAGCTGCACTTTGGGATCACATGACCAAACAAAGTGATAGGTAAGTACAGGGTATGTGGGATAGGTAGGAGGAGGAGAGAGGGAACATTTTAAGAACAGTTAGTTTCAAATGAATGGGCTATCAGAACACGTGGGAATTGCATGGAAACATGCTGTGGCTATTCCCGCTGTGAACTGGCTTTTAGGTTTTCTTCCACTACAAAGAAAAATGTTAAAAAGCTGACTAATGTTTTAAAAGGAATGCCAAATAATTTATTATTTAGATTTGGTTTTCTTTTCCACACTATCTCCTCTCCTTGCCCCCTATGATACCACAACGCTTAATGCTCGGGCCCCTTTGTTGTCCTAATCATCTCTCAGTCAACTTAGTGTAAAACCTTGTATACATGGGCTGAATATCAGCTGCTTCAGTAGAAACCGGCCCATGTGTACAGCTCCTGGTCTAACAGAAGCTGATCTCATGACCGGTTTATGGGCGAAGGGTGGTGGCCAGGCGTCTCCTTCTCATCGCGACAGCTTTTTCCGCCATGCGTCTCTACCCTCCTCCTCCTCCTAGGCATCTAATAGGATCATCTGTCCTTTCAGCCAATCGGGTGACGGGTCTCAGAACCGATTCCTGATTGGCCAGGAGGAGAATCAGTGTGAAAATAGAGAATATTCATTCGCTATTCTCACACAACTGGGTGGGCTTGGAGCGCAGATCCTCCTCTTCTTGGGTCCCTGGCTGGAGCTAATGGCCCCTCCCTCCTGTTGAGTACCCCCACAGCAAGCAGCTTGCTATGGGGGCACCCAAGCTGAGCTGCAGCTCCATGTATCCATTCAGACATTGAGCTGTTGTTTGGCCCCACCCCCTTTCTCTCCTGATTAGCAAACTGAGTTTTATTGACAGCAGTGGGAACCAATGGCATTACTGCTGTGGCTCAGCCAATTGGGGGGAGAGTCCTAATTTCTGAGGTACTCGTGGACATTGTTGGATAGAGATGGGGCTCAGGTAAGTATTAGGGGGCTGGGAAAGGGGCTGCTGCACACAAAAGGCTTTTTATTTTAATGCAAAGAATGTATTAAGATAGAAAACCTGAATTTACAACCACTTTAAAGGCTGAACAGCCATAAAGTCAATAGAACCATTGTGTGTTCTTGTGTTAAATGCAGCGGCGGCAGTCCATAGAGGGCGCTGGAGCGCCGCCCCCTCTGGTTCCGCACCGCCACAGAAAATAACATACATTCATGCATTGCATGAATGTATGTTAATGTTGCCAGCTGCCGTTGGTCTATTCAGGTGGCTGGACATTGAGCGCTGACCACCTGAAAAACGGCAGCTGGTTGGCTGTGCGGAAGTGCCTATCAGAGCCAGTGGCTTCCGAGTACAGCCCTTGTCTCCCGGATGCTTTATCCAGGGAACGTACGGGTGCGTTCCTTGGATAAGACTGACAACCCTCTCAGCCAATCAGGCTCGCCGATTCTGGTTATCGGTAACCTGATTGGCTGAAGCGTCACCAGGGCGGGAGAAGACATCGAGGGACGTGGAAGGATTAAGGTAAGTGCGTTTTACAGTGCACAGTGGCAACAATGGGCACAGTGGCGACAATTGGCACAGTGGCGACAATTGAGGGGCACAGTGGTGACAATTGGCACAGTGTGGACAATTGAGGGGCACAGTGGATGCGTTTGATGGCATGGCACAGTGGTGACAATTGATGGCACAGTGACTGTGTTTGATGGCATGGCACAGTGACTGTGTTTGCTGGCATGGCACAGTGATTGCGTTTGATGGCATGGCACAGTGACTGCGTTTGGGAGCTGTTCCAATTGACACTACTGAAGTCATTGCGACTTCAAAAATGCTTCCTGCACTCATTTGATCTGACTTTAACATGGCTTCAATGCCAGAGAGTGCAAAAGTATTGAAGTCAATTAAAAAAACTAAGAACAGCTAACATCTAACATTTTCAGCATAGCAGCTAGGTCAGCCCCATAATTCTATCATAACAGGTTTACTGTTTTAAAGGGCCAATCTATACATAAGTGATGGTGAGCAAAGCCAGTCAATGACTTGTTATATATCTGAGATCTCGCCATAATTCCCTACTCTGTTTCTGGAGAAATTTCAGGTAGTTTAGTTCTCCAGGATCCACTAAAAACGGAAATAATGTAAAATGTATAACTGGCAACCTCATCCGTTACAATATGCTAACTTGCAATACAACTCATGCATCAAAAGAGCAGGACAAACCTTATTTATTTTTAATGCCAAGTACACATGACCGTTTTTCTTGTCCTGCAAAAAACAAACAAAAAAAACCCAAGTTTTTCCCCGACATGATTCGTCGTGATTCCTCTCTATCCTGCCTTGCATACACACGTTCATGAAAAAAAAAAACATCAAGCAAAGCACGGTGTAGTACAACATGTACAACAAGACTATATAGTGGAAGTTCCTTTCAAATAGTGCCACCCTTTGGGCTGCTTTTGGATGCATACTGCATACTTGATTCTGAGCATGCGCGTTTTTTTCCCCCTCGGAAAAGCATACACACAAGCGATTTTCGTGAAGAGAAAAAGAACGACGTGAAAAACGAGAGAAAAATGCTATGGAGCATACACACGACTGGTTTTCACGTCATGAAAAACAGTCGTGTGTATGCGGCATAAGACTTACTCTGCTATGATATACAGAGAAGGATTGTCCGTAAAGGAAAATAAATTGGAATTTCTGCACATATAGATTTGAGGCAATGATCCGTCATACATGAAAGCTTGTTTCACATAAGTAGCTTTTCTAATTGATATACCTCTGCTTTATGCCATCATGGAGGGTAACACTATTATTTTCTCTTGGCAGGGGCCTGGTATTTGACAGCCTTTATGGAAACTTATTGAAAGTGGATTCTAATGGAAACGTACTTGTCTGTGTCCATGGCTTCCGTTTCTTGAAAGGGTAAGTGAATAGACATCTATCTATACATATCACACCTTTTGAGTGGAGTGGCGGGGGCCAGTGAAGGCAGAGCCTGGAAATCTGGGCCTGCAGAGAGTAGGATATCACTTGGGTGCTGTCATGATGCTAAATACTGCCCTGCAGATCCCTGCGGGTTTAATATTGCTATTTATAAATCCATTGTCCAGTGGCCAGGATTTCTTTCAGTCTCCTCTTTGTCCTCTGACAGTTTCCTTCATTGACCTGTGTCATGGTGTTTACAACCCTCTCACCCTACTGACACCCTTCATAAAAACACAAATCATTAAACATAAATGGCTTGTATAAAATAACTATAATAGAGGATCTTTTAAACAAGTGGACCAACCTTGTTTTCTTTTTAAAGGGGTTGTAAAGGTTCGTTTTTTAGTTTCTAAATAGGTTCCTTTAAGCTAGTGCATTGTTGGTTCACTTACCTTTTCCTTCGATTTCCCTTCTAAAAAAAATTCTTTGTCTAAATTTCTCTCTTCCTGTTTCTCCTCAGTAAGCTTGCCACCATAATCCAAGCCGTTCTGGCTGGGGGTTAGTTAGCCAGAACAGCTTACTGAGGAGGAACAGGAAATTCAGACAAAGAAAACAAAGAAAAAAAAAATATTTATAAGGGAAATCGAAGGAAACGTTTCATGAACCAACAATGCACTAGCTTAAAGGAAACTATTTAGAAAATAAAAAACAAACCTTTACAACCCCTTTAATCGTTGCAATATGGAGAAATTCCTTTTTCATGCTGTTTTAATTTTGTTTTAATTTTGTCCTCTGATTCCTCCTGTATTGAGTTGTATTTTAACTTTACTGTCTGCCCTGATTTTGTAAAGCGCTGCACAAACTGTTGGTGCTATA
Source organism: Rana kukunoris (assembly GCA_029574335.1). NCBI lineage: Eukaryota > Metazoa > Chordata > Amphibia > Anura > Ranidae > Rana > Rana kukunoris. The sequence goes on along the minus strand of CM056051.1, from coordinate 465,595,464 downwards.
TAAATCCTGTATAATAATAATAATAATAATAATAATAATAATGATGTGAAAAAGGTCATTAAGTTTAGGTATAATAAAATGCTGACACGTGAATATTTTTGTAAAAACAGTGGTCTGTTATAGGAAGCTTTATATGTTGAATTGTCAACTGTACAGGCCACCAGAAAAAAAAGGGGTAGATGGCTTCATGTTTCCTAAACTGTATAAAATCTTCTGTTTTTTTCTCAACATTCCCTACACCCCCTACTTTCTACAGTTCCCTTGCTGAATTCAGTCACAGATGTTCTCAGGTGGCCAGGAAAAGGAAAAGAGTCAGAAAACATTATCACAATTTAATTATTTTGAGGTTTGATGCCCTTTACCTGCTTTCCTAGTCACTGGTTCAGTGGGTAAATGCACCCCTATATAAGGCAAAAAGTGAGATTCGTGTCTTATATACGTAATATATGTAAATCAAGTGAATGCGTTACCAATTGTGATTGCTTTATCTATCCTATGGATACTTGCACTCTGAAGTACGAGCTTTCAAAAGGCTTGAATACAGTTTGCAGAACACAAATGTGGATTCAATTTTGAAAAGAGGTTCTGGGGCACCAATGAGGCAGAATACCACATAATGTGTATGTGGTAACATCCCACAATGCATTGGAGCAGTATGAAGGGGCCTTACACAGTAATTCATTTTCACAGCGAAGGCCATTAATCACTCATTAATATCAAAGCTGAATATTTTTGGAAGTAGTTTTTAGTTTGTTTTTAGTTTTAGCTATTTTAGGGGGATATCTGTGTGTGCAGATGACTATTACTGTGCATAATTATTAGGCAACTTAACCGCTTCAATACTAGGCTTTTATACCACCTCCATACCGGGCCTATTCTGACACTTCTCTCCTACATGTAATAATCATCATTCTTTTGCTAGAAAATTACACAGTACCCCCAAACATTATATATGTTTTTTTTAGCAGACACCCTAGGGAATAAAATGGCGGTCATTCCAAAGTTTTATCTTGCACGGTATTTACGCAATTATTTTTCAAACGCCTTTTTTTTGTAAAAAAAATTGTTTTATGAATTAAAAAAATAACAAAACAGTAAAGTTAGCCCAATTTTTTGGTATTATGTGAAAGATTATGTTACACTGAGTAAATAGAGACCCAACATGTCACGCTTTAATTATGCGCACACTCATGGAATGGCGCCAAACTTCGGTACTTAAAAATCTCCATAGGCAACGCTTTATTTATTTTTTACAGGTTACAGTTTAGATTTACAGAGGAGATCTAGTGCTAGATTAGTTGCTGGCACTCTAACGCACGCGGCGATACCTCACATGTGTGGTTTAAACGGCGTTTACATATGTCGGCGGGACTTGCGTGTGCGTTCGCTTCTGCACGCGGCTATCGGACAGGGGCGTTTTATTTTTTTTTTATCTTTTATTATTATTTTTTACTTATTTTTTATTTATTTTTACACTTTTTTTCATTTTTTTTTTTTTTTTACACTTTTATTCCTATTACAAGGAATGTAAACATCCCTTGTAATAGGAAATGTGTGTGACAGGTTCTCTTTATGGAGAGATGTGGGGTCAATAAGACCTCACATCTCTCCTCCAGGCTGGAAACCATGAGATCGGTGAAAAAAAATTCACCGATCTCATGAATGGTGACTTACAGCCGCAATTGCGGCTTTGTTTACATACGGGGACCCGGGCGTGACGTCATCAGATCGCGCCCGGGTCCTCCGACGGTCATAGAGATGACTGGTGACCATGTGGTCACCAGTCATCTCTATGCTTCCTGCCGCCACCGACGATTCGTTCTCCGGGCCCCCGAAGATACAGGTAAGCCCGGAGAAGCACCGGATGGCGGCGGGAGGGGGGGGATGTCCCCTCCCGCGGCCTGTAAGAACGATCAAGCGGCGGAACCGCCGCTATGATCGTTCTTACATTGTGCAGAATCGCCGGCTGAAGAAGAGGATATCTGGATGATGCCTCTGGCTGCAGGCATCATCCAGATATTCGCCTGCAATACCCAGGCCGTCAATTGACGGCCACTTAGGATGGTAAATCCCATCCCAGGCCGTCAATTGTATATGGCTGGGTATTGAAGTGGTTAACAAAAAACAAATATATACCCATTTCAATTATTTATTTTTACCAGTGAAACCAATATAACATCTCAACATTCACAAATATACATTTCTGACATTCAAAAACAAAACAAAAACAAATCAGTGACCAATATAGCCACCTTTCTTTGCAAGGACACTCATGCAGCCTGCCATCCATGGATTCTTTCAGTGTTTTGATCTGTTCACCATCAACATTGCGTGCAGCAGCAACCACAGCCTCCCAGACACTGTTCAGAGAGGTGTACTGTTTTCCCTCCTTGTAAATCTCACATTTCATGATGGACCACAGGTTCTCAATGGGGTTCAGATCAGGTGAACAAGGAGGCCATGTCATTAGTTTTTCTTCTTCTATACCCTTTCTTGCCAGCCACGCTGTGGAGTACTTGGACGCGTGTGATGGAGCATTGCCCTGCATGAAAATCATGTTTTTCTTGAAGGATGCAGACTTCTTCCTGTACCACTGCTTGAAGAAGGTGTCTTCCAGAAACTGGCAGTAGGACTGGGAGTTGAGCTTGACTCCATCCTCAACCCGAAAAGGCCCCACAAGCTCATCTTTGATGATACCAGCCCAAACCAGTACTCCACCTCCACCTTGCTGGCGTCGAACTGGAGCTCTCTGCCCTTTACCAATCCAGCCACGGGCCCATCCATCTGGCCCATCAAGACTCACTCTCATTTCATCAGTCCATAAAACCTTAGAAAAATCAGTCTTGAGATATTTCTTGGCCCAGTCTTGACGTTTCAGCTTGTGTGTCTTGTTCAGTGGTGGTCGTCTTTCAGCCTTTCTTACCTTGGCCATGTCTCTGAGTATTGCACACCTTGTGCTTTTGGGCACTCCAGTGATGTTGCAGCTCTGAAATATGGCCAAACTGGTGGCAAGTGGCATCTTGGCAGCTGCACGTTTGACTTTTCTCAGTTAATGGGCAGTTATTTTGCGCCTTGGTTTTTCCACACGCTTCTTGCGTCCCTGTTGACTATTTTGAATGAAACGCTTGATTGTTCGATGATCACGCTTCAGAAGCTTTGCAATTTTAGGAGTCCTGCATCCCTCTGCAAGATATCTCACTATGTTTGACTTTTCTGAGCCTGTCAAGTCCATCTTTTGACCCATTTTGCCAAAGGAAAGGAAGTTGACCAATAATTATGCACACCTGATATAGGGTGTTGATGTCATTAGACCACACTTCTTCTCATTACAGAGATGTTTAATTGGTAGTAGGCTTTCGAGCCTGTACAGCTTGGAGTAAGACAACATGCATAAAGAGGATGATGTGGTCAAAATACTAATTTGCCTAATAATTCTGCACTCCCTGTATAGCTGGTAGGGAAGTTGTGTACTTAGATATCAGCATTGGTGGCCTGTGAAGTGTGCTTTAAAATAGTGGCCACAACAAAAAAGAAAATTTCAGCACTGTTTTGTGGTTGCTGATAAACACAATCATATGCTGGCATTTTTATCAGGGACTCCAGATGTACAGTAAGATATTTTCACTAAAAATACTAATTCTGTTTAATTGTCTTAACCATCACCTAGATGATGTCACCATTTCTTGATTAACTCCAGGATGTAGAAAAACAAATAATGGAAGGATGAAAAGACACAAACTCACTATTTGAACCTTTGTGAGATAAAAAAAACCAGGGTGAAATATCTAGTTTGGGTGAAGTTGACCTTAAACACTGGGGATCTTTATTAAATAAACTTGTATGTCAATACAAGCAACAGAGAGATCATCTTCACTTGTTGCTTAGAGAAGGAGGGAGTCTTAAGTCTGCTACATGGGGTTTTGACAGGACTGGAAGGTTTTCCTGATGAATTATTAAAGTAATAATGCGCTAAAATCAACCTTCCAATATTACATAAACTTATACAAATTCCAATGGCAGAAAAAACAATAGATTTACAATTAAATTACAGAAACGAAAGTCCAATATGTGAACAACTATTCCCCACCACCACCAATTAGTGGGTGTACTTCTCACCTAACAATTAATTGGTTGATTGCCAAAAGAAAGGAAAAAACACACTCATCTATGTTGATTGAGAAAGAAATCCCTGGGGTAGTTCTCCAGATAAAAAAAACTCACATCAAAGACTGACACTCTTCGTATAAAGTGGAAGATTGTATCATGACTTCTACAAATGCAGTGATTCTCAAAGAAAAATGAAGACATCATCATTGCGCAGGTTTTCTATGGAATATTAGAACAAGAGCTTTGGATAGCTACACTTACATTTAACTTGATAGTGTAACGCTTATAGAGCGGTCAGTGCAGACAGCAGGATCCCTCACCCTCCACATCCAGCACATTCAAACACCATGGGTAATGTCACTGGCTTTTCCTGATACCTATGGATAACATCAAACTTCCATAAGACAGCCAAGCCAAACAACGTAGTGAAGTAAATACTACTAGCCATGACCAGTGTACTTCGGATAGCCCAACTTTTCCCCAAAAACCATCAACCCCTTTTATTACCTTAGTTACCCCCTTTTACTAAGATTAACGAGAGACACAATCTTGTTGGAGTAAAATGGCCACAACAGCCAATTTATTTTAACCACATAAATATTTAAATTAAATAATTAAATCAAAATAATTAAATCACACAAAACTTTATTCCTTAACAATTTTGTAACCAACTTTTATAACCCAGCTTCCTGGTCTTTGACGGCAACCCGGCTTCACCTTCCTTTTTACCACTACACTGCGCAACCATTAACCATAACCGGCCCCCAGCCGACCCAGCTCGGAGACAAACCTTTTTCCCCTGCAGTGCAACCATAACCGTATTCCAACGGACACCGTTCCGCTGGAATAATCCCCCATAAGGGTCCCATCCCACCGATGAGCCCACCACCATTTCCATCACATCTGTAACTGCCGCCATCAAAGACCAACTAACGCCGCCAACCATTCCGATATTGCTGTCGTGACGACCACACATCCAAACCTGAAAGAAAATAAAACAAACGAACAACACCGACGCACAACACATAGGGAGGGTGGGTGGGAAAAACCTGCCTCCTTGCAATTTCCTTCCCGCACTTTGCCTCTCTGTCCCCGCCCCTTCCTTAAATAATACTCCTCCCTTCTCAGCTTCTCCACATGACTTCCTTCCAACCAACCGGCTCCCTCCTACAGTTAACTCTTAGTTGCCCTACCTCCACCTAGTCATGCCCGGCCCTACGTTATTTTGCTTTGCTGTTCTTCCACTCAGGCCTTCTCTGGTTGGGTAACTTTGACTGATTATTTGTAACCTCAAGCCAAGAATGGTGGTCTACTGTGCACATTGGAAAGCACACCTGTATGATACAATATAGCGTGCTGTGTGTTTAGATAATTTGATAGCATTTGTCAGTCATCTGATGTAACTGGCAATAAAGTTTGTTAATAAATCCATTCTGATTGTCACCTTCTCTGTTCTATCCTTGTATTTCAGGGCCGAGGTTTGGAGTAAATACCCAAACAAATTCATCCAAAGAGATGACACCAAGAGGTTCCATGTTCTAAATACTCTTTTTAATCTGTCAGGTAAGGTTCATCAAATTCCCCCAAAGCTTTCACATGTATTACAGAGATCTGCAGCATAGCTCAGAAGGCAAGCTTAAGAGTAAAGGCAGACTTAAAAGAGAAGTATGGGTTCGGGCTCTTTTGCAGAATAATACTTACCTAGGTGGATGCAGCATCGGTCCCCTGGCACATCTGCACTGAGAACCTAGTGATCGAACACTGCCAATTGCTTGGTTCTGACAGCTCCCCAAGCAGAGAACTGCTGACTATCACAGCTCTCTGCTCTACCCCCTCCTCATTCACATGAGTGCTGAGCTGTGGAGGGGGCAGAACAGCTGAGAGCCTGAGCCGGGTGTCGGTCCAAGGACCTGGCAGATCACGACTTCCATTGTCGTGATGACGCAGGCCTTGCACCGACTTCTGTAATGTCAGGAGAGCACAGACTTCAGCCAGCTCTCTGCTGAAAACAGGTCACAGAAGTGCAAATCGAATTGCACTTTTGTGATCCATAGGAGAAGTATAGCCAAATGAGTTTTGGCTACACTTCTCCTTTAAGCCGCCCATAGATGATCTGATTTTATTTCCTTCTGTTTATCAGGTGGAAGGAAGAAAATCACTCCATAACCTCAACAACAATTAGTGTTGATGGGGAAATGCCTCCTGCAGCGCTATTGTGTTTTGTCGGGGGGGGGGGGGCATGAGGATCCATTGTTGGTATCAATTGAAGGAATAGCGCCCCAAGGGCCGGTTGAAGGTAGGCAAGGGGCCACATTAGGCCCCTGGGCCGCAGTTTGAACACCACTGCTCTACCCTGCCCTTTTATCACAATAGGTGTTTGATATGATGTAAATCTATTAGCGTTTATCATTGTTTGTCACAGATAAGGAACTACTTGCCTGGAAAGTAGCACATTGACTCTTAAGGCCTGAGCAGTACATGATCTATTTACCTGTGATAAGACCTGTGTTTGAGGAGGGTACTTAATTGTAATCCTAGCACTGGAACCATCTGTTTTGGTCCTTCACTGGATTGTCATGTAGGACAATTAAGGTGCATGGCTTGAACCACAATGAGTGATGAAAAAGCACTCAAGGCTAACAATAGTAGAAGTTATAGTATATTCAGGCAGGTTTAGTAATACAACTTCATAGAAGCTAATAAATTTATGAGGTGATATGTTTGCTTTTGTCTCCACAGAGACCTATCTGTATGCTTGTCTGGTGGACTACTTCACTGACTGCTCCCGATACGTAAAGTACATGTTCCCACTTGTACAAACGTTTTTTTTGGTTTCTTGTTCCTTATATTAGGATCTTATTTATTCTAATAGGTTATTTTAACAAGCACCACTATGCCTTGGGTTGTGCAAGTTTTCCTGTTTATAAATTCTAAAAAGTGGTCCATCACTTATATCCTCAAAGTAAAAAATAAAGGCACTTCTAAAAACATTTTGGAAAAACAATTATGAAAAACAACATCCCTATAAGGTATAGAGCAATTTTGTTGGAGATGTGGGACTTTAAAGGTGCATCATATATAAATTCACTTAGCGTTGATATAAAATATATACAAAAATATTTATTAAAAAAGTATTATAAAAGTATCAAATACAGTTTAATCATAGCCATAGATATATACACACAGCCATACTGTAGTCATATACAAATTTGCATCACGTCCAAATATTTCAACATGTTTTGCCGTGGCGGCTTCTTCAGGAAAGGATATAAAGACTCATTTAGTAGGTATAGAGGAACATAATTCACTCAGCTTTCACTCAGCTTTAGGTGTATATTTACACCTAAAGCTGAGTGAATTATGTTCCTCCATACCTACTAAATTTGTCTTTTCGTCCTTTCCTGAAGAAGCCGCCACGGCAAAACATGTTAAAATATTTGGAAGTGATGCAAATTTGTATGTGAATACAGTATTTCATTGTCAACAATAGGCTGTGTGTATGTATATACCTATGGCTATGAAAAAAAAAAGTTTTCAATACTTTTATAATAATTTCTTAATAAATATTTTTGTATAATTTTTATATCAACTCTGAGTGAATTTATATAACGTAAAACATTATATAACGTAAAACATCTCCAACCAAATTGCTCAACACTCTAATTGCTTCTTACTCTTTGCAGCAGGCTTCTGTTTAATGAATTTCATTTTTCTTTTGTATTCCCTGCCCTCCTCTCCTGGTGGCCATTGTTAGTAAGAACTGAGGATTCTCTCTCCCTTTCACTTTTCAGAATGGTGTCTGCCCCAACATGATGACACCTGTGCACTCATCACTCTACCCAGTCTCTCTATACATATTCAGAAGGGAGAACATTTATTTTCCCCAAAATCTCACAAGATTTCACAGTGTCGTGACCCTTTTTAAAAAAAAATAAGATAAAAAAAAGGGAGATCTTATAATGGAGCAGCGAACAATACTTGTCTGTTCCAAGCATGTAACAGGGAAACATACAAATACAAGGCTAGGTAGAAAATCACTGCTGTGGGGACCTCTAATTTATGTTAACTTGAGTTTAAACATTACACGTTTTAGCATTATAAATGCAGGACGTTCACCGGACAAGATCAGTCTGAAGGCACTGGTGACATAGTCTTCCCAGGAGGCATCTGTGAGGTCAGGGCCTCACAAACTAAAAAGTGGGATCCTGTTATATATACAGTGTGTATAGAAAAGAATCATTCCCTTTAAAATGTAATTCCATTTTGTTGCTTTGCAGCCTGAAATGAAGACAGACAGTTTTTGTTTGATCCAGCTGCAAATTATAACATCCAAGTGAAAGATATAACACCACTGTAAAAATAAATAAAAACATATAAACAGAATCACAGAGTTGAAAAAAGGATCACCCCCTCATGTCAGTATTTTGTTGAACCAACTTTTGCTTTAATTACAGCCTTTAGTCTGTTGGTGTATGTCTCTACTAACTTTGCCCATCCAGACTGCAGGCTTCAAGTAATTTCTACAGATTTTCATTGTAGTTTAAGTCTGGGCTCTGACTAGGCCATGCAAGGACATTCACCTTTTTCTCCTTCCACCTCTGTGTGGTCATTGTTGCTATGGTCTTTGGGTCATTGTCATGTTGGGGGGTAAATCTTCTTTCCATTGACAACTTTCTGTCAGAGGGGAGCAGATTTTCCTTAAAGTGGAAGTAAACCCTTCTATCATTTTCAGCCAAGGAAGCTGCCATCTTGGCCTATGTTTAATCTTCAACTGCCGTGGTGCTGCACATGTGATCAGTTATGACACCAACCATTGGATGGTTTGACAGTTTGGTTAAGAGCACAACCAATGTGACAGTTGGCAATCCCGGCATGCCGGAAATTTAACTGCTTTTTGAAACTGTTAAATCGATGGGTTTACTTCCGCTTTAAGAATTTGATGGTATTTTGTCCCATCCATTTTTCTTTTTATCCTGACAAGTGCTCCAGTCCCATAACAGGATATTACCACCTCCATGTAATAATGGCAATATTTGAATGGTGAGTAGGGATGAGCTTCGTGTTCGAGTCAAACTCATGTTCGACTCGAACATCGTATGTTCGACGAAATACGAACGTTATGGGCCGTTTGTGCCAAATTCGAGTGGCGTGTCACAGCCCATAATTCGCTGGTTAAAGACAGATAGAGAGAGAGAGTGTCATTTATTTTGAGTTAGATAGAGCAGGCAGGCAGGCGAGTCAGTTACAGTGTGTAGAGGATATATATGCATCCCAGGTGTTGTATATATATTTATACACTGTATTGCGTTTAGATAGATCTGTTCCTGTATGCTGTAATCTTCCATATATACTGACAGGCAGGCGGGTGATTGTGCCAGCTGCAGTATTCTCACTTGGTGTACTGTGTCCTCTGCACAGTGTGCACCTAAAGCTACGTGAATACATTTGCTGGTGTTCTCATATTAATACCACAGGCAGTGACTGATCAGCAAGTATTTTCACTTGGTGTACTGTGTCCTCTGCACAGTGTGCACCTAAAGCTACGTGAATACATTTGCTGGTGTTCTCATATTAATACCACAGGCAGTGACTGATCGGCTAGTATTTTCACTTGGTGTACTGTGTCCTCTGCACAGTGTGCACCTAAAGCTATGTGACTACATTTGCTGGTGTTCTCATATAATACCACAGGCAGTGACTGATCAGCAAGTATTTTCACTTGGTGCACTGTGTCCTCTGCACAGTGTGCACCTAAAGCTACGTGAATACATTTGCTGGTGTTCTCTTATTAATACCACAGTGATCAGCAAGTATTGTCAGTATTTGAGCAGCTACATCTCTCTGCAGGCCATTAGTATGTCTGAAAGGACAACAAGGAGAGGCAGAGAGTCACGAGCAAATAAAAGAGGGCAAGCAGGCTCTGCGTCTAGAGGCAACAGTGCTGGTCGTGGACACGGTGCATCCTCATTAGCAGGTGGCCATGGGACACGCTCGTCCTTTTTTTCGGCAGCTGGACATGTTGAGCCGCAACATGCCAAACACTTGGTAGAGTGGATAACCAAGCTGTCCTCATCCTCTCTCACCCAGGCTCAGGGTACTTTGTCTGGCAAAGAAGCTGCCAACGCAGCCTCTTCCCTCTGCTCAATGGCATCAGTCACTCCTTCCCTGGCCCCACCATGTCCTCCTGAGGAGCCCCCTGAACTGTTTAACCACAGTGTTGGGTACATGCTGCAGGAAGATGCGCAGCGTTTTGAAGGCTCTGATGATGGTACACAGCTAGAGGAAGGCAGTAACGTGAGCCCAGAGAGAGGGCATTCCCAAGAAGGACAGCAATCTGGCAGTCATGTTCCGCCAGCTGCAGCATACTGCCAGGTTTTCTACAGTGATGAGGAGGAAGGGGATGATGAGGTCACTGACTCCACGTGGGTCCCAGATAGAAGAGAGGAGGAGGAGGAGGCACATCTCCAATGAGGCAGGATGCCCTTCAGGGGCCAGCTTAAGGGCAGCACAACGCAGAGCTCCGCATGTGCAGGGCGCTGCTGTCACTCCGCGTTATTCCAAAAGTTCTTTGGTGTGGGCCTTATTTGAGACAAGAACATCAGATCGCACCGCTGCTATTTGCAACATATGTCACAAGCGTATCCCGCGTGGCCAAAACATTACCTGCTTGGGCACCACATGCTTGACCAGACATATGTCGACCTGCCATGCAGTTCATTGGCAAGTGTACCTCAAAGACCCACACCAAAGAACAAAGCGGATCTCTCCTTGCTCCTCATCAGCTGGGATCTCCAACCCCACTATACCTTCAGTCCTCTCTGAAGCCTGCACTGATAGGACTGAAGGTGTAGAATTAGGTGTGTCACAGCCAAGTACTTGCGGGCAATCTACTATCGGTACACCAACGTCAGATTGTACCAGGCAAATTTTCCTGCCCCAGCTGATGCAGCGCCGAAATAAGTTTTCTCCCAACCATCCACATGCCCAGCGGTTGAATGCTAGCTTAGCTAAATTGCTAGCACTTCAACTGCTGCCTTTTCAGTTGGTAGACTCTGCCCCCTTCCCTGAGTTTGTGGAATGTACGGTACCTCAGTGGCAGGTTCCCAAACGCCATTTTTTTCTCATGGAAGGCGATTCTGGCTCTCTACTGGCATGTGGAAGGCAATGTCCATGCCTTGCTGGACAGGGTGGTCAGTGGTAAGGTGCATATTACCGCTGACTCAGGCATGGTATGGACAGGGACGTTACCTATCTTTCACGGCATTGGGTGACTCTGCTGGCAGCTCGGAAGGATGCAGGACAAGGTACAGTAGTGTTGGAGGTTGTTCCGTCTCCACACCTCCAAAATGCTACTACTGGTGATTGTGACACAGTTCTCTCCTCCACCCCCTCCTATTCTTCTTCCTCTGTGGCCTCTTTATGTGCTGACTTGTCCTCGGAACCAGCGGTGTTCCGTAGGTGTATAAGGGGCTACGCAGGTACACAGGCAAAAATACGCCATGTGGTGTTTGAGCTGGTGTGCTTGGGGGACAGGAGCCACACTGGGACAGAGGTTCTGTCAGCTCTGCAAGGGCAGGCTCAGAGGTGGTTGATGCCATGCCAGCTTAAGCCAGGAATGGTGGTTTGCGTTAATGGCACCAACCTCCTTCCTGACCCATGTGCCCTGTTTTGCTCATGTCCTTAACTTGGTGGTGCAGCGGTTCTTGGGCAGGTACTCGGGCTTACAGGATGTCCTGAAGCAGGCCAGGAAACTCTGTGTGCATTTCTGACGGTCATATAATGCCAGTGCTCAGCTGGCAGACCTCCAAAAGGAAAACAACCTGGCCAAGAACCGCCTAATCTGTGACATGCCAACCAGGTGGAACTCTACGTTGGCCATGCTGCAGCGGCTGCACACGCAGCAGAGGGCCATCAATGAGTATCTGTGCCAATGTGGCACCAGGGCAGGGTCAGGGAGCTTGTTTATTTCCCCCACGCCAGTGGGCCATGGGTGCATGGGATGCATGCTCTGCCCTGTCACCATTTGAGGAGGCCACGAGGATGGTGAGCAGTGACAGTGCATGCATCAGTGACACTGTCCATCTTATCCACCTTTTGTAGCACACGCTGCATGGAATAATGGACAGGGCCCTTGAGGCAGAACAGAGGGAGGAAGAGGAAGACTTTCTTACCTCTCATGCCCCCTTTATCCAGACAGTGTTCCTGCTTGCCCGCCTATCACACAGGAAGAGGATGAGGAGGAGGAGGAGGAGGCAGATTGTGTCAGCATGGAGGTGGAGCCTAGCACTCAGCATCAGCAGCAGTCTTCAAGGGATCAATTACAGTCCCAAGAAACCCATGGACTTGTACGTAGCTGGGACAAGGTGGCTGCGGATCATGCCGTCCTCAGTGACCCAGAGGACTCCGCAACGAATGCCTCAGCAAACCTATGCTGTATGGCCTCCCTGATCCTGCAAAGCCTGCGGAAGGATCCTTGTATTCGTGCTATCAAGAAGAGGGATTATTACTGGCTGGCAACCCTCCTTGATCCACGTTACAAGGGTAAGGTTGCAGACCTTATCTTGCTAGCGCAGAGGGAGCAGAAGATGAAACATCTTCGGGAGGCCTTGCAGAAAGGTCTGTGCAACGCGTTCCCAGAGACTGAGAGGTTACAAAATCCTGGTCCTGGACAAAGTGTTGATGAGGCTTTGTCAGTCAAAGAAGGAGCTGTGGAGAAGGTGACCGTCTGACCGATGCGTTCAGACAATTTTTTAGTCCACAGCCCCAAGGTATGACCGGTTCCAACAACCATTGCCAGCGTCTGTTTTACATGGTGCGGGAATACCTAGGGGCAAGATCAGACTTGAACACCTTTCCCACCGAAAATCCTCTGGGTTACTGGGTCTTGAGGATGGATTGCTGGCCAGAGCTTGCACAATATGCAATTGAGATACTGGCCTGTCCTGCATCCAGCGTTTTTTCGGAACACACATTCAGTGCTGCTGGAGGATTTGTAAATGATCACAGGGTGCGCCTGTCCACCGACTCGGTCGATCGACTGACCTTTATAAAAATGAATCAGGCTTGGATCACCACCAGCTACCAAGCACCTTATGCTGATGTAACTGAATATTTTTTTTGGAAATGTCAGATCCCTTCAAGACTGCCTATACTGATGCTGAGTGACTATCATGTCATGCTGAGTGACTATCCTGTTATGCTGAGTGACTATCATTTTCCTCCTTAATAATCATGCTGATAGCTGATAGCTTGTAAGAACACTTTTGGTTCTGGGCACCGCCACCAGTGGCTAAATCCCAATCTACAATTTTTGATGCAATACTTTGCAGCAGGGCTCATTCCTGCGCTCCAACTAGAGTATCTGTGAGGGCTTGCAGTGTTGTGGCACCAGCACCAGTGCCTAAGGCCCAATTTTTCTGCCCCTGTTTAACAGGGGCATGTAATTACAATTTTTGATCTAATATTTCACAGCAGGGCCCATTCCTGTGCCCACCAAGAGTAACTGTGAGGGCTTACAGTGTTGTGGCACCAGCACCACCCCCACCACCACCAACAAAGGCCCAATTTTTCAGCCCCTGTATAACAGGGGCATGTAATTACAATTCTTGATCTAATATTTAACAGCATGGCCCATTCCTGCATCCACCAAGAGTAACTGTGAGGACTTACAGTGTTATGGCACCAGCACCAGCACCAAAGGTCCAATTTTTCTACCACTGTTCAACAATGGCATGTAATTACAATTCTTGATATAATAGTTCACAGCAGGGCGTTCCAGCACCCACCAAGACTAACTGTGAGGGCTTACAGTGTTGTGGCAACACCAACACCTAGGGCCCAAATTTCTGCAGAGTATATACGGCAGGCCCCTACTTTCAAACATCCATCTTACAAACGACTCCTACTTGCAAACGTAACAGGAAGTGAGAGGAAATCTACCCCTATGAAGGAAAATTCTCTTCTGTAAAAGGTGTCTCCTGTCCACTGATGCTTTATCACCAATCCTTGTTTCACTAAAAAAAAAACATTTAAAAAAAAAAAAAAATTGTCATTGGGACAGAAAGTGTCTTATGTACAGATGTCATTTGTCTTCTGAACAGATGCGCACAGACAGCAAAACAAATGTTACAGGGGTGATCACCCTTCTCTATGTTTTCCAAAAAGCTTAAAAATAGATTTTTTGGCTGGAGCTACACTTCAAAAAAGTACCAGTTCAAAATTACAAACAGATTCTACTTAACAACAAACCTACAGTCCCTGTCTTGTTTGCACCGCCTGTATACTGCTGTTCAAAGTATATAGGGCCAAAGGGGCTGGTAATGACCTGGGGGGAATCATTTTTCTCAATGATTTTCATCCATATTGCAGGGACCAGACATTACATTAAAGCCAGAAGCAGCTTTAAATGACTTTTTTTCTTATAGAAATGTCATTTTGTGCAGGGACAGTTCTAAACACGTGCCATTTCACAGGCATACCCAGCAGGTACGATATTTAAAGGAATATTTCAAATATTTTTTTTCACTTTAAGCATCATTAAAATCACTGCACTTCAGTTTTTAAAACTTTTTTTTGCATTGATACATGTTCCCTGGGTCCCCAAACCCGTTTTAGGACAATAACTTGCATATTAGCCTTTAAAATTGGCACTTTTGATTTCGAACGTTCGTGTCCCATAGAATTCAATGGTGTTCTAAAGTTAGGTCCGTTCGAAGGTTCTCATGCGGACCGAACCGGGGGGTGTTCGACTTATTCCTAATGGTGAGCTATATTGGATTTTTGTCAGACTTATCATTTGGTGTTTAGGCCAAATCATTAAAATTTTCCATGTGGCCTCAGAATCTTCAAGTTGTGTTTAAGGTGGCCAGATGAGACTAAAATGTTATTATTACCTTCCTACATGACAATGACCCAAAGCACACAGCAAACAAGGGGGACTGACTTTGCATTGTTTAATCAGAGCCCAGACTTACACCCCATTGAAAATACTGTATATGGAGTGACTTGAAGACTGCAGTCCACAAAATATCACCATCAAATTTAACAGAACTTGGGGCAGTTCTGCAAAGAAGTGTGGGCAAATATTGCAAATTCTAGATGGGCAAAGTTAATAAAGATATATCCAAACAGACTGAAAGCAAAATGTGGTATAACAAAATACCGGCATAAGAGGGTGATACTTTTTCCAATTCAGTGATTTTTTTTTTCTCTGACATGTTGGAGTTATATCTGTCACTTGGATGTTATAAGTTGCACTGAGTAAATACGGCTAGATAAAACAAAAACTGTGTCTTCATTTCAGGCTACAAAGCAACAAAATGTGATTATTTTATAGGGGGTGATTCTTTACTATATCCACTGTAAGTAAAAAATACAGTACATATTTCAATAAAAAAATGGCTTTAGCTGCATGGGGCATGATGTATTTCCCTGACATGCAAGCTTTGTGCTTGGGAAATATGCCATTTGCACATGCATGGGTAAGCGCTGATGAAAAGAAGCAATGGTGCGTACAAGAGTACAGCTGCGTACATATTACCTGCAGTTCCCTGGGCAAGGCAAAACACCAGGAATAAAAAATGTCTACAAATGTACATGTGCACGAAATCTTAATGTACGGTTATTAATTTTTAAAGATCACAACAAATGCTCTAGAGCGAGGTTTCAGTAGCTTTCTAAAAGTTTATTCTGGTTGTTTACATTAGGTTTATAAGGTGCCAAGATCTACTCACTAATAAAAAAAGCTAAGATTTCAAAAACTGTATTGACAACTTTGATACCCACATTTCTCCACAGTGCTTGTAGCTTCATAGATGAATGAGGGCTGGTTTTTAGAGTGCTTTTTAGAGTGCTTTTACTGCCTGTTTAGCATAGCATACTATACTTTAGCATGCATGATCTGGGTCCAGGTTCACTTTAAAGCCCAGTCATAGCCAAAACGTTTTTTTGTGTGTTTTGCATTTTGTATAGGGGTACAGGAAGTGGTGAAAAATCTCTCTATTTAGGACAAAAACAAAATTACTTTTTAGCAGAGCGAGGAAGGGTTAGGCTGGCCATAGATGGATCCTTTTTTAATCAGCCAGCCGACTAATCAGTAAAAAATTAACAGATTCCCCCATTCACTCGAAGTGATTGCAAGAATCCTCTTTGTTGTGCAATTGTATTCTGACACTGGGACTCCACTGCTGCCAGAATACACTGATCAGCACTGCAGCCGATTGGTTGTTGAGTGTTGATCTACCACAAGTTTTTCCAACAGCCCTATTCAAAAGGAGCTGATCACTAGGTCAACTCCTGTTAAATGTTAAAGGCCATAGATGGTCTGAAAATCCTTTGTATATTTTGATTCATCTATGGCCAGCTTTTGGCAATATTTATTTGGTTGCGTGTGCCTTGTTCTAGGAATGACCCTTTCCCTTTACCTCATAGACAATACAAAATCTGACAGAAAGTATATTTGGTAGGATATTCCGATCGTATGTATGCTCCATCGAACATTTGCCGTCGGGATTTCCGACAACAAATGTATGAGAGCTGGTTCTTAATTTTTCCCGACAACAAAAGTTCTTGTCGGAAATTCCGATCGTCTGTAGCCAATTCCGACGCACAAAAATCCTACGCATGCTCGGAATTAATTTGACGCATGCTCTGAATCATTGAAATTAATTTTTCTCGGCTTGTCGTAGTGTTGTACGTGACCGCGTTCTTGACCTTCGGAATTTCCGACAACATTTGTGTGACCGTGTGTATGCAAGACAAGTTTGAGCCAAAATTCAGTCGGAAAAAATCCATGGTTTTGTTGTCGGGATGTCCGAACATGTGTACACGGCATTAGGCTTTAAAAACTAAAAGGAAAAGTTATGTAAATTAAATGCCATATAGACAATTACTTCTTGTGGTGGTCAAGCCTTTCAATACTTGTGAAGCTTAATTGAATCCAGGATATACCATGATACATTGCTATACTCAGCTAATGAGGCTTAGAATATCTGCATAACCAGAATAAACTGTGTCATACACAAGTATAACTTTCATTCATTTCTATGAACTGACTTCTCATCCATATAATGTCTGGTGGCTACCTGTAACTGCTGGGACTTCCATTGTCATCTACCAAATTTCCCAGTAGTTGCACAGTGGTACACTATAGTATGCTTTTACACACACATGAACTTTAATGGCATTCCAGTCTTAGTTCATAGGGTTCAATATTGAGTTGGCCCACCCTCTTTTGGGAAGGCTGTCCACAAAGTTTAGGAGTGTGTCTATGGGAATGTTTGACCATTCTTCCAGAAGCGCATTTGTGAGGCCAGGCACAGGCATTGATGTTGGAAAAAAGGCCTGGCTCTCAGTCTCCACTCTAATTCATCCCAAAGGTGTTTTCTGTGCAGGCCAGTCAAGTTCCTCCACCCAAACTCGTTCATCCGTATCTTTATGGACCTTGCTATGTGCGCAGTCATGTTGGAACAGGAATGGGCCATCCCCAAACTGTTCCCACAAAATTGGGAACATGAAATTGTCCAAAATGCCTTGGTATGCTGACACCTTAAGAATTCCCTTCACTGAAACTAAGGGGCCAAGCCCAACTCCTGAAAAACAACCTCACACCATAATCCCCCCTCCACCAAGTGATTTGGACCAGTGCACAAAGCAAGGTCAATAAAGACATGGGTGAGCGAGTTTGGGGTGGAGTAACTTGACTGGCCTGTACAGAGTCCTGACCTCAACCCGATAGAACAACTTTGGGATGACTTCTCGTCCAACATCAGTGCCTGATCTCATAAATGTGCTTCTGGAAGAATGGTCAAACATTCCCATAGACACACTCCTAAACCTTATGGACAGCCTTCCCAGAAGAGTTGAAGCTGTTATAGCTGCAAAGGGTGGGCCAACTCAATACTGAACCCTACGGACTAAGACTGGGGTCCCATTAAAGTTCATGTGCATGTAAAAGTAGGCGTCACAATACTTTGGACAATATACATTTGAATGGTCACATTTAGGCCTCGTACACACGAGCGGATATGTCCGCTGAAAACGGTCCAATGGACCGTTTCAGCAGACATCTCCGATCGTGTGTATGGGCTAACGGACAGATTTGTCCACCCGACAGATTTCAAAGCATGCTTTGAAATCTATCGGGTGGGAATGTGTCCGCCCGACATGTCTGCTGGTTAGTACACTTACCAGCAGACATGTCGTCCCGCACCGCCGCTGCTCCGCCGCATGCGCGGAAGTGTTTTACTTCCTGGTGCGGTGACGTGGCGGCGTCATCGTCACCGCCACGTCACCGCGCCGTCCGCCGGCGGGGAATTTGATCCGATGGTGTGTACACGCCATCGGACCAAACTCCAGATCGGACATATCCGATGGAAACGGTCCGCGGACCGTTTTCATCGGATATGTCCGATCGTGTGTACAAGGCCTTACACATTATTAAAATCACATTTTTTAAATGTTTACATTTTTATATGTATAACCTATTTGCAAGTGACCCAGTGTCTCAAATTCCTCCACAGCTATGACACCGGTTACAGACACGGCAATCTGTTCATGTCCTTTAAGAGCATGTTCCAGGACATTCGAGATGCAATGGACTATGTGCATGATTCGGTAAGAGCCAGGGAGGGGTTTGGAAGGAATATTTACTATCTCTTCATCATGTGTGTGGACAACACGTCACAAGAAACACAGCGTGGAGGAGATAAGTGTATGAATACCATCACTCTACGCCTTTCTGTGTTGAGGCCGAATGTTCATGCTACACAACCCTGTCCAGGCCTCTGATGTGCGTTTCTCATCACATCAAAACACTCATGTGAATTTACATCGCAGCTGCCATTTAGACCAAAAACATCAATTTTTCCTCTGGCCATATTACGGGTTCATGAACAATGTCACGTTTTTACAGTCTGTTCCCAATTAATGTTCAGTGTTATTGTGTATCCTCCCTGCTGTTAGCCTGTAGCCTGTTCCAGAATAAACCAAGCAAACCCCCAAGAGGTTTATCTCTGTGTAGGGCTTAAAGTTTATTTTGGAAGGATACGTCAGGTATTTCTGAAAACAGAAAGGTCCAGAGTTATGCAGAGGCTACAAAGGCAACGCTTTAGGAGGGAAACGATCTGGTTATGGTTAGATAGCCTACTCTTTGTTTACAGAAGGGTTGCCATGTGACTGGTAAAATTATTTCTTATAAGCAGGCCTTTTTTCTCAGAAAATAGGTACAGGAACTCAACCACGACCCCCAAAAACCCCCTCCCCACACACACCCTCCAAACCACATTAAATAGTGGATGTGGTCAATTTCACTAACAGTTGAAGTGTCTTAAAGGGGCATTAAATACCAGCAGTGCATTATGCACAGAATGCAGAGTTCGGGGGTTGTTACACACAGAGTGCAGTGTTTGATTCAATTTGATTTGATATGGGATTTGTATTGCGCCAAATACGGTCCTTTTGGAGCGCGTCTAGGCGCGGATAGATCCTATATTCAAACTTTAGTTACCCATACAAAGGTAAAAGAGCCTAGGGTGTAGAATTTGAAGGAGGTAACATAAAACAGAGAAAGACTCGGGAGGGGGCGGGGGGTCTAGCTCTCCAGATGGAGGAGAAAAAAAGAGCATTGTTCTTATTCTTTATCAGATTATCCGTAGGCCTGAATAAAGAGGTGGGTTTTTCAATCCTTCCAGAAACTCAGGAGGGAGGGTAAGGACCTTTGAGACGCTGCTCATTACCCTTTGTGACCAGGCATCTGTTGCCAGTGTTCAGGGGTATGCTGCTTAGTCTTCTTCAACAGCTGCCTACCTCTGCGTCCCCTATTCACATCTCACTTTTACCCCTCTTCAGCTCTGACCTTTGCATGCAAACCCCCTTTCACTGCCCCTATCTTCTTCCTCATTAAAAGCTCCACCATCTTCCACTTGTCTTAATTGTGTAGCTGTTTTAAGCTGAAGCACCCAGGGGGCTCTAGTACCTACCCACACACTGTAGGTGGCTCTGCCTCTCTCACTCTCGCTTACTTGGGAGATCATCTAGTGGGGGGTGTCAACACCTGCACCTCCCTTGTCTCCATCATGCACTCAGTGGGAGCCACTCAGGAGATCATATCTGTGGGAGCTGTGGGGAGACAAGCTATCACTTGTAAAGACAGAAGCCAAACTTCTGTGTTTACACGTTATAGTGTTGAGCAGAAAGGTGATGGAACTGAGTTCCACCAAGTTTCAGCTGAAAAAAAGCCCTGCTTATAAGCAATCTGACCATTCCAAGAAGAGTAAATTACATAGCATAGCCACAGTTTGCCCTCCCTTCTGCCATGTCATAGCCCTCTCCTCTTCTTGGATTGTCTAATCACTGCCTTGCTGACCCAGCATGGTGTATTACACATTAACCTGCATTGCATTAAGGCAGCCCATTAGTTTAGCAAATATAGCAATGGAAAAAAGTCCTTACAGTGTATATATATATATATAAATATTAGGGCTGTGCAAATTAACTTTTAATTAATCGATTAATCTTTAATTTTTTTGATCGATCAAAATCTTTTTGATCAATTAAAATTCTTTTGATTGGTACTCTCCTCTCCCCCAGCTTCTGGGCCTTCAGGGAGTTCCGTCGGAGATCCGGTGATGTCACGGACACCGGAGGGGCTTGCCGTGTCCATCTGAAGGGCTCCTTTGCTGTGCCTTCATATCTGCATGGCGGCGGGACCTTACTATCTGCCACACGCAAGGGCTGTTACACTTCCCTCTATCACTTCCCTCTATCACTTCCCTCTATCAACTTGGGATTCTACAGCCATCCACTGGGAGTTGTGATAGTTCCCTTCATGGGACATCTACATGCCGACGGACTGATCTCCTCATCTGGATTCAGCAGTGGCATCGTTGTACACATTTTTATACCAGTATCATACTTAGCTACATGTTTTTATGACTGCTTTTGGTACCGTTTGGTATTACTCCATTTTTACAGTTTATGTAGCTACATCGATTTTATCTCCAGTGCAATATTTATTTATTTTTTTACTTGAAGACTATAAAAGTTTTAATGCTATTCCCATCGAGCGCTGCCTTTGTGTGTTTTTTGTATCCTGCTATCCATTTTTCCAGTGGTTGGTAGCTGCACTGGGAATCAGCCTGCAAGGAGGAGATCAGCTAAAAGTAGTTGGATCTGTATGTGCATTATAATTAATCGAAATTAGTCGATTAATCGATTAAAAAAAAAAAACGAACACAAAAATGTTGATCAGTAACAGTATATATATATATATATATATATATATATATATATATATATATATATATTAGAAGAGTGCACCACTACAGACATTATCAGCATAGCAGGCTGTAGGGCCATAGATCATTTTCCTGGGGTAAGTGGATATAGAAAAATAATTAGGTGGTGGGCACAACATGCTGCAGTGAATTGTGAGTTTGGTAAAATTGTGCTAATGGTGGGAGGGGCTTAAAACTTGAGCTTACTCATTATGTACACAGTAACATAAACAACAGTCCTTGTGCTCAAACAATATTCTTTAATTACTGTGTTATTATTATTATTATTATACAGGATTTATATAGCGCCAACAGTTTACGGAGCGCTTTACATCAAGGGAGACAGTACAGTCACAATACAGATCAATACAGGAGGGATCAGAGGGCCCTGCTCTTTAGAGCTTACAATCTAGAAGATAAGTCTAACAGACAGAAATAAACCTCATAATCATTTGCAAAAAGATTTAACTCTTCCATTATATATCTTTTTTTGCCCGCACTTAGCCTACCTTATAGAAGTACTTCAATAACGTGACTAGGGTTGTCCTGATACCGATACCAGTATGCCCCCGATGCCTGAATAGAATACTCAGCATATGTGTGGAGACATGGCTGCATATGTGTGGGACATGGCTGCATGTGGGGGGACATGGCTGCATTTGTGGGGGGACATGGCTGCATTTGGGGACACATTTAAAAAAAAAAGTATCGGTATTCGATATCGGCGAGTACTTAAAAAAAGTGGTATCGGGACAACCCTAAACGTGACTAACTAAAATCAGTGACTAATGAACGAGCAGCAACTGCTGTACAATATAGTGTAGCACTACCCCCGAAGGAGCTGCTGGATATTTTCGGGCATCCAGGGTGGTAGATGAGAGTTGAAAAAGTTCAATGTCCACACTTTACACTTCTTTGTCTAAGATTTATTTGTAGAACTTGGTAAGAAAAGAAGAAGTGGTTGAAGGGGTGCAAGGGTAAACAGGTTCAGGTGCATAATTTCAATCCTGAAACACTCCTGCTTCCACAACACAGCTTTCGTCACCACTCTAGCCAGAGTGGGTCTTGCGCACCCGGATAGGTCCCTCTCACTGGCCTAGAATCCCCTAGCACAGGATTCAGCACCCGGATCTCTCCAGATTAATTCCTGTATAATTCAAGTTTGATAGGCGATCACCATCAAGCCTCTCAGTGTATGGTGCATCCTTCAATGAAGTTTCCAGGCCTCTCCCGAGATACCAGCCTCTTGCTTGGTCCTCTCCAAGATAGGTCCTTCATCAAGCGGCTTCCTCCCTCCAGGACGGACAGCACAGGATTACCTTGAAACCGTAGACCCAGTCTGACTACTGGGCCTACTCAACAGATCACAACCCCGGACCAACGTGGTCCCGGAGCCAGGATTGCAGGAGCACGCACCCCTGGCCAGGAGGGCCACAAGGTGGTGGGGCGACAGGCCAAGGATTGATGACCCCGGTCCAGTGGCATCTGTTCCTTAAGTACCCCTCCCCAGCATGCACAGTGGGACGATCAACCCCCACTGATTGGTTTCCGAGGCGAGACACCCAATATCACCCTGACTTAGCTGCTGCCAACCTTGGCCTGGGCTGGTAATATTACCCCAGACGAACAATAGTGGTCACTCTCAGTACAGCTACGGCTGAAACAAGAGCCAAATTTGGCCAAAATTATATGTGTCTGAGTCAACTAATACCCAGACTCCCTTCTAAATTTAAAGCAGCGCCAGCCCAACAGGAGCAGGCCGCTACAATAGCATAAAGAATGCAGTGATCAGAAGAATTAAATACACAACATAGTGTATATAATGCAGGGGTCAAGAGTGCAACACAGAGTTCAGGTCAGGTGTGCATAATGTACAGAGTGCAGAGGTCAGGAGTGTGTAATGCAGAAAGTACAGGGGTCAGGAGTGTGTAACACAGAATGCAGGGGTCAGGAGTGTGTAATGCAGAAAGTACAGGGGTCAGGTCAGGAGTGTGTAATTCAGAAGGTATAGAGTTCAGGAGTGTGTAACACAGAATGCAGGGGTCAAGTGTGTGTAACGCAAAAAGTATAGGGTATACAGTTTCCCCCCAGTACAGCTTCTGCCAGTACTGCTCCCCCTCCAGTACAAGCCTCACCCCAGTACAGAGCTAACCCCCCACCCCCCATACAGATCCCCACAGTACAGATTTTTCCCCTCCATGAAACAATCACCAGACGACTGATTGTGTCTGAGGTCTGACAGGCAGCAGGAGCAGTGGCTGCAGCCCCTTGGGTGCAACTATAAGATCTAGTTGCTGTGCTATGGACGCTCTGATGGGGGGTGTATCCCCCTTTATGTACACCCCTGAGTTACCTTGTGAGTTTTGATGCTTTTGTAAATGAATGGTAACATACATTGTACTGCATGAACGAGCTTTGCAGTAGCATGCATTATTGTAGCGTATAGCTGCAAAAAACACCCCTAGACTGTAGAATTACTCACTGATTACAGTACAAAATGTGCTGCAAAATGTTCAAGATGCTGCCATATGACTGAATCATATCAATGTTGACACAGGACTCCAAAATCTACAATTTAATTTATTGAACAACATTGTGGTCTCTGGCCATATATATTATACTATATATACTGAAATGCCAAAACCTATAGTTCATATATTGTTTCTGGAAGTAGAGTAAAGCCTTTTTCATTATGTAACTTGAAACAGTGAGCAAGCTTAGTTATGCAATAACTTGGCCTGGACTCAACTCAGCTGCGCATTTAAAGTAGGGGAGATTAGAGGACCCATATGCTACTTGTACCAGTATATTGGGGGACACATATTGTTATTAGCCTGGGCCATACTATGATATGTAAATGGACAATATAATGGGGTGATCCAGTTAGTGAGCTGTGTTTTTACATGCTCCATCTAAATTCTCAGTATTCAAGGCACCGCATCACAATAGTTAACAATTTTTTTTTTCTTTTGTGGATTAATTCGATTTATTGCCAAAAAACATCAAATATCAAACAGGAAGGCGTGGGATGTATATACATGTTCAAAAACCAGAACAAGGATTCAGTGAATATAGTTAAATGCAGAACAGTTATGTCCAATCCTTATTTTCCCCATATCAAACACAATCTGAATTATTTGCATATAACATTGGAAAAGTCATTAACATAAGCACTTTTCAGATGATGGCATTTAAAAAAAAAGGGTCAGGAACAGGATTTAAAGTGCACATCACCGATACAATCGGTGCTCTTCATTGAAAGCTGACCCAAAGGCAATGAGAAAAGGGCCTCTTGATGTATCTTGGTGGAACACTGTGAAACCCCACAGGTTTACTAATAGTTAACAATTTTGTTAATGTAACCTATTGGAATTATGTTTTACTTGAGTGCCAATGCTGCTTGCTATCTGAATGTGCTCAAAAGGCTAACACATGTGCAAAAGGCTAATGCCGCGTACACACAATCACTTTATGTGATGAAAAAAACGTTTTTAAAAACGTCAATTTAAATGACCGTGTGTGGGGGAAAACATCGTTTTATGTCTTGTGAAAAACGACAAAAAAAAATTGAAGCATGCTTCAATTTTTTGTGTCGTTTTTCAAAATGTTGTTTTTGTTTCACAAAAAATCACCGTGTGTAGCAAACACGTTGTTGAAAACGACGTTTTTCAACCCGCGCATGCCCAGAAGCTAGTTATGAAAAGAGCTTCAATGGAAAAGAGTGGTGAACGTAACCTCGCTTTGCTAGAGCATTGTGAAAAAAAAACAATGGTGTGTAGGCAACATCGTCTTTGAAAATTGAAGTTTCAAAAACTTTGTTTTTTACTTCACAGAAAACTTCGTTTTTTTTCTTCACATAAAGTGATCGTGTGTACGCGGCATTACATTTTTGTAGGAGTTTGATGTTTTTAAAGCCTGTGTCTATGATACCCAAAAGAGGTTGGAAATCACTTCTAAATTCTCTTGCATGATTTTTCTTAGGGATGCCTGAAGGAGAAAACACTACAGAATCTAGATAAATACCTAATCAAAGATGTAAGTTCTTTTTGTTTTTAATTTCAAGATATTTTGCTTGTTAATGATATTTATGGATTGTGTTTAATGATTGTAATGATAGCTTACTGGTTGCATTTAGGGAGCCCACCTACAGTTGCAAGGCTTGTACTTAGAGCCCTTTCACACCGATCCGCTGCCATTTTTAGACCCATTTTACACTGGGGGCATTTTGCAGGCGCTATAGCGTTAAAAATAGCACCTGCAAAGCGCCCTAAAACAGCTGCTCCATTCACTCCAGTGTGAAAGCCCGAGCCAGCAGCTTCTGTGGAGCAATTTACGGGTTGGTTTTAACCCTTTTTCGGCCACTAGCGGGGGGTTAAAAGCGCCCCACTAGTGGCTGAAAAGCACTGCAAAAAGAGCCCTTTCGCAGTAAGCATCGGCGGTAAAACGCTGCTATTTTTAGTGTCGCTTTACCGCTCCAAAGAAGCTGTTGACAGGACTTTTTCCGATGCCCTGCTAGCTGCCAGAGCACCGCCCCAGTGTGAAAGCCCTTGGGCTTTCACACTGCAGTGAATGGAGCAGCTGCTTTAGGGAGCTTTGCAGGCGCTATTTTTAACACTATAGCACCTGCAAAACACCCCCAGTGTAAAAGGAGTCTTATATTAGCAAACAGACCTACACCACCCACCCTGTGTTCTAGCATCAGTGGGGCGCCTTTAACCCCCGCTTGCGGACGAAAAAAAGTTAAAACCGCCCGCAAAACTATGCTACAGCGGTGTTTTGCCAGCGCTGCCCATTGTTTTTTAATGGGCAGGAGCGCATTAGGAGCTCCAAAAAAGCTGTTGGCAGGACTTTTTCTGACGCCCTGCTAGCTGCCAGAGCACCGCCCCACTGTGAAAGCCCTTGGGCTTTTACACTGCAGTGAATGGAGCAGCTGCTTTAGGGAGCTTTGCAGGTGCTATTTTTAACACTATAGCACCTGCAAAACACCCCCAGTGTAAAAGGGGTCTTATATTAGCAAACAGACCTACACCACCCACCCTCTGTTCTGTATCTAGCATCAGGGCCACTGATAAGGCAGTACAGCTGTACTGGGCCCAGGCTTCATTAGTTCAAAAGTGGTGCCCAAGCATCTACTGAGCAGGAAGGCCGGCTGTACTTTTTGCAGCCACCGATCCTCTTCTGCCTCCCCCCACCCAAAACAGCTCAGGTCTTCTAGTAGCAATTTATATTACTGTTGGGCCTGTCAGAGCAACCAAGCAGATTGGAATGACCTCATAAGAGCAGTCACTGTCTTTTGTCAATTGTCATCTTTAAGTTGATTCCAGTATCTTGACCCTATGTGGGCAGTCACCTTAGCTGGTGAACAGTGAGATTGCTTTCCAATGTACCTTGGCAGCAGCTTCTCCCTAGCTCTCCAGGACACTCTTCAGTATAGAATCCTCCTCTTAAGATGATCCATACGGAGCCATCCTCCTGCTCTGGTTACACTGAATTTCAGTTAAGCTGAAATTCAGCACAGAACCTTGGCTGGGGCATTGACCAGTCGAGTAGGGTTGCCACCTCAAACCAAACACAATAATTACCCAGGTTCTGTGGCTAATTAGATGGTAATTAAACTCACTTAGTGCCTTATCTGAATTAAATTAGCCACGGGACCTGTGTAATTAATGTGTTCAGTTTTTTATTTTCTAAATAGGTTTCTTTAAGCTAGTGCATTGTTGGTTCACTTACATTTTCCTTCAATTTCCCTTCTAAATGTTTTTCTTTTCTTTGTCTGAATTTCTCACTTCATGTTCCTCCTCAGTAAGCTGTTCTGGCTGACTAACCTCCATGAATGATGGGAGCAAGCTTACTGAGGAGAAACTGGAAGTGAGAAATTCAGACAAAGAAAAAAAAACATTTAGAAGGGAAATCAAAGGAAAAGGTAAGTGAACCAACAATGTACTAGCTTAAAGGAACCTATTTAGAAAACAAAACCTTTACAACCCCTTTAAAGCGGTGAGGTGGCAACCCTACAATCGAGAGAGTCTTCTCACAGTGGCATCTTCACCAGTCAGAAGCCCAGGAACGAAGACTCTTCTGGAAGGTTAGTACCAAACATTTATCGCTTTCCCTCAGCATCACACCACTTGACCAAAACCCTCAGTGATTGTCTAGGGTGAATAAATATCTTTGCACACAAATAATAAATGCCCCGAACTTAAGAAAAAAAAGCAGAGCACAGAAAAAAGGGATTTTTAAATACAGCTTACCTGTAAAATCCTTTTCTTGGAGTACATCACGGGACACAGAGCGGCATATTCATTACTATGTGGGTTATATGGAGTACCTTCAGGTGTGGACACTGGCAATCTCAAACAGGAAGTCCCCTCCCTATATAACCCCCTCCCCTAGAGGGAGTCCCTCAGTTTTGTAGCAAGCAGTATGCCTCCCAAAATGGTCACCCAAAAGAGGGGTGGGAGCTCTGTGTCCCGTGATGTACTCCAAGAAAAGGATTTTACAGGTAAGCTGTATTTAAAAATCCCTTTTTCTTTCTCGTACATCACGGGACACAGAGCGGCATATTCATTACTATGTGGGATGTCCGAAAGCAATGCTTTAATGAGGGGAGGGAGACATCTTCCAAAGAAGGATTCAATTTAGAGGTAAACTCAAATAATAATAATAATTCCAACTTAGTCAAGAAAAAAACTTTTTCTTTTTTTTTCTTTTTTTTTTTTTTTACAACCAAGGGTGCTTCTGATCCCGAGGATTTCAAACTGCAGCCTGTAGTACTGCCTGTCCAAAGGCAGAATCCGCATTCCTTCTCACGTCTAGTTGATAAAACCTTGTAAACGTGTGGACTGATGACCACGTTGCCGCCTTGCATATCTGAGCCATAGAGATCTGATGGTGTGCTGCCCAAGAGGCGCCCATGGCCCTGGTAGAATGGGCCTTTACCGACAACGGAGGAGGCAACCTCTTCAAACCGTAGGCTTGAATGATTAATTGTCTAATCCATCTCGAGATGGTGGATTTTGCAGCTGCCTGCCCCTTCTTGGGGCCATCTGGTAGAACGAATAATACATCTGTCTTCCGGATCTTTTCTGTAGCTTTAAGATAGGCCTTCATGGCCCGGACAATATCCAAGGTATGCAGCAACCCCTCCTTTCTAGATGTAGGTTTTGGAAAGAAGGATGGAAGTACCAAATCCTGGTTTAAGTGAAATTTGGATATAACCTTTGGTAGAAAGGAAGGATGGGGCCGGAGAACTGCCCTGTCCTTATGCAGAACGAGATATGGTTCCTTACACGATAAGGCTGCTAATTCTGACACTCTCCTGGCCGAAACTATGGCGACCAAGAAAACCAACTTTCTTGTCAGTAAGACTAAAGGAATCTCAGCCAACGGCTCAAAGGGTTGTTTCTGTAAAGTGGACAGGACAAGATTTAAGTCCCATGGACAAATTGGTGACTTGACAGGAGGATTAATACGCAAGACCCCCTGTATGAAGGTCTTTACCAGCGAGTGGGTGGCCAGCGGCCTCTGAAACCACACTGACAGAGCTGAGATCTGTCCCTTGATTGTGCTTAGTGCCAGGCCTTTATCCACTCCTAGCTGGAGAAAACTTAACACCCTATCAATAGTATATTTGCGGGAATTCCATCTTTTGGATTCACACCAGCCTACGTAGTTCCTCCACACCCTGTAATAAATCACCCTGGAGACCGGCTTTCTAGCCCTAATCAGGGTAGGAATTACCTGCCTAGACAGACCTCTACCCCTGAGAATCAGGGATTCAGCCTCCAGGCCGTCAAATTTAGACGCTGTAATGTAGGGTGGAGGATCGGGCCTTGTGAGAGTAGGTCTGGTTGTAGAGGAAGAGTCCAAGGGTCTCCCACTGCCATCTTCAGGACTAGTGAGTACCAAGTCCTCCGGGGCCAAGCCGGAGCTACTAGAATGACTGGCTTGTGCTCCACTCTGATCTTGCGCAACAGGCGAGGGAGTAACTGTAGTGGAGGGAATGCATATAGAAGTTTGAATTGATGCCAAGGGCAAACCAACGCATCGGTTCCGCAGGCCATCGGATCCCTCGCTCGAGACACGAACCTGTCTAGTTTCTTGTTGAACCTGGATGCCATTATATCTACGTCCGGCATTCCCCACCTCTGGCAGATTGTCTGAAAGACCTGGGGATGCAGAGACCACTCCCCTGGCAACAGACTCTGGCGACTTAAGAAGTCTGCCTGCAGGTTGTCCACTCCGGGAATGAATATCGCCGAAATGCAGGGTACATGAACCTCTGCCCACTGAAAAATCAAGCTCACCTCCCTCTGAGCGGCCTGACTCCTGGTTCCCCCTTGGTGGTTTATGTATGCCACCGCCGTGGCATTGTCTGACTGGATTCTCACCAGGAACCCCTTTAATCTTGAGGTCCATGCCAGAAGGGCTAGGCGAGCAGCTCTGATCTCCAAGATATTGATGGGGAGCTGCCTTTCTGCTCTCACCCAAGTTCCCTGGCGAGAGAACCCCTCGAAGACCGCCCCCCAGCCTGCCAGGCTGGCGTCTGTGGTAACTACCTTCCAGACAACAGGGCTGAAGGATTTTCCCTTTAGAAGGTTCTGAGGGTTCAACCACCAGGCCAGGCTTTGTCGGACCCTTGATGATAGCGTCAAAGGGGACTCTAAGGCATGTGCCCTCTTGCCCCAGGCTGCTAGAATGGCTGCCTGTAGGACGCGAGTGTGGATCTGAGCGTATGGTACTGCCTCGAACGTGGCCACTAGCTTGCCTAGTACTCGCATACACAGGCGAATAGTTGGTCTTTTCTTGTTTAGAACCAACTGAACCAACCCCTTGATAGCTTCGATCTTTACCAGGGGCAGGAACACCCTTTGCTGTTCTGTGTCTAACCTCATGCCGAGGTATTCCAATTGCTTCGTAGGCTGGAATGCTGACTTTCCCCGGTTTAGGACCCAGCCGAATTCTTCGAGGTACCGAACCGTGAGGTTTACTGCCTTTTGCAGACCCGACCGTGAGTGATCTATGATTAAAAGGTCGTCCAAGTATGCTAGGACTGTGACCCCCTGGATCCTTAAATTGGCCAGAACTGGGGCTAGGATCTTCGTGAATACCCAGGGGGGCCGTGGCCAGCCCGAAGGGGAGCGCCCTGAATTGGAAGTGTCGCTGCCCCACCGCGAAGCGTAAAAATCTTTGATGCAACTGAAAGATTGGTACATGAAGGTAAGCATCCTTTATGTCTATGGAGGCCAGAAAATCGTCCTTCTGAAGCGCGGCGGCTGCTGACCGGATGGATTCCATCCGGAAGGAACGAACCCTTAGGTAACCGTTTAACCTCTTTAGATCCAAGATTGGCCTGACATC
Organism: Rana kukunoris; assembly: GCA_029574335.1. NCBI lineage: Eukaryota > Metazoa > Chordata > Amphibia > Anura > Ranidae > Rana > Rana kukunoris. Next base: position 465,564,724 of record CM056051.1, on the reverse strand, counting down.
GCCGTTGGGCTTTGGTATGACAAAGAGATTGGAATAGAAACCTAGCCCTTGCTCTTGGGCTGGCACTTCTATAATTACGTCCTGGCAAAGCAGGTGATCCAAAGCTGCCAGCATTGAGGCCTTCCTTGCTGGATCTCTTGGTAGCCTTGATTCTTGAAAATGAGGCGGAGGATACTTTAGAAACTCCAGTCTGTAACCTGTGGTTACAGATGCCCGGACCCATTTGTCGGGGATCTTGGCCTCCCAAACTTCTGAGAAGAAACGACGCCTTCCCCCCACCCGCGAGAGTGGGGGCGCCCCTTCATAAGGCCGACTTAGGGGCTGTCTTTGTCGGCTTGCGATACCATGGCCTCTTACCCCCAGGGGCCTGTCCCTGCGATCTACTGTTAATGTTGGATCGTGCAGGCGGCCGTCGATACTGCCTGGAATTTGAGGGCCCCGAGACAGGAAAGAGCTGCCTTTTAAATGTAGGAGCCCGGAATGTCTTTTTGACCGGTAAAAGGGTACTCTTGCCATTTGAAATAGTCTGAATATATTTATCCAGATCCTCTCCGAAGAGTCGTCCTCCATGGAAGGGAAACCCTGCCAGGAGCTTTTTGCATGGGGGCTCCGCCGCCCAGTTCTTCAACCATAAGAGCCTTCTCATGTGCACCAAAAATAGTGATAAACGAGAGGCCTGCTGGATGGAATCTTTTATAGCATCTACAGCAAAACACAGAGCTCTGGGAATATCAGAAAACTCTTCTGCTTGTTGGGTAGGCATGTCCTTTAACATTTCCTTTGTCTGGTCTTTTAACGCCTGACAAACACCAATCGCAGCCACCGCTGGCTGCACCACTGCTCCTGCCGTAGCAAAGGATGCTTTTAAAAGTGTCTCTAACCTTTTATCAACCGGATCTTTAAACATATGTATGTTTTCCACCGGGCAAGTTAGTGATTTATTCACACATGAGATGGCTGCATCCACTACTGGGAGCCTCCACCTCTTGGAGAATTTTTCCTCCATGGGGTAAATGACCGCAAATCTTTTCGGTGGCAGAAAAATCCTGTCCGGCCGTACCCAATCCCGAAAGATCAATTCCTCCAAAAGAGGATGGACTGGAAAAACTGCGTTGCTTAACGGAGCTTTCAAAGAGCCCAGAGAGGATACCGGAGGAACCTGAGGCTCTGGCAATGGTAAACTGAATGCCGAGCGGACCATGTCCGTCAAAGACTGTACCCACAGTCTTTCTGTCTGGGAGTCTGAAAATGGTTCCTCCGAGGCAGACCCCTCAATCCCTGAACCTTCTTGGTTCAGGTCTAGTTGATCCTCCTGTGATTCCAATTCCTCCAGAGAGAGAATCTCAGCATCTGAGGATACACCTCTTGGTGATGGGGATCTAACCCGTTTCTTACCAGGAATAGCTCTAGCGATCAATGCTGCTATTCTCTCTTCTAGCCCCCCTAGGGATACGGCTAGCATCTCCTCTGTGATAAACACAGGGCTGGGCTGATCTGGGCCAGCCTCCGCACCAGATCCCCCTAATGGCTCATCCAAGGCGCTTTTTATGTTAATAAGTTGCGGGGAAAGTATCGGCATATCATCAGAATCAGAAAGGGAACCCTTTTGTTTTTTGGTCTTTTTTGTACCCTTTGACCCCGAACCTTTGGAAGCCATAATACAAAATCAAGGGACTCCGCCCACACAACAGACTGTAGTGGGCAGGAGTACAAAACCAGAGTTTAGGGAACAATAGATCACTAATGCCCAAAAACTGATGGGATCCCGTATGTTTTTTTTTTTTTTTTTTTTTTTTTTAAATATATATTATATATTTTCTTTTTACCACATACAGTGACCCCAAACTAAGTTTGCCAGCCTCCAACCTGCTGCAAAAAGGGGAATTTCCTGGCTTAACAAAAAAGGCATTGGAACAAAGTCCAGCATGTACTACCCCTCTTCCGCCACCGGGAGTCACTGTTCTGCCGCTCTGCGTCCTCTCCTTCTGAAAATCAGCCTCAGACTGAGCACTGACAATGCCTGCTGTCTATAACAGCACAAAGGCGCGCCCCTGTATGACGCCGCAGGCACGCCCCCCCCCCCGCCCTCCTGTCTGAACGGCGCGAAAAACGTCTATAAGACGTGCGCGCGCACGCGTATGCCGGAAACAGGAGGAACATGGAGGAGCCGCGCTGCTGGAGATCCAGGAACGCAGAAACAGGCGGCAGATTCAAACCCCCGGTCAGGTAGGACTCTCCAAAGGCCCCTAGGGATCCTTACTAGCCCTAGGAAGAAACAGCAGGTTTAGCTAGCAACACATTCTTAGACAGGGGAACCTAGTGATGGGGGAGAAAAGGGGTGTCATCCTGTCTCTCTTAGACATAGTGAACAAGGTTGCCCATGCAGAGCATACTTAGGCTATCCCCCTTTTAGGTTACCCCGGAGAGCCTGCTGTCGAACCAAGTCCCGCAGGCTCTCCCTTACCTGCTCCATGCTGCAGGATGTTTGTCCAGCAAACTGATCCAATCTTCTCCCATCTCCGTGGGTAGCGTAGTAGACCTTCAGGCCCTGGGGTCCTATGAAGGTACCCACTGTCCTGGACCTATATAGCACCCTGGCAAACAGGAACTTATGGTTTTTACAAACTCCAAGTCCTGGGCCCAGGGTCCAGCCCTCCAAAGAGGAGCATTATAGGTAAAACCCCACGGCTTGGGGCCCGGGTACTGTCCACTTTGGCACTGAGGCTCCTTGGACAGATCCGGTTAGCCCGCCCTTAATCCCAAGGATGTGGAGCAAAGCTATTCCGTGACCAACACCTAAGACACTGGCGAAAAAACTGAGGGACTCCCTCTAGGGGAGGGGGTTATATAGGGAGGGGACTTCCTGTTTGAGATTGCCAGTGTCCACACCTGAAGGTACTCCATATAACCCACATAGTAATGAATATGCCGCTCTGTGTCCCGTGATGTACGAGAAAGAAATATAAATAAAGCTCAGGTTAGTTACAGCCTAACTTCTTCAACAGGTGGTATGCTTTCAGATAAAAGTCGCCTCATCGGCGGATTCGCTGCAAGATCACTTTTATTGGTAGCGGGAGAGGCCCCCCTCCCGCCTTGCTCTGGTACCCTCTGCCGCTTACCAGAGCCGCCAGCAGCGGCGGAGGCGTTTGGATCCTGTCCCCTCTGGTGTATGGAGCTGAGTGACTGGAAGATGGCCCCCACCTGGCTCCATACCATTCCAGGGCAGAAGCGATGTCAAAACTTCACTTCCACCCATAGCTCTTAGAGGAACTTTTTTTTTCAAACAACATTTTTTGTTTTTTTTGCATTTTTATTTTTTGCCCATTTTAGTGTAAATTTGAGATCTAAGGTCTTTTTGATCCCAGATCTCACATTTAAGAGGTCTTGTCATGCTTTTTTTCTATTACAAGGGATGTTTACATTCCTTGTAATAGGAATAAAAGTGACACATTTTTTTTTAAATAACAGTGTAAAAATAAAAATAAAGAGTAAAATAAATAAGAAAAAATAAATAAAAGATTTTAAAGCACTCCGTCCCGCCGAGCTTGTGAAGCAAACACATAAGTAGCACCTGTATATAAAATGGTGTTCAAACCACACATATGAGGTATCACAGCGATCGTTAGAGCGAGAGCAATAGCCCTAGACCTCCTCTGTAACTCAAAACATGCAACCTGTATGGAGATTTCTAGGGATAAAAGTTTGTCGTCATTCCACGAGCAGGCGCAATTTTGAAGCATAACATGTTGGGTATCAATTTATTCGGCGTAATATCATCTAAAAGAAAATAGAGGTTGGATGGAAGATTTAGTGCAGTAAAATATGTTTGATAGGTAAATATATTTTTTTAATAAAGTTCTATATATCAGAGGAGCAGCCGAGAGGGATTTAGATAGGCCCTTTAAATAAGGGACAGTTGAATGCTTTACCCATATTGTTCTGATGTCTTTACATTTTTCTCTCCTTTCTAGGACAGAATACCTTTGCTACTGAGCCGAATAAGAGAGGTGGGAAAGATATTTCTAGCCACAAACAGTGATTACAAATACACAGATGTGAGTATATTTAATCTTTGCATCCATGAGGACCTGACATCACCAATGTGTAATTTCCACAGCCTTACTGTTCACATTTACCTTACAGGCTATTATGTCCTATCTGTTTGGTGATGACAAAAGAGATAAGGTTGGTATACTTTCATTATCTTATTTGTGTAGCACTGTTGACCCCATTTTTAAAGATTAGGCAAACGAAAGCCGGCCACACATGGATTGAACTTCGTGTGGTTCAGCAGGGACCAGCCAAATTACAATCTATGTACTGGGCAGGCTGGTTGTACACAAGTCTGTCTATCGATTTGCGTACAACTAGTCTGTCTGTCCCCCCCCCCCCCAAACTATCAGACGGCAGCACTGACTATTGTATTGTAAGTCTGTCAGAATACTGTACCACTCCTTTGTTGCCTTGGCGGCATGTTTTGGGTTATTGTCATGCTGAAAGACCCATCAATGACCCATCTTCATTGTTCGGGATGGTGTTCTTAGGGTCATAGTCAGCATTTTTCTTTCTCCAAACATGGTGAGTCCCCCACCTCAGAAGGCACATGTCCAGGCCCGTCTGAAGTTTGCCAATGAACATTTAAATGATTGAGAAAAGAATTGGGAGAAAGTGTTGTGGTCAGATGAGACCAAAATTTAGTTTTTTTGGCATTAATTCAACTCTGTTTAGAGGAAGAAAAAATGCTGACTATGACCCTAAGAACAACATCCATACAGTCAAGAACGGAGGTGGAAACATTATGCTTTGGGGCTGTATTTCTGCTAAAGGTAAAGGCCTACTTTGCCCCATTGAGGGGCCAATGGATGGGGCCTCGTATTTTAAAATCCTGGATGAGAACCTTCTTCTCTGAGCGGTCAATGGACGGGGCCTCGTATTTTAAAATCCTGGATGAGAACCGTCTTCTCAATCCTGGATGAGACCCTTCTTGGGTTTTCCAGCAAGACAATGACCCAAAACATGTCACCATGGCAACAAAGGAGTGGTTCAAGAAGAAGCATATTAAGGTCATGAAGTGGCCTAGCCAATCTCCAGACCTTAATCTTATAGAAAATGTATGGAGGGAGCTGAAACTTTGAGTTGCCAAGCAACAGCCAAGAAACCTTAAGGATTTAGAGGGGATCTGTAAATGAAGAGTGGACCAAAATCCCTCCTGAGATGTGTGCAAACCTGGTCACCAACTACAAGAAACATCTTTCCTCTGTGCGTGCCAACAAGGGTTTCTCCACCAAATACTAAGTCATGTTTTGCTTGGGGATCAATGAACTCAATTTATAACATTTGTATCATGTTTTTTTTTTTTTTTTCTTGATTTTTAGTTAATATTCTTTCTTTATCATTTAAAATACGCCTATGATAAAAATTTTAGATCCTTAATTTCTTTGTGGGCAAACTTACAAAATCTGCAGGTAATCAAATAATTATTTACGATTCAGATCTGCACCAGACATGGAAGGACACTGAGGGTTTGGATTTATTTGGTTGCTATGGGGAAATATAGGCAACTCCTCTTTTGGATAAATTGATTAGTAATTCTTACAATACAAAGTCCTGTCTTAGATACATTTAAGCCATTCATGGCTTCCCACAACAAAACAACAGGTGGATATAACCAGAGCACCTGATTATTTTTAGGAGCTGCCTAGGCTGGATACCCACTTCAGAGGGCGGTGAGAAATCCCCCATAAACCTGAGCCTCTCTTAGTAATGCTCATCACAACATTGGGATTTGACACGCATTCATTGCAGGACGAGAGAATGTACAGTCTCCTGTAGCAATAGGAAAACAACATGACAAGAGATATATTTATATACACACGCACCGGTGATCAACATTCTAGAGTACCCCAGTTCATCCATCAGTGTATGTACCCTTAGTATCCCAGACAAGATCAGGCATATGAATACTATGTATACAAAATACCACCTATAGATCTACAAACTGTTAGTGACAATTTAGGCTTAATGTACATGACGTTTTAAAACCTCTCCTGAACGTTTTAACTTGGCAGTTAAAGTGTTCGTTTTGCAGTGTAAAAAAAATGTATTAAATAGTCAAAAGTGTATCTTCATTAAAAAGGCCTGTAAACAAAATGCGGCTAAATGCGAGTTACCGTAACTGTTTACACACGTGTTTACAAGCTGTTGCAGGCATTTGGCGTTTCTAATGCGTCTGAATATCCGTCTTCAACGCATTTTTTTGCTTTTCAAAAAATGCTTCTAAACTCAACTGCCTAGAAACTACTATAAACGACTCTTTGTACATGAACTGATAAGATAACATTGGAGAGTTCAGGGGCAGTTGAAAAAAAAACACTCAACTACTCCTAAATGTCCGTTTACCAGCAGCAGTGTACATGCAGGCCAAAGTGCCAGTTCACACAGTGGCAACCCGACTTACAGCGCGACTTTAGCACGACTTCAGCGTGACTTGGAGCAACTTACAACGCAACTTAAAGTTGCCTCCAGGACAGGCGACTTTGGCTGTGGCCAGTCACAGAATAATCATCTCTGTGGGAGGGAGGGGTTTGCCTGAGTAAACTATTTTCTTTTTCTGTAAAGTTGCTTCAGTCAGAGCCGGTTCACACTGGGGCGACTCCTATTCAATGCAATGAAACCGTTCTAAAAGGAGCTCCGACTTAGAAAAAGGTTCCTGCACGACTTTGGGGGCGGCTCGGGGCGACCTGCATTGACTTCTATACAGAAGTCGTTTTGCTGGTCGCCTCTGAAGTCGTCCTCAGGACAACTTGCAGAGTCGCCCCCGAAGTCGTGCCAAAGGAGTGTGAACCAGCTCTTAAGATGTCATCCGACTTTGGAGGCAACTTCCATTGAAATCTATGGGTACAAGTTGCCTAGAAGTCGCCTCGAAGTAGTACAGGAACCTTTTCTGGAGTCGAAGCGACTTCAGTAGTTTACATTAAGACAGCTCCCATTCACTTCAATAGAATTTCTCATGACGGGCGACTTGGGGCAACACAAGTCGGATCCCAAGTCGCGGTAGTGTGAACAGGCACTTAGCAGTGAAGAAAAATCAACTAGTAAACAGAGAGCAGGCCCAGCATTTACAAACATAAATCAATGGAAATAAATGACACATGAAGCCCAAACAGACACTAGACACATGGCTATTATAACTCAAGATAAAACAAAAAAATGAAAAAGATAAAACTGAAAAAAAAATGTCAACGCTGCATCTCAGTGCAACTTTGTGTGCGGCTTCATGCATAGATGTCTATTCAAGATGCACCCAATATCATCAACAGTAGTGCTGTACTTTCAATTTGTATGCAATCAGGCAGGCCCTTGCACTATATAGTTGAAGGTAAATCTAAAGGAAATTGAACAAAAAAATTGTATAGTGTGTGGCTAGCTTTAGAGTAGACCAATGCTGTGGTATATATAGACTTCAGTTGCTGACCCTCTCCTTCTGAAAAAAAATGGTTGCCTGGTTGTTATGCTGATCCATTGACTTTAATACTTTCTACCATAAACAAGTCACTTGCCACATGCTTTTTCCACGTCAATGATTCCAAGAAATTAATTAACAAATAGGAGGAGAAAGGAGTCAGCAACGACCTTGTATCTCTCTAGTAGGTTTACTAAAACGGAATTCTGGACCCACATTGCTGCCAGGCCTGTAGTTTTCCAAACAGACCAGGGTATAATACACAAATGTTGATGACATTACTTCACTGTATTATTTTCTGTCTGGCTCTGCAATGATTTAATCACCTGTGCTGGGACATTGGGGACCGGTTTGTGACATATCTTGATTATTATGTTACTGGCTGCCAGTACACTAGGCCTGTGTGATGAAGTGTGTGCTATTGAAGCACAGCTGTGTCAGGTTAGGTTGATACCCTCCTAATCCCCTCCAAAGCCCCCTTCTCTTATAATTAGTGCATTATTTGTTTTAGGATTCACCCGTTATTCTCTTACTTAATCTCAAGTTGACAGCTGAAGGTAACAAGTGCTGACATCTTGGACAATGTGTTTTTTAGTCTCTTTAAATTTGGCTACCTAGCACCACTTGGTAAATGTCTGAAGGGTTTGGATGGCTGGAGTTTTAGTAAAAGAAAACGCTCAGCTGTTCTATATAACTCAGTATAACCCTGCTTTAATTCCCTTCTTAACTTCTGGCAGCCCGGTAGATATGCTCTGTACAATCAGTGTCCCACATGTTAGAATTGGATTGTAAACAGCATGGGAATGTCTAATTCTATAATCACATATAGAGATGGGCTCGGGCGTATTTGAAATCCCATGCGCCAGGAAGCCTGAGCATGGCTAATCAAAGGCAGTCAGACATTTGCTGGTTCACAGCTGCACAGATTGGGAAATGTCTCGCTGCCTATGATTAGCCGTGTGCAGCTTCCTGGTGGGATCAGGGAACATGGGATTTCGAACACGCCTGCCCATCTCTATATGTAGCTATAGAATTAGAAACATATTGTGGAGAAACAACAGGCCAAAAAAAATATAACGCCTCAATCAGGAACTTATAATAGGTTGATGCCTATTCCCTGTGCACACCTTTGTGCTTTAACACACATGTTGGAATGTCCATCGATGCATGGTGTGAACCCAACCTCAGGGATTATTCTATGGAGGATAGCGCATTTGGTACTGAAACTGCACCCTGTACACACTGCTAAAAAATCAAGACAGCATTATACTGAAAGTACCAATATATATTGATAACAGAGAGTGGTTGACTCACTAACTCAGCAGCCCATTACCTTGGCACAGTGTACTTCTCCCCTGTTTCCACAGTCTCTGTGAGTAAGTGAACTGTCCCTGACCCACAGAGTACCAAATGGTCCTATGAATATTTGCACCATCCCTATTACTGAGTGGAGCAATGTCCCTTTAAATGGCAACAAGGACACTTGCCATTCCTTTTAAAACACCACTGTCTAGCCTTAGCCTCTACAGGTGGTTCTCAAAAAATTAGCATACTGTGATAAAGTTTATTATTTTCTGTAATGTACTGATAAACATTAGACTTTCATATATTTTAGATTCATTACACACAACTGAAGTAGTTCAAGCCTTTTATTGTTTTAATATTGATGATTTTGGCATACAGCTCATGAAAACCCCAAATTCCTATCTCAAAAAATTAGCATATCATGAAAAGGTTCTCTAAACAAACTCTTAACCTAATCATCTGAATCAACTAATTAACTCTAAACACCTGCAAAAGATTCCTGAGGCTTTTAAAAACTCCCAGCCTCGTTCATTACTCCAAACCGCAATCATGGGTAAGACTGCCGACCTGACTGCTGTCCAGAAGGCCATCATTGACACCCTAAAGCAAGAGGGTAAGACACAGAAATACATTTCTGAACGAACTGGCTGTTCCCAGAGTGCTGTATCAAGGCACCTCAGTGGGAAGTCTGTGGGAAGGAAAAAGTGTGGCAGAAAACGCTGCACAACGAGAAGAGGTGACCGGACCCTGAGGAAGATTGTGGAGAAGGACCGATTCCAGACCTTGGGGGACCTGCGGAAGCAGTGGACTGAGTCTGGAGTATAAACATCCAGAGCCACCGTGTACAAGCGTGTGCAGGAAATGGGCTACAGGTGCCGCATTCCCCAGGTCAAGCCACTTTTGAACCAGAAACAGCGGCAGAAGCGCCTGACCTGGGCTACAGAGAAGCAACACTGGACTGTTGCTCAGTGGTCCAAAGTACTTTTTTCGGATGAAAGCAAATTTTGCATGTCATTCGGTAATCAAGGTGCCAGAGTCTGGAGGAAGACTGGGGAGAGGGAAATGCCAAAATTCCTGAAGTCAAGTACCCACAGTCAGTGATGGTCTGGGGTGCCATGTCAGCTGCTGGTGTTGGTCCACTGTGTTTTATCAAGGGCAGGGTGAATGCAGCTAGCTATCAGGAGATTTTGCAGCACTTCGTGCTTCCATCTGCTGAAAAGCTTTATGGAGATGAAGATTTCATTTTTCAGCACGACCTGGCACCTGCTTACAGTGCCAAAACCACTGGTAAATGGTTTACTGACTATGGTATTACTGTGCTCAATTGGCCTGCCAACTCTCCTGACCTGACCCCCATAGAGAATCTGTGGGATATTGGGAAGAGAAAGTTGAGAGACGCAAGACCCAACACTCTGGATGAGCTTAAGGCCGCTACCGAAGCATCCTGGGCCTCCATAACACCTCAGCAGTGCCACAGGCTGATTGCCTCCATGCCACACCGCATTAAAGCAGTAATTTCTGCAAAAGGATTCCCGACCAAGTACTGAGTGCATAACTCAACAGAATTATTTGAAGGTTGACTTTTTTTTTATTAAAAACACTTTTCTTTTATTGGTCGGATGAAATATGCTAATTTTTTGAGATAGGAATATTGGGTTTTCATGAGCTGTATGCCAAAATCATCAATATTAAAACAATAAAAGGCTTGAACTACTTCAGTTGTGTGTAATGAATCTTAAATATATGAAAGTCTAATGTTTATCAGTACATTACAGAAAATAATGAACTTTATCACAATATGCTAATTTTTTGAGAACCACCTGTATTCTGATTGGACTTCCTGCATGAAAAGTGTTCAAAAGGAGATTTGTCCAATATTCTTCAGGACTCTCTGCCTAAGCTTTTTTCTGGGAGCCCTTGGCTTACTTATGCCCTTGGCTTACTTGTGCCCTTGGCTTACTTATGCCCTCCCATCCATGAATACCACTAGCCTCAGCTATATGCATCTCTCCATTTTGGACCTGAGAATTGGGGGGAAAACCCCCAGCCCTTTCTTCTGTTCTCCTTACCCATCCCTGGTCCCTTCTGCTTTACCTTAGCAGTATACTTCTCCCCTGTCTCTTCTGCCCCTTCACACAAACACCCCCCCCCCTTCTCTTTTACCTCCTTCCCAACCTCCCTCCTCCATCACTTTGTGAAAAAACAGTTACTTATGCTGAGCTACATCCCTGAAGGTGAACAAGGTGAGAGACCAATGACTTTGCATATTGGTCTTAGACAATAAGCCACTAAGACACTGTTTCCTGCAATTATTGTCTTCAGAAATAATTCTGCATGCTTTGTTGTATTCATTGATCTTTTCCCCCTGTGTGGGTCACACAGTTGTTTAACCTCTTAAAATCAATAAAAATATTGAAAGCATAAAGTGTCCAAAAGTATCTGAGTTTCTCATGGCAGTCAATTTTTGTTGGTATTTGCATTCAATCAGAAATTAGGCTCCGTATTGCACAGAATGCTTAGCAATATAATTTACAGAAATCACCTAACTTTGTGTTGAAAATGTACCTTTAATTATGGGTGGTGTAGTGTAATAGTATCCGATCTAAATAAAAGAATGCACTTTTTTTTTTTAAATAAATGTCCCTAAACTATTAAACATTGGAGATAGATAACTACAATTGGACCTCTACAGGTTAATGACCTGTGCCATTGACAAAGAATGATGATCCTACATTCAAAGAACCTGTTTCATTTTGAGAAGCTGTAGTACAGCTAAGAATGGAGCAGCTGGGCACAAATGGTGGGCATAGTCAGGGTCTCTAGATGAGAACCTGAGACAGCCTGTTAGTTGTAATAAACTCGGCTGCACAGCAAGATTACAGATGCACCGGGGAAGGTGGGCAAGGGCAGAAGAAGGATTTTCACTAACAGAAGAAGAATCAGCACAAGGGACATACACATATTACACAACTGACTGTGAGATATGCCCCTTGTGCTCAATTTTCTGTTTGTAATTTTGGTACACTTAGGGGCAGATTCACAAAACAATTACGCCTGTCTAACTGGGGTTAGACAGGAGTAATTTCAAATTTCGCGCGGCGTATCACTAGTTTGAATTCTCAAACCATGATACGCCGGCTTCGGGCTTCGATCCGAGAGGCTTACGTCTTCGTAAGCCTTCGGATCTACGCTGCCATCTATTTGCGGCCGCTGGGAGGAGTTTGCGTCGTTTTGATGCGTCGGGATATGCAAATGTGTTTTTACGGGGATTCACGAACATACGAGCGGGCGTCGCAATCGTTTTCGTCTATTTTTTACTACGTAATGTTAGAGCAGCTTGTTGCTGCTCTAACTTTACGTAGCCCATGTTAAGTATGGCCGTCGTTCCCGCTTCGAATTTATTTAATTTTTTATTTTGTTTACGTAACTCGTCGGGACGTGGATCGCCCGTAAAGTACGCTACATAAACAACGAATGACGTCACGACGTGATTTCGCGCAATGCACGGCGGGAAATTTGCGAACGGAGCATGCGCAGATCGATCGCCGCAGGAACGCGCCTAATTTAAATGTTTCACGCCCCCTACTCGCGCAGATGGATTGCGACGGGAGAAATACACTACGCCGCCGTTGTTTACCGTAGAAAATCTACCTGAATTCCACGTAGAGCAAGGTAAAAAACGGCGGCGTAGTGTATTTCTGATACGCTACGATAATCCATTTCTCTGTGAATCTGCCCCTTAGGCTTTAACGTACTGATCTCTTTTAGACTAGTTGATAATGATATATTGATTGCAGAATTAGTGAGTAGGTGATATTATACAGTATAAGCTATACACTGCAAAACACAATGTAAGAGAATTCTGTACAGATGGGCATCCAAGTCCAATAATCATAAGCACAATATAAAGATATGTTATTTTTTTTTTAATATTTGGCATATTATGTGATGTATTGGTAGACACGATGCATGAATTTAACTGTTATACTGTCGGAATTTCCAACAACAAATGTTTGATAGGAGCTTTTGGTTGGAAATTCCGACCGTGTGTAGGCTCCATCGGACATTTGCTGTCGGAATTTCCGACAACAAATGTTTGAGAGCTGGTTTTCAATCTTTCAGACGATCGTCTGTATCTAATTCCAATGCACAAAAATCCTACGCATGCTCAGAATCAATTTGACACATGCTCGGAATCATTGAACTTAATTTTTCTCGGCTCGTTGTAGTGTTGTACGTGACTACATTCTTGATGTTCGAAATTCCCGACAACATTTGTGTGACCGTGTGTATACAAGACAAGTTTAAGCAAACAATCCATCGGAAAAAAATCCACGGTTTTATTGTTGGAATGTCCGATCACGTGTACAAGGGATTAGACCTAACTGAGGGCACTGTCTCAATTATCTCCCAGCTTTATGGGCTTGCAAGTCAAATGGTTTTCTTAAATTAAACTGTCTGATAAATGTTGCTCAATGATGTACTCAGTAATTTTTCCTCCTCTCTTTGTCACTATTATACAGTATCTTGACCCGACTAGGAAAACATGGCGCTCGTATTTTGATTTGATTGTTGTGGACACAAGGAAGCCACTCTTCTTTGCGGAGGGGACAGTTCTGCGTCAAGTCAACACAGTAAGAGCTGAATTTTAAAACAGATTTTGATTTGTTCCGATAGCCCAAACTATTGACAATCAATATTTTAATGTCCTTGTTAATATCCTCTGGATGATGTTTTTTTAAATTAAACCAAATGAAAAAAAAATGGTCTTTGGCAATTTAAACACTCAATGATTTTTTTTATTAGGATAATGGGAAGCTAAGGATTGGAACTTACACGGGTCCCCACCAGCATTGTGCAGTGTACTCTGGAGGTAGGTGTCATGGGTCTCTTCTCAGTGCGTCTCAAAGAATCACACGATGTTTAGTCTTTGGACATGGAATAAAAATTGGAGTAATGACAGAATTAAAATACTGGACATTTGGTGCAGATGTAATTCTTCAGTAGTTAGTGGTTGACCCTCCTTTAAAGAAGAACTAAATAAGAAAACGTTTTTTTTTTTACATTTTGGATAGAGTACGGGATGGTTATAACCCCTCAATTTTTTCCCATCAGTGTTTCATTGGGGAGATTTCTATTCACTTCCTGTGCCATAGCCAAAACATCGTGGTGGCGTTGGGGGTGTTCCCTTAGCCCTGTGTAAGTACTAGGCTAGGTTGAAGCTTACACACTGATTCACAGTGATTTGGGTAGGGAAAAAGGGTAGTGTGGGAAATAGAGCACTGAGGGAACGTATGGAAGAAGATGCCTGCTATCCAGCACACTTATTCCAATGCCCTGAATGGGCAAAATGCAAGTCCACTTGCAGTGATACAGTTAGTCACCAAACCAGCCTCAGTCTGTTCATGTTGCAGTGAAAAGGTATCTTTACACTAATGATGTCATCACTTCTGCTCTCTCTTCCTGTTAACAAGCTCCCAGTGTTAACCTGACAATAGTATGCAATACAGATCTGCTCCTCCCTGTTCCAGTCTAAGGTTAGCAATACACGTCGGAATTGCATGCAGAAGACAAAAACGTTTCCCGTTGGAAAATTTGAGAACCAGCTCTCAAATTTTTCTTGGCGGAAATTTTGACGAAAAATTCTGATGGAGCCTACACACGGTCAGAATTTCTGGCCAAAATCTCACATCTGACATTTCTTGTCAGAATTTACGATCATGTGTACGTGGCATTATAGATCTACCATGACCAGGATAAGTAAGAAACCTTTAAACATGTGTGATAATGTCTTAGATTTGAATTCAGATATAAAGCTGATCATTTTCCAATTGGTTCTATCATACAATACAAAGGTATAGGCTCAAAGAAGATGTTATATAATTACATATAAATGAAATAACATATAAATTACACATGTATGAATACCTCTGGTTAACATTTCCAGTTTGGTTTATTCCCCCATCTCTCTTTGCTAGGTTCTTCGGACATTGTGAGTGACCTCCTTGGAGTGAAGGGGAAGGAAATTATGTATGTGGGAGATCACATTTTTGGGGACATCCTGAAGTCAAAGAAAAGACAGGGATGGAGAACATTTCTTGTTGTGCCTGAGCTGGCTAAAGAGCTCAGTATCTGGACTGAGAAAAGCGGTGATTATCTGCAGTATTGTAGCGGAAGATTTTGGACATTCTCAAACTATTGCCAGAACCTCTATAGCAATGCTAAGATTAAGCACAGATCTATATTGTAGCACACTACAAGGGCAAGTGCAGTATTTTGATTATCCTAGGTTCACATTGGAGCGATTTGAGAGATTAAATCGCATGACAAGTCGCAGCCTATTGGAGGCAATGGCACTGTTCCAATCAGTGAGACACCAACTTTGTGGTGCCGCACCAATTTGCAAAAGTAGTTCCTGCACTACTTTTGCCGATTTCAGGTGCGACTTCAATAGACATTTGTGCATGAAGCCACACAGATGTCTATCAAGTAGCACCTAAAATCGCGATGACCTTGCTACTTTGAAACCGCGCATCAATATAAACCCGGGCTAAAAGGTGTTTAAAGTCCGGCTTTAAATTGACAAATAGTGTTATAAATCTGTCTTCTATTCCTCAACTACACCAGCTAACACACCCAAATAACTAAGTTGTGCAATTCTTATGCCTTGTACACACGATCGGGCTTTTGCCCAGCCAAATCACACCGAAATTCCGACGAAAATCCATTGGAGTAAAATAGAACATGTTCTATATGTAAACTTTGACGGAATTCATCGGAATATCCGATAAAAAAAACTCAGATGGGGCTACACACGATCGGAATATCCGATAGAAAAAGTCCGTCTGACTTTTTCCCTTCAGAAATTCCGATCGTGTGTACAAAGCATTAGTCAGTCATTAGTAGATACCTACACCATTGATTGGTTGGTCCTATCCGAAAATCACCTTTTCTTAGCATGCATAGTAGCCGATGGATGGAGCCTGTAGCAGTTTGTTGTTATATTTATGATGCAACCTTTGTTGTGTAACAAATTATGCGGGTTAGGTGGCAGTAGGGTTTGTAAAAGTGTAAAAGTGTTTAGCTTAAAACAAAATGCTACTAATAAATACGGTACATGCAAATTTTCTACAAATTTTCAAAATAACTTACCATAGTAAAATATTTACTATATGTATTGTACGAGGCAACAAGTATAATATATTTTACAAAGAAATCAAACAACAGTGAAAAATAACAGTTCTTCATTTTTAGTATTTTGTACTGAATTTCTAGTTGAGGGATTTCAGCGCTTAAATTTGCACTTGCCGTGTGCTTTTTCTCCCCATTTAAACTGGTCTTATAAGGTAATAGCACATTCTACAGAGATTCCAAGGATATTTTTTTTACTTTTCAGAGAATTTGTTAATAGTATTGATGTAATTATTGTGACGTATTCTTTTAGCAATGTCCACTATCATTCAGTATCATAAACAATATTTTTAGTATAAAACTCTACCCTGTGTGATTGTATATAAGGTAGATTTACATTTGCTTTATATACCATATTATGACTTTCAATCATATTGTTTTTTTCCCAGAGCTGTTCAATGAGCTGAAGAGTCTGGATATTTTTCTGGCAGAATTATACCAGTAAGTTTTATATGCATACTCATGCTGTTTTTCCTACAGTAGACCCAATGAAAAATGCAGAGGTTACCTTCTGTGAAAAACAGTTTTATGACTGCCATTCTAAAAACTTGAATTATTAATAATATTCTCTTTATTTATAGGGACATGGATAGCGGTAGTAGTGAGCACCCCAATATCAGCAAAATTCAGAAACAGATTCAGGTACACTTGTTCTAATTCTCTGGCCATTCAGTAATTCATGTAAATGTGTAGTTACAATGGAAATTAATGGACTAATAAATTGGACTTTTGGTGGTACAGGTAGTTAATGTAAAAAATCCATTCGACGCATGTGCGGACAGATATGTCCACTGGTTAGTGTACTAACCAGCAAACATGTCGGACGGACGGGTTCCCAGCAGACAGATTTTAAAACATGCTTTAAAATTTGTCTGCTGGAAAAACATGTCTGTTCGCCCGTACACACGATCGAATTTGTCTGCTGAAACGGTCCATCGGCCTAAGTGTTTGAAGCTGAATTCGATATGCATAATAGTAGATCTTGCATATACTCTCTACATGTTTCGCGTACAGGACGCTTTATCAGGAGCATAAAGGTGGATTAATCGAATCTCAAAGAGTCGATCCAACCACTGATTGTGTGGTAAAGAGTGTACATCGCTTTAAACCTAACCAGCCTCCTAAGCATGTGGTAGGTGCTCGTTGTGTATAAAAGTACAAAGGTAGGACTATGGCACAAACTGTTGGTAAACAGTATATGTAAATAGCCATAAAAGCCCTAACTGGGATCCCACTGGCAGACCTTGGACTGGGGTAGACTCCAAATGGCAGATTGCCAATTGGCCAGATAGTAGAGGGGAGGTAACCACCTCAACAGCTACCGACAGAAAAATAAATCGGTCATTAAAGCGGAGCTCCAGCCGCGGGAAATTTTTTTTTTAAAGTCAGCAGCTACTAACAGTGTAGCTGCTGACTTTAAATAAGGACACTTACCTGTCCTAGGCGCCCGCGCTGACGGCCCCCCCCCCGATGCCGGTCCCACGATCGCTCCGGGTCCCGCGCCGCCATTCACACTATGGGAAACAGGCAGTGAAGCCGTACGGCTTCACTGCCCATTTCCTACTGCGCCTGCGTGAGTCTCACGCTGGCTTGTGAATGGGCGCGCTGCTCTCTGAGAACACACACAGTTCCCAGGAAGCAGCGTGCCCCATTCACAAGGAGAAGAACAAGAAGAAAACACACCGCGGTTCAGGAAGAGGCAGATTACGGACTTCCGCATAGCAACAGCTATTTCGGGTGAGTATTTATTTATTTATTTTTTCAGGTTTTTTTTTTTTTTTTTCAAACAACATTGTAAAATGTTGTTATCCTGGGTGGAGCTCCGCTTTAAGTAGAACAGTGTCTGATCTTAACGAAGTTGAAACAACCAGCAAAAAAAGGAGGTCCATGCATAGGCGCCGTGATCCTGTGTGTAACAAAATAAATATTTATAGATCATTTACATTAATTACCTGTACCGTCAAAAGTCCAATTTATTAGTCCATTAATTTCCATTGTCACTTTCCCAGGACATTGGTACATTAAAATTAGTGCATTCACAGTGATTAGTCGCCCTGTGATTATATGCAAGTCTGGCAAGACCCATTTAAATAAATGTGTAGTTAGCCATATTAATTACACAGCCTTTCATTTGTCTTCTGCCCTAGCGCTAAACCTGCGAGACCTTTGGTATTCTGTGTGTGGCCCATGGGCCCCAGCAGCCAGTTGTTTGTATATTTTTAGCCTAGGTGTTTTCTGAACGGTAAAGGGGAATTTCATTGTTTCTATAAAATGGAAAGTTTCCCCTTGGGGCTTTAGACAGCAATATAACAAGATCAGAAATTTAAATAAAAAGGTTATTTATTGGAAGAATAATCCAGTAGCATGTATAAAATACAGTAAAAATGATCTGGTCCAATGATAGTATCATTGGACCAGATAATTTTTACTGTATTTTGTACATGCTACTGGATTATTCTTCCAATAAATAACCTTTTTATTTGAATTTCTGATCTTGTTATATTGCTGTCTAAAGCCCCAAGGGGAAACTTTCCATTTTGTATTATTTTCAGGGTGTGCAGCTTTTTCGTCTTTGCTCTGTGTCGTTTCCATATTTTCATTGGTTCTATTAGCTAAAGTATTTGGGTTATTATTTATTTCACACTTTTTCTGTGCCGTTTGTTCTTTTTTGAGTATTTCTTTTCTCTGACGGTGAACTTTTATATTTGATTTTGTTGAGAGAAATATCAAATGCAGAGCCAGTCATTTTTATGAGGGCTGTAAGAAGCACTTATTTGTAAATGGTAGCAATCTCTAGCAGTCTCTTGGACCATGTCCCAATTCTTTTATAATGTCCCTAGCATGTCCTCAGTCTCCAGCCATGCCTATGCCATGGCTGGGTAATGTAAACCATTTTCTGTAGCATGCCCATGGTGTAGTCTACAGACAATCTACTGTAGTATGCTTGTGGAGTAGCCTGTAGACCATCTCTTGTAGCGTGCCTGTGGTGTAGTCTGTAGCCTATCTACTGTACAATGCTTGTGGTGTAGTCTGCAGACCATCAAAGTAGCATTTTGGTATAGTCTGTAGACCATCTACTGTAGAACGACTGCAGTGTAGTTTGTAGACAGTCTTCTGTAGCCAGGGCTGTCTTAATGAGAGGGCACACCAGGGCACTGCCCAGGGGCCCCAGCTGCATGGGGGGCCACTGCCCTTCCCCAAAGCAGCTGGTCCTTGAGCCCGGCTGTCCCTCTACATCCCAGATATCCCCCCAGCACTCTGACCCCTCTACACCCTAGATATCCCCTACCTACCTTTCTGTTGATTTCTGTTTATCTACACTGTCTCCATTGTAGGGGCCCCAGAGCATTACTTTGCTCAGGGGCCCATGATGCTATTAAGACGGCTCTGTCTGTAGCGTGCTCTCAGTGCAGTGTAATCTGTAGCCCATCTATTATAGCATGTCTGTGTTGTAGCCTGTAGACCAGCCCTCAAAATTTCCACTCGCCTACTAGCATTTGGCGAGTGGATTTAAGCTGAGGGCGAGTGATGACAGGGATGAATGACCAATCTCCCTCCAATCTGTGCCTACACTTAGAGTCCCAATGCGATTGGCGGCCGAAGAGGAAAGGTGCATGCTCGGGAAAAGTAGTCTGGTGAGCCGCGCACAGGCAGAGCAGTACACAGGAGCTCTCCTTACAATTCTCATTAAGCCATGGGACATAACAGTATGACCTCTCTGAGCCTGCCCCTCCAATCAATGTAACTGGAGAGCAGAGAACAGGGAGCAGGAAGTAATGAGTGAGGTGGAGGATTGCGAAAATTACCACTCCGGTGCAGCACTCACTGAAAGTTGCCCTGACATGAGAGAGGCAGCCTTCCAGTTTGTGCAGTTTTCTTCTCCGTGTGCTCTATTGTAAGTGTCCAACAGTTCAGCCTGAGCACTGTGAACAGACTGGTCTTGGTGTGTGCTGTGCTATGGTGTCAATGGCTGTGCAGTTGTGTGGATCTCAGCGCTGGATTGTACTCCCTCCCGCTGTGCTGCAGCTCCTCTCCTCACTGCCAGCCTGAATAAAAGGGGGAAGTGGGGACATGCAAGCGTGGAGCCGCACACACAGGTTTCTGATGATGAGATGAATGGGAAAGGGAGAGGGAGAGAGAGATGGATGGGAGTTGCAGAGGAGACAGCAAGAGAATGGGGAAGAGACCCAGTTATAGTGCCCTGTCCCTCTGGTCTGCCCCCAGTGCCCTGTCCCATTTTGTTAAAGTTGTTGTTGGTAATATTTATTGTGTAACTTGATTCTGCATAAAACATTTAACAGTGTCATTCCATGAGCTAATCTACGAGGGTGTGTTTACAGGTGTAATAAGGCGCAGGGCAGTGTATGAACTAGGTGGGGCAACTGGTGGCGAGTAACTCTTGAGGCATGGCTAGTAGCTCAGGGCTTGAAATTTTGAGCACTGCTGTAGACCATTTACTGTAGCATGCCTGTGGTGTAGTCTGTAGATCATCTACTGTAGCATGCCCACTGTGTAGTGTGTAAACCATCTCCTGTAGCATGGCCACTGTGTAGTGTGTAGACCATCTCCTGTAGCATGCCTGAAGTGTAGTTTGTAGACCATCTCCTGTAGCATGCCCAGGACTGCCATCAGGAATTATGGGGCCTCTAACACAGCTTCAGGCATGGGCCCCCTGGAGCAGAGAACCGGAGGGGGGTGCTGCAGCCTCAAATTGAGAAGCGGGAAGGGGGGGGGGGGTTGCCACCGCTAATTGAGAGGCGGGGGTTGTTGTACTGGGGACCTCTGGGCCCCTTACAAATATATATATATATAAAGGGGGGGTTGTCATCCGGGGCCCTGGTGACCTCCGGGTCCTTTAATTAAAAACATATACAATTAAAAAAAAAAAAAAAGGTTTTTATTTATAAAAAAAAGGGGGTAGCCATCCGGGGCCCTGGGGACCTCTGTGCCCTTTAATAAAAATACAAAATATATATATATAAAAAATGGGGGGTTGCCATCCTGGGCCATGGGGACCTCCGGGGCCCTTTAAAAAAAAAAAAAAAAAAAAAAAAAAAAAGGGGGGGTTGCCATCCGGGCCCCTTACTGCCTGGAACCCCCTGATGGCGGCCCTGAGCATGCCCACTGTGTAGTGTCTCCTGTAGCATGCCTGAAGTGTAGTTTGTAGACCATGTCATGTAGCATGACTGCAGTGTATGTAGACCATGTCCTGTAGCATGACTGCAGTGTATGTAGACCATGTCCTGTAGCATGACTGCAGTGTAGTTTGTACACCATCTCCTGTAGCATGCTTGCCCTCTCTAACTATCTCCTGTAGTATGTCCAGTTTCTGACTGTTTTCTATTGCATTACATATACTGAAAATTATGTACAACCCCTTGGTGATGTCAGGGGTTACACTCGAGGCCTCCTATGTCAAGTAAGGTGATTACTACTGTTCTACTGTATTGAAATAACAGTAACTATTATTTTGTCAGGGACAGCAACAAAGCATTTTTTATCACTCTTCTCTGAAATCTGTTGTGTTTATTAGTGCAGCTAAATGCTTTAAAAAATAAGTCTGGGCTAGAGCTAACTAAGCTTAAAACTGCTCCCACCTTCTTTCTAATGTTAACTACCCTGTACTACTTACCTATTCTCAGGGAATTTCAGTTCTGTTACATGATCAGCATCCTGAGGCTGGCTTCAGGGGAGTGGAGGGACAGCTGATAATAGATAGTAAGGCTATGGGTGACATCACCACCCTGACATTCCATCTATTATCAGCACTCTTCTCTCCCCTGAAGCTGGTCACTGGGGAGGTTACTTGACTGGACCAGATCGTTTTGAGAATAGGTAGGTATATGCATCTTCCCTTTACAGGGTAGTTAGCAAAGTAGTTAGAAGGTGGGTGGGAGCTGGTTATAAAGATTATTTTGTTATATAAAAATAACAAACATGTCTATACTTACTTGCTCCGTGCAATAGTTTTGCACAGAGCAGCCCTGATCCTTTTTTTTCTGTGTCCCCGTCAGTGCTCCAGGCATCGCCTCTTTATCGGGTGCCCCCAGGGAAAGCTGCTTTCCCTGGGGGCACCTGTGCATGGTCGCTCCCAAACCCCGCTACTGCCTCCAATGACACAGACAGTGGGACATGGCCCCACCCCCCCTCCCGTGTCACCAGTTTTGATTGACAGCAGCGGGAGCCAATCAACCCCGCTGCTATTAATCTGTCCAATGAGGAGAGAGACAGCAGGTGGGAGCCATTATTCTTGTGCACATCGCTGGATTAGATGGGCTCAGGTAAGGAAGGGGGGGGGGGGTGTCTAGGGGTAGCTGCAGCACAGAAGGTTTTTTACCTTAGTACATAAATTGAATTAGGGTGGAAATCTTAAGGCTTTAGAACCACTTTAGTTAGTTCTGGCCTGGACTTCCACTTTCAACTTGAAGTTTAATTTGTTTATATTTTAACTTTCCTGGTTCTTCCTTGCCCCGTCAACATGCTATTTTTTTTTTCCATCACATACCTTAGTTTAGATCCAGTGGTATCATCATCACTGAGTCTTTGTGGAATGGTGACAGATTCGCAGCTGGTGGGAGGTGCTACAGCCAGCAGCTACAGCCCCTATTGCACACTGTGAGAGGCTCACCCTATGCATTTTTAAATCAAGGACAGGAATGTACAAAATAAAATATTATAAATAGCAATATAAAAAAAATGCTATGAATTCTGTGTTATAGGCATAACCATTAATATAAACCATTTGCCTTGAAATGAAAAACAAGACCTTTACCTGACTTTTCTTACCACTGTGTACACAGAGAGTTACTCATGAGATGGACATGTGTTATGGGAAGACAGGCAGCTTGTTCCGCAGCGGGTCCCGGCAGACGCTCTTCTCCAGCCAGCTGATACGTTACGCCGATTTGTATGCAGCTACGTTCCTGAACCTCCTCTACTATCCATTCAGCTACTTGTTCCGAGCGTTGCCTGTACTGGTGAGTCCCTGCTACACCAAAAAGAGATACATTTCACAATACTGACCCTCAGAGCATAGCAGGTGCCACATATCCTCCAAACACAACTATGAATTAGTTATATAGGCTTTGTAGCTTTCCCTTCAATTAAATGTTCAATACAAACAGTTGTTAAAGAGAGGGAGCTCAGACGGTGTTTTAATTATTGGCAACATGGAAGTGAAAAACTGCACTGAGTTGACATAACATAAGCCTTTGCGGTTGTGTCACACCACAGGAAACACATGGGAGGTTATTTTGCTAAAGGCAAATCCATTTTGCACTGGAAGTGCAGTCGCTAAAGAGTCGAGGGGGACATGCAAGGAAAATAAAAAATACAGCATTTTAGCTTGCACATGATTGGATGATAAAATCAGCAGAGCTTCCCCTCATTTCAGACCTACCCCTCAGATTTACAGTGACTGTACTTCCAAGTGCACTTTGCCTTTAGTAAATAACCCCCATGGAATATTATCTGATTTTATTTAATGTTTCATCTCAGTTGTTTGTTTGGGGCCTTCCACTGGGAGAGTGCCGAATATAATTTGAGAAATTACTAAGGGCCAGATTCTCAAAAGAGATCCAAAGGTGTATCTCAAGATACATCGTCGTATCTCTGTTTTTTGGCCCGGGTATCTATGCGCGTGATTCCTAGAATCACTTACGCATAGACACGATGTAGATCCGACAGGTGTAAGACACTTACACCCTCGGATCTTAGATGTAATTCTTCTCTAGCCACTAGGTGGCGTTTACGTTGTTTTCTCATTTGACTATGCAAATGAGCCTGATACGCCGATTCCTGAACGTTTTCGCGCCGCCTCGTCGTCGTTTCCGTAAGCCAAAACCTACCCCTGCTATATGAGGGGTAAGTTTACGAAGGTCTGTCGTATGCCATGTTAAGTATGGCGTCGGGACAGCGTCGTCTTTTTACATCATTTTACTAAGTCGTTCGCGAATAGGGCTTTACGTCAATGACGCTCACGTCGGCTTCATTGACGTTTTCCATCATGAGCTGGAGCATGCGCACTGGGCTATTTGTATGGCCGGCGCATTCGCAGTACGATAGGCGAGGGGGCGCGCTTAATTTAAATACAAGCTGCCCCCTTTGAATTACGTGGGGATACGCCGTGCCATTTACACTACGCCACCGCAAATTACGGAGCAAGTGCTTGGAGAATACGGCACTTGCTCCAGTAAGTTGTGGTGGCGTAGTGTAAATAGCTTACGCGACACCGCCGCCGCCGCAGGATCTGAGAGAATCTGGCCCTAAGGCTACAAATACAGAATATGCTTATAAATATTGTACCCATTTGTGTTTGCCGGCATGGTGGTCTTTATTTTTACCTACAGGTAAGCCTATAATAAGGCTTACCTGTAGGTAAAAATTAATATCTCCTAAACCTTTACGGTTTAGGAGATATTCACCTTGCATGCAGCCCCTGACATCAGCAGCAGCGCTGTGAAAGCCAGGCAGGAGCTGCTGGATCTTACCGGGAAGAAGACTCCCGTGCGGGAGTAACGTAATAGCGGCTCCAGACACTCGCAGAGACGGAAAGCACGCTGAGGGGGAAGTGTCAGCTCCCTTGGCGTGGACCAGGATCAGATGCCGACACCTCGTTCTAAGTTAAGTATTTCATAATGAAATAGTATGCAGTGCATACTAGCTCATTATGCCTTTGCCTTACAGTTTTTTTTTATGTTTACTTTTTTTTTTTATTCTGTGCAGGGAAACAACCGCTTTTAATAGCTTTTGTTTTGTTCATATTGTAAAGAGAGCTGGAAGAGGTTCTGCTCCCTTCCAGCCTGTGTCTATGGTGTATATGTGCTGGGAATAACAGGGAGGTGAAGCCTCCATCGATCACCATCTTATATCCCGTCCCCATAGTGATTAGCAATATGAGGACATGGTGGTCGATGAGGGAGCGGGTTGTCATTTACAACTGTGTATACACCCACATGTGTGACTCTATAGTCACATTGGCTGTTCAGATAAAAGAGCAAATGAACAGCTTAGACTGGAAGTGAAACTAAAGCATGCTACAGAAAACAAATGCTCTAGTGGATGAGTATGAACACAATGTAATATAGCATGTATTGACAGTTTTCGGTGATTTGAGTTTAATGACACTAACACATTTATACTTTACAGATGCCACATGAATCCACAGTGGACTATGTAAGTGTGGACGGTGCGGATACTAGCAAGGCACTCGATCAGCAGTTGAAACACATTAAAAGGGAACATGTAAGTGCTTGATATCTGTGTCACCATATGTTACAGTGCCTTGAAAAAGTATTCACACCCCTTAGAAATTTTCCACATTTTGCCATGTTACAACCAAAAACGTAAATGCATTTTATTTGATAGAACACCACAAAGGAGCACATAATTATGAAGTGGAAGGAAAACAAATGGTTTTCAATATTTTTTACAAATAAATACGTGAAAAGTGTGGCCTGCATTTGTATTCAGCCCCCTTTACTCTGATACCCCTAAAATCTAGTGGAACCAATTGCCTTTAGAAGTCACCTATAAATAGAGTCCACCTGTGTGTAATTTAATGTTAGTATAAATACAGCTGTTCTGTGAAGCCCTCAGAGGTTTGTTAGAGAATCTTTGTAAACAAATGGCATCATGAAGGCCAAGGAACACACCAGACAGGTCAGAGATAAAGTTGTGGAGAAGTTTAAAGCAGCATTAGGTCATAAAAAAAAAAATATTCCAAGCTTTGAACATCTCACAGAAAAATGTTCAAGCCATCATCCGAAAATGGAAAGAGTATGGCACAACTGCAAACCTACCAAGACATTACCATCTACCTAAACTGACAGGCTGGGCAAGGAGAGCATTAATCAGAGAAGCAGCCAAGAGGCCCATGGTAACTCTGGAGAAGCTGCAGAGGTCCACAGCTCAGGTGGGAGAATCTGTCCACTGGACAACGATTAGTTGTGCACTCCACAATAGGGATGAGCTGACCGCCCCCCTGGGTTCGGTTCGCACCAGAACCTGCGAACACACCAAATGTTTGTGTGAACTTTAGAACCCCATTAAAGTCTATGGGACTCAAACGTTTGAAATCTAAAGTGCTAATTTTAAAGGCTAATATGCAAGTTATTGTCCTAAAAAGTGTTTTGGGACCCGGGTCCTATCTCAGGCAATGCTGGGAGTGGAAGGGGTTATGCTGGACAGTGTCAAGATTTGCCATCGTCCATACACCTGGAGGTGGAGCATAACAATCTAATGTGTAGAAAAATACATTTTAGAACCAACATATGATTTCAATATGGTACCCTCCTATTCTGCAACCAAACATCCCTATACACAGCTGACTGATGCACTCCCATTCCACCATAGACCCATCGGCCAGTACATCCAAACAGAAAAGGCCAATGTAAGTTGTTTTGGATAAAGTGGAGAGGGCTTAGAAACAAAAACCTGTAGGGTTTCTATCTGTGTCCTTATGGGAATGCACCTGTTTGTCCCCATTGATGCGACAGTAAATCTTCCCAGTTTCTATTTTTTTTTTCAAATGATGTGTTCCATTGTAAAAGTTACCTTTACATTTTCCCCATAGAGAACCTTTTCAGGATAAGAATTTGTTTTCCCAACGGAGACCTAATAACCCTTGCGCACTTTATCCAAAATTAAGGAAAGTTTTGACTAGCGATAACCCCCCCCCCCCCAAGAAACCTTATTGAACAGGGGTTAAATAGTAAAAGAAAAGCTCTTTTTCTCTTTACAGGTTGAAGAAGACTGGGTCAAGCTGATGAACACTGCCAGGTTAAGTCTTGAGGACTCACCTGCAATAAAGAATGAAACAGAGAAGAAGCCACCATTCGTCATGCTCTACTAACATCAGAATGGACATAGAATAGCAGAGGGAGATGTGCATTGTTTAAACATTATTTAAAATTAGCATTGCCATTTCTGCATTCATGATGTCAAAGCTTTATTAAGCTCTGTAGAGATCTGTTAAGTTTTACTGGTTACCATTACAACTTCAAAACACAGTCAAGGGATTAGGTTTACTTTAAAGACTATGCAAGTGCACCAGAACTATGCCACACCGACATAATATAGTTTAGTCTTATAGTAGTTCTGAAAAACATGTATTGTATCCAAGCTGCTCCAAAAGTTGCACTGAAATCATGAAGGCTAGAAAACTTCAAGATGACAGCCACTTGAGTAGGTTGCAACTGGTATGAAATGCTGCTCTCTAGTGGTCAGCATGGGAATGTCATGAAGCTAGAATCTTCCTAATCTGCAACAGTATTAGGTCAATTTATATCATGTGTTAGATTTGACACACACACACACACACACACACACACACACACACACACAAAAAAAAAAAAAAAAACATTGGTCTATTTCTATTTTGTGTAAAACATAAGCTGATGTTATTTCAGTAATTTCCTGCAGCCCTTGTACCAAAATGAACAATGAAGGAAATGTGGTTGGCCAATTCATGCCAATGATAATGCAATCTAAAAGAGATTAAAAAGCTACAGTGATTACCAAAATACAATGATATAATTGCCAGTGATTAAAGGGGTTGTAAAGGTTTATTTTCTAAATAGGTTACTTTAAGCCAGTGCATTATTGGTTCACTTACCTTTTCCTTCAATTTCCCTATTAAATGTTTTTTCTTGGTTTTCTTTGAATTTCTCACTTCCTGTTCTTCCTCAGTAAGCTTTTCTAAATTACTTTCCACCGCTCAGATGATGGTGGAAAGTTTACTGAGGAGAAACCAATTTAGAAAATAAAATACGAACCTTTACAACCCCTTTAAGCTACGATTCAAATCCCGGCATGATCAGAAGTACACTTGACAAGGGCTGCAATACTTGCTGATAAAGGGAAGTACATATAGTCTATTGTTCTTTTCAAACTGACCAAAGCTACAAATATTTTATAGATTGTTTATACCTTCTCAATACAGGTAGTTAAGTTCATCTATGATTTTTCTTTGCAATCTTTTTTTTTTTTTTTATGTTAAAATTATGTGAAGACTAATAAAAGCATTGTGTTCTAGTGTATGGATAGGTAGACTACCCTTGATGGTATTGCAGTGTTCACCATCGCTATTCAAGTTCTTTCTATACCTTTAACAAAATTGGAAATCGGTACTATATATGTACAGTATACGTAATCACATTTCCTGTACAGGTTTCCGAGGAATCTCTTTCCATTGAGAAATGTTATAACATTTATGCTGGGTTCTGCACACAGCCCCATTTCCATTTTATGTAGACAGCTTATGTCACCGGGACACTTTCTAGAGGTGGTTGGTGCCCAGATCTATTCGGTTCTGAATATTGGAAAAAGTAAATACTAGCCTGTGGCATGCAGTGGTAATAGAAGTCTATATAAAAATAGGCATAGGGTTGTTGCGAGGTCTTGAAAGATAAAAATGGCATATCTGTGCTTGGAGGACATTTCTGTGTTGTACACCCTTTAATACACCTCTCCTGTCACAGCTCTCCAGAAGTCCCTTGACAGCAGCTCAGAAACAATGTAAAAATGTAATTAATTCTGATTTCCATTCTCAGTTTTATCAAGAATTGCAAGATAGCTGAAGTGATGAGAGGAAAAGATAAAAAGCTAGCCACCGTCTCTTTGCAAAGGCAGTTTGATGTGATAGCAAGCATACATGGCATGGGTCACTAAGGCCCTCTTCACACTGGGGCATTTTACGAGCGTTATTCAAGCGCTATTACAGCATTATTTGAGCAAAGCCTCATCTGCAATCCCAATGAGTTGGTAAAGCACTGATAAGACCCTAAAGTTTTAGGGTGTTTTTGCAGTGCCTCGGTGTGAAAGGGTAAGGCGTTTTTACAGCGCTTTCAATTCATTTCAATGGAGAGGGGCGTTTTTGGAGCTTTTTTTTTTAGCACTCAAAAGCTGCTGCTTGCAGAACTTGGTGTGAAAAGGTCAATTGAGATGCATGTAAAGAGTTTTATGAGCGTTTTAAGAGAGCTATTTTTAACGCTAAAACGCTTCAGTGTGAAAGGGGTCTTAGGCTGAGCTTGGGCTTAAGGGGCATCTTTCCTGGGAAAGACAAGGTGGTGGTTGTATTTCTGCAATTGCCAATTTCTTGATCATCAGGTTTACCCATTTGCTTCAATACTTATTGCCATACCTGTTTCAGGTAAAGGGATACAAGGAGAACAAAGATATGTTCTATGCACCGAAACAGCACATAGGCAATTCATCCAGAGCTCAGCTAATAAATCCAAAAACCTGTAAAGTCCACATGATGTAACCCAAGTCCATTACAGTCTCTGGTTCTGGTGTACACATCAAAGGAAAAAATCCCACAGCTCCTCAATATAGATCCAGCCAGCAATATAAATAGGAAACAAAGTAGCAAGGGCGCAGGGTATGCCGTGCATTCTGCTACATGAATCCAATTTAATTATCTGTGTCAACATATTGGATGCGATGGTAGACAGAATCATAAATTAGAACGTTCCTTTCTACGTAATGTCTGAATTTAGAAATGCCTTTAGAATGTTTCCATTTTTATATTTTTGGCATTACATTTGTTCACATTTTTTTGTCAATAAACTTAATAAAAATTTGAGTCCGTTGCTATTTACTTAAAATAGCTTTATTGTCCCATTTAAAAATATCAGGTTAGTGGTTTAATATCCTTTCGGATATGCTCACACAGAAAAAGTATAACATTTAAAAATACACAATACCTCTCTTTTAAAACACTGAAAAGCAACTTCAAAAATACCTCCAGGAAGTTTAAAAGAATTATTTTAAGTGCAAAGTACATAAATTATTATCTTTTTCCAATATCCTGAAGAAAAAAAAAACGTTCCTATGTAGACACAATAAAAATAAAGGGCTTCTACTAAATGGCAAATTAAAAGGAGTCTCCCAGAAGGTCTTCTGCCCATTGTTTGACCCCTCTGTAAAGTCTACTTGCACAGAGACTTTACAGCAGGGGTTCCAAAACTTTTCAAGAGCGAGGGCCATTTAAGTAACTGGTCGGGGGCCACAATGAGCAGAGCGGGCAGGTGACCAGTCCACATTGACTCTGCATATGCAGAGTGACCTTATCTACCCCCGACCTCATTCACAACCCTGATGCTCTGGGATGGCGGGTCGGCAACCTGCAATCTGGGCTTGCCACCCTGACCAGGAGGTCGCGGGCCACGTGAGAGCACTCTACAGGCCACTGGTTGGGCACCACTGCTTTACAGGAAAGAGTAAAATGTTACTTTCCCTATAGTAGATGCTGCTTTATGTACTGAATTCAGGCCATTAGTTTGAAAAATGCTTACAGAGAACACGTTTATAATAGTGACCAAGCAATGAAATATAGAACATGCAATGCACACAAAGCATCAAATATGTGAAACCCTAGAACGATGGAAAATGTTTAGACAAAACATACCATTAGATTCCAAAATGAGATTAGGTATATAAATATATAGCAATGTCCCTTACTGAAGTAGGCTCTAGCTGCTATGGATGGATAGCAGGCTACACAAACCCTACTGAGGAGGCAGACTTTCTATACAGCATTTCTCCAAGTCATATTTCTTCGATTTGTCCAGCTCGCAATTCTTTAAACTTTTCAAATTCATATTAAAAATTGGCCTTCTAGGACAGAGGTCAACCCTGACCATGAATATGGTTTTTATAGCTGTAATACTGTAAACAAGTAAACTAGATTTGCAGCAAAGATTTAGGGTCTATGAACCCTAAAATGCATACAGTATATTAATATATGCACCACTGAAGTGCATACAGCTGGTTTGGCTCTATGCACATTTCTACAAGAGATTAATACTGTATGTAAACACAAAATTGCATGTACCATAGTGGCTCTGCAGTTCAGATACATCACCAATTTATAGTACAGTGTTGTATTATAATGTAATACACATTATCTGAACAGACAGCATATACCAAATATATGCAGTGTTCATCAGGTGCATAGTGCCTATATACTTATTTGAATGAAGTCAGTAGTCTTCTGTCCATATATAATATGGACAGGAAGAGTGTTGTTGGCCAATGCTCTGGCACAGCGCCTCCGGTTCCTAAATGGTAGAGACTTCACACTACACACAATTGGCTATAAAATGATCTCATGACGTTTAAAGGAACTAGACCTTTCTCCTCACATACATAGTGAACTTACATAAAGCCACCAGCTTTTAGGACACTGAAAAAAAAGGTAAAACTTTTACAGCTGACATTTGTCCTATGAAGTATATTTATGATGCAAATATACATGGCATTTCACCTTTTCTTTTTACACAGCCTGAAGTATGGGTACATTACTTAAAGCTGGATCACATTTCAGATTATAGGTGGACATAAAAAATATATGTCTTGTTCAGAGATCGCTGTGCTCCATGAAGCTCGTTTGATTACTTTGGGGTAATCTTGACATTATCACAACTTTTATTTAGATCATGCCGGTTTTTCATTTTGACCCTCTGAATTGTCCTGCTTTACCATACTAAGGATGGTGTGGTCTGCCTCCTTTGGCAGAGCTTCATTCCTCACATACAGATAAGCCTCTGTGTCGGCCATGTCCAGGAGCTCATCCAGAGAGGCCACCACAGTGTCATGTTCTTGTACTACTTCTGGATACTGAACTGCCGACTGATGGATTCGCTGCGACCTCCGCACTGGAGTCAGACACTTCCATTCCTGGCTGCCTCCATCCTTTTTCTTCCTGCTGGAAATGCAATATATGAACAGCTTATAAATGTTGTTTAAAAAGGTATTTCTCTACACAAACCCATAAAACATTTTAATACTGATGTATTAAAAGGCACAATATGAACATTTTACCTGTAGGCCATCTACAGTATTGAAGTAAAACTGCAGAAAGTCAGGCCCCCCCCGTACTCCCCCAAGAACTACACTTTCCCTTGGTAAGCCAGCATTACCATAATAATGGTATTGAATTAAAAAAAGCTATACATTGATCAGTGTGACGCCAAGCCACAAAAATATTCACCTACAAGACATCAGGTTGTTGCTTTCAGCACAACTCACTGCACTGCAATCTTCCCGTACTAGCAGTTGAGCCCATTAAAATCTACAGCATTCCCCCCACCCAATGTTTAGAGGTGGGAGAAAAACTCAATATGACAGGGACAGCATTCTGCAGCTCACTGCCTGGGCAAAACTGATATTAGTGTCAATGCTTTAAAGCAACATTAAAGTAATTTTGTTTTGCTAAATGAACTGCCAGTAACAGAAAGTGCATGCTTTTGCGGTTTTTATCG
Source organism: Rana kukunoris (assembly GCA_029574335.1). Classification (NCBI taxonomy): domain Eukaryota; kingdom Metazoa; phylum Chordata; class Amphibia; order Anura; family Ranidae; genus Rana; species Rana kukunoris. The sequence continues at coordinate 465,532,501 of CM056051.1, read as the reverse complement.
TTTTTCTCCTCAGAGTTTCATAATTATAACCCAGCTGTGCTGTCTGACTCCAGGTATGTGGGTACCCAATGTTCCTGCCGGGACCTACAGAGTCCCGCTGAAATCTCCACACTCATATTTAGAACTTTAATCTTATGTGCCGCAGTTCCTAGATAGGGAGCCAGAGCCATGCCTCTCCTCTTCCTCCACGACAGTGACCAATGAAGCCAAAGCTTTGCCGACAAAGGAACAAGGGCAGTGGTCTCTTGGCTACACTCAAGATTGTAGTTCTAAAATGGGAATGTTCACATAGAAGAGACTCCAGCAGGACCTCATAGGCCCTGGCAGGTACAGGAAGCAGAAATGGATCAGTACGAGGAGAAAATAAAAGCAAAAAACAGGATCATGTAAAGTTTTATAAGCAGCTCATTTAGCAAAGAAGAGAACATGTACACTATTATAAACAGACCCCGATTTTTCTTTTATCTCTACTGCTCTATGCAACGATAGTAGCGACTGAATATTTGCAGAACTGGTCCAACACTGGAATTGTAAAGTTTAAAAAAAGTTCTTGTCAAACAGCCACCTGCATCTCTAAGAAGTTCAGCACTGAAAAGAACAAATGGCATTTAAAAAAAAAAGTAGGGTTTCTTCTGCTGTAGGTCACAGGACCACTCCCTGTGATCCATATTAAGCCGACAGCAGGCTTAAGTCCGTCAGCTGACGTCACTCAGCCCATTCAGGCTCTGGAGGGATCCCAACTTTTTTGTCTTCTTTAGTGCATTCTATGCATTAAGATAAAAAGCCTTCTGTGTACAGCAGCCCTCTTCCATCTTCGCCCCCCCCCCCCAAATACATCAATAGTTCCCTGAGGTCCACTTGGATCAAGCGATGTTGCAGGAGTGTCTCAGCTGCCTGGGACTCTCCTCCTCATTGGCTGAAACAGAAACAGTGCCATTGACTCTCACTGATGTCAAAGTCAGCCAATGAGAAGAGAAAAGGGGGCAGAGCCAGGTCATGGCTCAGTGTCTGAATGGACACACGGAGCTGCGGCTCGGCTCAGGGGCCCCCATAGCAAGCTGTTTGCTCAACAGGAGGAAGGGGCCAGAAGCACCAAAGGGGACCCAAGAAGAGGAGGATCTGGGCTGTGCAAAGCCACTACACAGAGCAGGAAAGTATAACCCCCCCCCCCCCCCCAATTATAAACAAAAGATTTTAGTATCACTTTATACAGTTCGCCCCTGTTTGAACCGGCACAAACTCTCCAATGTGGCCAAAATAGAATGACGAAATAACACATATGCCTAAAATGTCTAGGTAAGCCCATAATATACATGGCACAGCCAACCAAATTATATATAGATTAGGGCTGTGCAAATTAACTTTTAATTAATCGATTAATCTTTAATTTTTTTGATCGATCAAAATATTTTTGATCGATTAAAATTCTTTTGATTGGTACTCGCCTCTCCGCTGGCTTCTGGGCCTTCAGGGAGTTCCGTCGGAGATCCAGTAACATCACGGACACTGGCGGGGCTTCTTAGCTGTGCCATTATATCTGCATGCCGGCGGGACCTTACTATCTGCCACACGCAAGGGCTGTTCCACTTCCCTCTATCAACCTGGGATTTTACAACCATCCACTGGGAGTTGTGATAGTTCCCTTCATGGGACATCTACATGCCGACGGACTGATGTTAACCTCTCCTCATCTGGATTCAGCAGTGGTATCGTTGTACACATTTTTATACCAGTATCATACTTATCTACATGTTTTTATGACTGCTTTTGGTAACGTTTGGTATTACTCGCACCATTTTTACAGTTTATGTAGCTACATTGATTTTATCTCCAGTGCAATATTTATTTTGTTACCTACTTGAAGATTATAAAAGTTTTAATGCTATTCCCATCGAGCCCTGCCTGGTGTGTTTTTTGTATCCTTCTATCTATTTTTCCAGTGGAGCTGCACTGGGAATCAGCCGGCAAGGAGATCAGCTAAAAGTAGTTGGATCTGTATGTGCGATATAATTAATCGAAATTAGTCGATTAATCGATTAAAATAAAAAACGATTAATCGAACACAAAAATTTTGATCAGTAACAGCCCTAATATATATAAATACATACACATACACACACCACACACACACACAGAACTGGCCAGTTCTATAAATGATAAATATAAAAAGCAACCCATTACCTGGAGAGACAGGCAACCTGGAATTTGACTGCAGAGCCCTGGTCACACATGCCCATTTCAAAACACGATGTCTCCATGTCATCCACAGCCTTTATGACTGGTGTAGCATGACTGCATATATCCTTCTCCTCATGCTGCTCACTGTCCACTGCAGTGTCCTCAATAGGCAATGGTCCAAAGGTAACAACTGCAAACACCAAAGGAAACATGAAATGAGGATCACACATAGCACTCATCCCCAGAAAGAAGATTACATGGAAGGCAATTACCTTTAGATTTCCTGCCTGTAGTCTTCATAATATCAAAGACAACTTCTCGCAACTCATCAATTGGCTACAAAATGAAATACAAATTTTAATAACATTTAAAAAAAAAAAAATCTGTATTTTTGATAAGCTCATAGACCTATGTATGGAGCCGACAGAAAGCATGCCAAGTAACAGAACCAGTGCTGATCACATAATATGTATTACCTTTTAATAAGTGTTGTCAATAAAAGGGTTTCCGCACTACACCAAATAGCCAAATCACAACACGGAGTGAAAACAAGATAAAAACTCTACAGTGGCAAGTGGAGGACTTGGGTCTGTTTCCAGAAAAAACAAAAAAAAACACACAGTCCACTGTAATATAAAAAAAAATAAAAAAAAGAAGAAAAAAAAAGAAGAAAAAAAATAAATAAAAAGAAATAAAAAAAAAAAAAGTGTATTGGTAATCGATATTGGCGAAAAAAAAAAAAAAATCTGTGTTTGTACTCAGTCTTAAAAAAGTGGTATCGGTGCAACCCTAGTAGGGATACATGCAGGAGGCTTGCTTGCATACACACACACCACAAATACTGTGCCATTAGTTTATACTGGGTAAGTGGTGGGTTTACATCCAACTTTTATAAAAGGCAACTTACCAACACCACTGTAGCTCCTTTACAGTGTCTCGAAAAAGTATTCACACCCCTTGATATTTTACACATTTTGTCACGTTACAAGCAAAAAACGTACCGTATTTTCCGGCGTATAAGACGACCGTTTACATTTAAAAAAAAAATGCCCCAAAAATCAGCGTTCGTCTTATACGCAGGGTTTAAAATGGCGCACATAGAGCAGATAGTTGGCTGTTACAACAGAGTTTACATTATAAATGCCTCCGCTCCGCTCGTGGTTACACACAGCCCCGTCTCCTGACCCTGCGCCTGTAAGATAAACAGAACACGTCTCAGGTTTGGACTGGCATTCTGTCCATCTTACAGGCACATAGTCAGGAGGCAGGGCTTTGTGTAACCACGAGCAGAGCGGAGGCATTTATAATGTAAACTCTGCTGTAACAGCCAACTATCCGCTCCGTAATCCTGCAGCTTTTTTCTTCTGATTAATGCTCTGCCTGTCAGTTTAGGTGGACGGCCATGTCTTAGGTTTAGGTAGGTTTGCAGCAGTGCCATACTTTTCATTTTTAGATGATGTATTGAACAGTGCTTTGTGAGATGTTCAAAGCATGGGATATTCTTTTATAACTTAACCCTGCTTTAAACTTCTCAACAACTTTATTCCTGACCTGTCTGGTGTGTTCCTTGGCCTTCATGATGCGGTTTGTTCACTGAGGTTCTCCAACAAACCTCTGAGGAGTTCACAGAATAGCTGTATTTAGCCCTGGTTCACACTGGGCTGCGGGAGTGAAATTGCGCGATTTCAGCTGAACTCGCGCGATTTCACTCCCTCTGGCAGTTCCGATTTCGGCGCAATTTAGGAGACATTTGTGCAGGGTTCTGCACAGATGTCAATGTAAATCGCGCCCTGAAATCGCAAAAAGTAGTACAGGAACTACTTTTTGAAATCGGTGCAACGCCGCAGATGCGGAGTCGCACCGATTAGGACGGTGTCATTGCCAGCAATTGCCGCCGATTTGAGATGCGATTTCACATGTGAAATCGCATCTCAAATCGAACTAAATCGTACCCAGTGTGAACCTGGGCTCATACTGAGATTAAACAAACAACACACAGGTGGACCCCATTTACTAATTAGGTGACTTCTGAAAGCACTAGATTTTAGTTAGGGGTAGCAGAGTAAAGGGGGCTGAATACAAATGCACGCCACACTTTTCACATATTGAAAACCATTGATCATTTTCCTTCCACTTTACAATTATGTGCCACTTTGTGTTGGTCTATCACATAAAATCCCAATAAAATACATTTACGTTTTTGGTTGCAATATGACAAAATGTGGAAAATTTCAAGGGATATGAATACTTTAAGGCAATGTATGTGGACAGAAACAGTTGTTGGTAGATTCAATTAATTCATTTGGTAGTTTCTGAAATTAAACTGGTTGAAAGTGACTAAAATTGCGGTGTGGGGCCAACTGTGGATACAGTACTAAAATGATATGCGGGGTCATGGACAGTCAAATTAAAAAGCAAAGCCATAGCAGCATAAAATGCAAAACAAACTCGAGACAAGCAAGTTTTCATTTGAGGTAGAATACATGTATTCTCAGAATTCATCAGAACTTACTGTAGCTCCACACTGGACGCCCTGTTTGTACAACTCCACTACATCAGTGATGCCCTCCCTTTCTAGGAGCTTTGCCTTGCACACCCAGTACTTGGCAAACTTTTTCCTTTCAGGAATTTTGTCCAGAACGGCATGGATATCCTCCGATGGAACACCCTTTAGAAAAAGAAAAAAAAAAGCAAAGTTGTTAACAAATAAGTCTTAATGTACTCTATGACTACATTATTCAAAGAAATGCTGTTTGCACGCACACTGAAATGCATGGCTAAAAAGAGAACCTGACCAATAGATACCAGTAGCAAGCCATTCTTCCTGAAACTGCCTTTTATTTCATCAACATAAGCCAAAAGCCATGCCGACTTCCTAATTTAGTGTTCTACACTTTGACATGAAAAGTAATGCCAAAAGCAGTGTGCATGGGTGTGGGGCCCAATTATTGCCCATTCACACCCACACATGTACTTTGTTCATGTAACACCACATGTTGTGGTACAATGTACCGGAACATGGTCCGGCGTGGAGAGGCCATTGCTCTGTCAGAAAGCAAAGACTGGTGAAAATAGTAGTGGGACAGGCAAGCATTAACCTTTTGTAGTTTCCACTTTAACATTTAAAATCAGGGACAGAGTAGCTTTAACCACTTAAGGACCCCCGCACGCACATATACGGCCACAGAATGGCACGTACAGGCACAAGGGCGTAAATTTACGTCCCCGCCTGAGTGCGGTTCGGGGGTCCCATCGGGACCCCCTCCGCGGCGTGCGGGGGTCTCCCTACCTCTGGGAGCGATCCGGGATCTGCGGGCGGATGTCCGTGATATCCGCCCCCCCCGCGATCGCTCCCAGCCAATGGGAGCGCGCTCCCAGCCTGTCACTTCCTCCTCCTGTGTTTACACAGGAAGGAGGAAATTATGTATTCTCTCATCGCAGCGCTGTTTCCCAGCGCTGCTGATGAGAGAAGACATCACAAGTAAGTGTGCACCAACACAACACTGACACACACTCACATAGGCATATTAACCCCTTGTGATCGCCCCCCCCCACCCCCCTGTCACAGTGTCACTGAATGCAGTGATTTAATCACTGCATTTAGTGTCAGTGTGACAGGCAGTGTAAAAAACAGTTAGTGTTAGGTTCAGGATAGCCCCCCCCCACCCCCCCTAATAAAGTTTTAACCCCCTGATCACCGCCCTAGTTAACCCTTTCACTCCCTATTGCCAGCGTCACTAAGCGATCATTTTTCTGATTGCTGTATTAGTGCCGCTGTTCCCGCTAGGTAGCTATTTTTTTTTATTGCAATTTTTTTTTTTACTAAAGACATGTGGCTAAATAAATTTTGGCCTAAATGTTTGACTAAAATTTAGTTTATTTGATTTTTTTTTTAACAAAGTAAAAAATAGTGTTTTTTTTTTTCAAAAATGTCGCTCTATTTTTGTATATAGCGCAAAAAATAAAAATCGCAGAGGTGATCAAATACCACCAAAAGAAAGCTCTATTTGTGGGAAGAAAAGGACGCAAATTTTGTTTGGGAGCCACGTCGCACGACCGCGCAATTGTCTGTTAAAGCGACGCAGTGCCGAATCGCAAAAACACCTTGGGTCATTTACCAGCGTATTGGTCCGGGTCTTAAGTGGTTAAAGTGGTTCTAAATTTCACTTAATTTTAAAAACCTTCTGGGTGCAGCTCCACCCCCTTATACTTAACCGAGTCCCATCTGGATCGGGCCTCTCTGCTCATTGGCTCACACAGCAGCGGGAGCCAACTGTTACTCACAGCCAGTGAGGAGAGAGCGAGGGGGCCCAAGCCACGCTCCATGTGTGAACGGACAATGTCCATTTACAGGAGTGTAGCTTCAGATTGAGCCTGCTTGAGTGCCCCATAGCAAGAGGTTTGCTATTGGGGGGCACTTGGCATGCACTCTGAAGGTCTGGAGTATCATGCTGGAACTTCAGAGCTTCTTGCTGGAATCAAGGGCTCCCGTGTGGATGCTCAGGAGTGACGTCATTGCGGCCCTGGCAACTCACAGCGTCTGAGCCTGCAAATCCTGAAGAAATGCTGCAGGAACATGTTAGCCCCCTTAGTGGTATTTCATAATGTGCTAGTATGCAATGCATAAAATATGATAAAAATGTCATATGGGTACAGTGTACTATTAACAAGCATTGTCATTCAAAGTGTGACAGTGCTGAAAGCTGAAAATTGGCCTAGGCAGGAAGTGCCCAGTAGGCAAGTGGTTAACGAGACTCAAGGTATGCATAATGGGGGACTTTTTGAAGTAGTCCACCTCTATATGCTCACCAGAGATTAATAAATTGTAAATGTCTCATCACTAAGATTTGTCTGTGACATTTTTCTTTTTACTCGACTGAAAAAAAAAATCTGGGTAAAAACAAAAAAAAATAAAAAAATGTTAATATGCAAATAACAGTTTGTTAACTATGGAGTGTACAGAGAAATATATAAAATATATAATACACACAAACTCCCCCTTACTTTATCGATGAGTTCCAGGCACTCGCCAAGTGTCTGGCCGATTTTCTTTGACAGTAGCAGTAGCTCCTCCTCCTCTTCTATTCCCTCCCACAATGAAAGGTTGGGGTTCTGTTTTTTCTTTGCAGTGGGGGGCTGTTTAGGTGGCAGTGTCATTGGTGGCCGCTTGTAAGTCTTACCCTTTGACCTAAGCCATTCTTCCAGTTGCCTCCTTCAAAAGTAAAAGAATATTGCTAAATGTCTTCTATTGTGTGGGTTTCACTTCCCACGTAACTTCTACACACAATGCAATCCACAAAATGCACATTGAACAAATATATGAAAGCAGCCACTAGTGGGCTTCACAATTCTCCCCCAACAATATAATCACTAATTTGAATAACGTTCGGGTCAACTATTCTCGCTCCACATATCACAATTTATAACCAAACTACTGATCTCAGATCACCTAGTAATATACACACACACCATCTTAAGCTGCTTCAATCCTCTTGAATGAGCGAGGAGACACATCATGCTATGCATTCATAAGTATTTCTCCATAGGCCCTAATAAATGAGCCATTTTAAGGCCCTCAGGGTGACCGCTTCTTTGTTAAAGTGATACTATAGGTCAATTTTTTTATTTAAACAAACGTGTCATAGTTGCCTCCACTGTGCATTTTTTTTTTTGGCACAGAGTGGCCCCGATCCTCCTGTTCTGGGGTCCCATGGTGGCTCTCTCGGCTCCTCCCCGCAATAGCTAACCCCCTCTGGGAAGCCCCCTCCCGAGTCATACACTCGGCATCTATAGAAGCCGAGTGTAGGACTCAGTCCTGCCCCCCCATGTGGCTGAGTCATTGGATTTGATTGACAGCAGCGGGAGCCAATGACTGCGCTGCTATCAAACTATCCAATTAATGCCGAGACTCCGTGGAGAAGAGGATGCTGGGTATAACGGGAGTCCTTTTTGGGGCATAGGGTGACTGAGAAATGATAATTCATGTTTTGCAGGAGATCTGGACATATTACAAGCTGTAAAGGTCAAGGTTTCATTCAAGGTGGGGGACACATGCTTTTGAGTTGTTAATTGTGTCAGCTCCTGACAGACCTTTTCATTGTGTGAAGATAGTATTGATAATAGGTGTGGGATGTGACTTCTCAGGTGTAGTAATTAGGTCATGTTAAAACAGTGCCGAAATGTCTGTATAATGGATTAGTAATTAGCCCATCTGAAGGTGTATTGAAGCTTCCCCATTGTGTGATGAAGGGGGTGGAGAGTTTCATTGTCCCTGTGATTAACTGTGACATATTTGTAACTGTATAAGAACCAGCTGCGTTTACCATTAAAACATTCATACATTTTGGAACTAGAGACCAGAGCTGAGTCTCGTTATTTCTGGGGGAATTGATATAGATCGTGTCTGCTGGATTGGGGAGTGTCGTATAAGCCGTCTGGGGTTGATGGAAGATTGTAAACGGTGGTGACCGTTACACTGGGCATGGGCCGAGCAGGTTTTTCGCTTTAAGGTGCATTAAGGTGACAAACCTTTTGTAGTGCAGCAGCCAGAACCCCCTCTACTTACCTGAACCCAATTGTTCTTGGGTCCTTATTGGATAGATTGATAGCAGTAGGGGCCATTGGCTCTCCGAGGGGGCACTCAAGAAGATGAGCCAGGAGTGCTGCTGAGGAACCCCAGAAAAGGAAGAAGGGTTTCCCCTTTATTTTAACCCGTTTGCCATTGTTTATAGAACAAAACCCTCCAGTTTGCTCATCTTTGAACATATTTTCTGCCCTACAAAAATGCCATTAAATCCAACACTGCCTGGTTTTAGTAATGCTCAATATAGACAAGCATGCAGAAAACAAAAAGGCCAGAGAAAAAATAATCAAAAATCTGTATACTTGTTCTGGGTCGGTGACTTAGTGTGAAGTACCATTAGTCGACCAGTGGAAAGATCCCACCAATGAAGTCTCCCGATGAGGATAGTTATTGTGCAATTAACCCATTTAGTATCCATTTTAAAGTGATACTAAAGTTTTTATTTAAAAAAAAACGAACACATATTATATTTACCTGTGCAGTGATTTTGCACAGAGTAGCCCGGATCTTCCTCTTCTCTGGTCCCTAGCCTGCTTTCCTTGCTCCTCCCTCCTGCCCCCAGAGCAAGCAGCTTGTTATGAGGGCACCCAAGCCGCTGCTCTGGGTGTCTATTATGACACGGAGCTGCGGTTCGGCTCTTTCCCCCCTCCCTCATTTGCTCACTGACAGCAGCAGGAGCCAATGGCACCACGCTGTTGTCTTAGCCAATGGAAGAGGGAGAGTCCCGGGCAGCTGAAACTCTTTTGCAATATCGCTGGATTGAGATGGGCTCAGATATTTATGGGGGGGCTGCAGCACACTGAAGGTATATCTTATTGCATCAAGATAAAAAAAAACAAAAAAAAACGTCTGCCTTTACGACCACTTTAAGGGCGCAGTGTTAGGTAGCTGCCTCATATTGCAAGACATTCTGAATGAACGGGGAGAGGGGGGCAGGTGAATGACTGGATTTACCCATGTTAATTCATAGACTGTCTTGAATACAAGTGCTTTTTGTAGAAGAACGGAGCAGAGGGGGCAACTACACAATGCAATGTCAGCATTCTGAGCACCGTAGTTCTCAGGCACAGCACTGGGAGAAGGGTATCAACACCAGCGTATGGCATTAATGAATCTATTTTTATACTACAAAAGCACCAAGCTGGACCAATGATTAACACCAGATGTAACTCGTTTGAACAATGCATAATTAAAAAATAAAATCTAAAGTTCACTTTTGCACGATGGCCTATTTTAAAGACAAATTCTATGAAGATCCAATGAGCAACAAGAAGATTTACGTGATTCTGCAATCATTGGCATGCACACGAAGGGAACTCTTTGTACTTTTACAATATAACGTTTTCCACTTACCTACGATCTTCTACAGTCATTTTGGGAGTCTGTGGTTTGCTGGGGGTGTCACTGGCCATCACACAGGGTAGGTTGGAAGAAGTGGCGCTCTGGTTAGTGCTGTTGGTCACTACTGGCTTGCTGCCTGTGCCTTTTGTCCTGTTAGTGCCACCAGTCTGTGGTCTGGGAGCTGGTCTATTGGAGACAGGCATTCTTGTGTTTTTTTGACAAACTACTGGTTTATTGGGAGTGTGATGGTTCTGAGCAGGAAGCACTTTATTAGAGGTGCATGCTGAACTACTCTGCTTAGTTTTGTTAGTAGAGACTGGATGAGGGCAGAATTTCTGTGCTGTGGCTAATGACGTAGTAGTCTTTACAGCTGTATTTGGTTTAGTGGCACAGCTTGGCTTAAGGGCTGCAGATTTTACCTGCTCCATACGCGCAGCCACTGGCCGCAAGTTATTTGTTCGGGAGGATTTAATAACAAAACTTCTTTCAGTGGGAGTCCCAATGTTAGACACATGCTGGCTTACTCTAGAGACAATACGGATATGTCTAGGAATGATTTTACCCAATGGTTGATTGGCGTTTGTCTCCAGACACGCAGATTTTGGTTTGGAAGGCAGTGCTTGGCTTTTCTTTACAGAAATCCCTACAGAGGGCTTATGCAAGGTTCTTAGTTCTGAATCCTTTGTCTGTGTGCTTTTGAGGTCACCTTTTTCAGAAGCTTTGTCCACCAAACACACATCAGAAACTCTGGCTTTATCTCCATGTTGGTTTTTGATCAAAACAACAGTTAACCCAATTTCAGCCTTTTGGAGAGCTGTAAGAGAGGACTCCTTCCCAAGTGATCTGTCCTTAACAGTCCCATTTTTGCGCTGTATTGCCTGCCCAGGAAGGACAGGTCCCCCTCTCTGTACATTGTCTTTAGATAATGCAGGCTTTCTGGATAAGGTATGTGGCTGGGCAGTTATTTTTCCTGCAGTTGGTCTGCTTTGAAGAAGTCCAGTATTTAAAGTCCTGTTCTTGTTTGCTTCAGAATGAAATCTGGTGTTTTTAGGGGGGACATCTTTTTTTTCTCTGACCTAATATAAAAAATAAAATAAAGATGATTGCATATGTGCAATAGCACACAAAACATGCAATTAAGAAAGGATTTTCTGTTTTAAGAAATACTCTCAGTGATGTAAGATTTAAACAGAAAGTAATTAAAAACAGCTCATGAAAATAACATTGAGCTTAAATAGTTGCCATTACCACAGATTTCTTGGATGGCAAACCAAGTACAGGAGTTTAACCAAAGCCCTCAATTTGCCAGTTCAGTTCAGGAAAAATATTTAAAATGTAACAAAATATCCCACAGCTCAAGACATTTTGTTATTCAATTTGATGTATATCTGAGGTCAAGCCAGTAGGTACCCACTCCCACTTCTGGCTCAGAACGCCGTGGTGAGCGCAAATGGGTCCCAGAAGACTGTGGGACCATTCACAAAGCACAGTGCGACTTGTGTATGTGCAGTAGGAAACCAGTGAAGCTGGTTTTCTTCACTTAAAATGTTGGCACCTGCACCCGAAGTTGATTGAAGAATCAGCTTGGAACCCCCATATAAAAAAACTGACTTTTTTTATGCAGTTTGTTAGATCAGGTTAGATCAATCATTGTTTGCGTTAGATCTCACACAGAAGAAGCAATATTAACAGTTATTTGCTGGGGGGGGCTAACCCGTCATCAGCCCCCCCCTATCAAATTTTCTGGCCAAAAATCATTCAGGCGAATCGATATTTGTTAGATCCGGTAAGATCAAGTGGTTTTAAACGTTAGATCTCACATAATTAGAGACTTATTAAGTGATTAATGAGGGGGGCTGGCCCCCCTTATCAATTTTTTGGGCCAAAAATCATTCAGGCTAATAGATATTCGTTAGATCCGGTAAGATCAAGTGGTTTTAACGTTAGATCTCACATCATTTCAGAGATATTCCACATACAAATACAGATATTGGGTGTACATATGGACTAATGAGGGGGGGGGGGGGCTGGCCCCCCCTTATCAATATTTTTGGCCAGTCTAATAGATTCAGGCCAGCCCCCCTCATTAGTCCTTGTATACACCCAATATCTGTATTTGTATGTGGAATATCTCGGAAACAATGTGAGATCTAACGTTAAAACCACTTGATCTTACCGGATCTAACGAATATCTATTAGCCTGAATGATTTTTTGGCCCAAAAAATGTATAAGGGGGGGCCAGCCCCCTCTCATTAATCACTTAAGTCTCTAATTATGTGAGATCTAACGTTAAAACCACGTGATCTTACTGGATCTAACAAATATCTATTAGCCTGAATGATTTTTGGCCAGAAAATTTGATAGGGGGGGCTGATGACGGGTTAGCCCCCCCAGCAAATAACTGTTATTATTGCTTCTTCTGTGTGAGATCTAACGCAAACAATGATTGATCTAACCTGATCTAACAAAGATCTAACAAACTGCATAAAAAAAAAAGTCACAAAGAGTCCACAGAGAAAAACTTAAGATGGAAGGATTAAATGTCACGCTGTAATAAGATGGCAGGATGCACACCCGATACAAAAACCTGGTTGGCACAGTACCTCAACAGTGAACTCTCTTCTAAAAAGGCTGTGGAGCGATCACAAGATGAATCAATGGATCATGAGGAGCACTGCCATAATGCGAGTTTGACATGTGAAAATATGGCAATATAGACTCCCTCCAGAGGTGGTTCAGGCAACCTCAGTAGATTGCTTTTAAAAAGGCCTGGATTCTTTCCTAAAATGTACAGAATATAACTGGGTACTGACATTTATAGGTAAAGTTGATCCAGGGAAAATCCAATTGCCTCTCGGGGATCAGAAAGGAATTTTTTCCCTCCGCTGTAGCAAATTGGAGCATGCTCTGCTGAGGTTTTTTCGTCTCCCTCTGGATCCACTGTGGGGTGAAAGATTATGTATATGGGCTTGTACGATTTGTTTTGTCTTTTTACCCCTTTTGGTTGAAATGGATGAACTTGTGTTTTTTTTTCAACCCAACTATGACATGCCCAAAGTAGACTGTTCATTTTTTATTGGCCTCATCCTAAGTGTCCCAAAGCATGATATTGCCACCCCCAGGCTTCACAGTAGGCATGGTGTTCTTTGGTTGCAACTGAGCATTCTCTCTCCTCCAAACATGACGAGTTGTGTTCCTACCAAACAGTTCTACTTTGGTTTAATCTGACCATATGACATTCTCCTAATCCTCTTCTGGATCATCCAAATGCTCTCTAGTAAACCTCAGACGGGCCCGGGCATGTACTGGCTTAAGAAGGTGGACACGTCTGGCACTGCAGGATCTGAGTCCCTGGCGGTGTAGTGTGTTACTGATAGTATTTTTTGTTACGTTGGTCCCAGCTCTCTGCAGGTCATTCACTAGGCCCCCCCGTGTGGTTCTGGGATTTTTGATCACCGTCCTTGTGATCATTTTGACCCCACAGGGTGAGATCTTGCATGGAGCCCCAGATCGAGGGGGATTATCAGTGGTCTTGTATGTCTTCCATTTTCTAATTATTGCTCCCACAGTTGATTTTATCTCTCACAGTTGAGGTATCCCTATGATGACAATTACAGGCCTCATCTTTTTAAGTGGGAGAACTTGCACAATTAGTGGCTAAATACTTTTTACAGTTTCAGAATAATGCTCCTCAATGTAAAATTGCAAAGACTTTAAACATATCATCTAAAGTACATAGCATCAAAAGATTCAGAGAATCTGGAGAAATCTGTGTGCAAGGGACAAAGCCGAAATGCAATATTGGATGCCTGTGATCCTCGGGGCCCTCAGACAGCAATGGATAAAAACAGGCATCATTCTGTGATGATCATCATTGCAGGGGTTTAGAAATATTTCCGAAAAATCACAAAAATGCAAGTTAAAGCATTGCCACTGCAAATACAAGTTAATGATCCAGAGATGTTGTCTTCTCTGGGTCAAAATACACCATCAGTGCTGAAAGATAAATTCAGGTTTTAGAGCAGCATATGGTCTTAGACAACATCTTTTTCAGGGAAGGCCTTGCATATTTCAGTAGGACAATTCAAAACCACATACTGCATCCATGACAACAGCATGATTTTGTAGTAGAAGAGTACAGGTGACTAATTGGCCTGCCTGCAGCTCAGATCTTTCCCTATTTAAAAATATAAAAAAAAAAAATACAACAAAGATGACCCAGGACTGTTGAGCAGTTAGAATCCTATATCAGCAACTGGTCTCCTCAGATCCCAGAAATATACAGAGTGTTGCTAAAAGAAGAGGGGGTGCTACACTGTGCTGAACATGGCCCTGTCCCAACTTTTTTGAGATGCGTTACTGCCATGAATTACCTTGTTTTCTTAAAATGGTACATTTTCTCAGATCAAACTTTTGATATGTTTTCTACTCTGAAAAAAATATCAGTTTTCTGAAATGTGCAAATCCTTACATTCTTTTTGTATGTAGATTTTTCAGTGTTCCAACCTTTTTGAGAATATTGGGTTGTATGTAAAATAGTTTTGTTTGCTTACCTGTTTAGTAGGCTGCTGCCACCTTGGGGGTTGCAAGTTGGTGCTGTCCTTTAGGTATGGTCTGCATAATTAAAAAACAAATATATAAGATTTCAACTTACGACAGATGCAAACCTTTTCACAAATGTATCTTCCTGCTTTGATTTCAATTCCTCTATGTCGGGTGTTGTTCCTGCCAGCGCCGCGGCTTAAACTCGCCCGCCCCGCTGTCTTAACTTCAGCCACAGAGGAGGGGGTGCCTGCCTGATTGTGATAGTAGGGGATCGGAGGAAGAAGGAGTCGTCGCACACAGACACACACGGCGGCGGCACTGGAGAAAAAAAATAATCCTCATGGTCGGGATGGTGTCACCCCTCTAGCGGGTGTCACCCAGGTGCGGACCGCACCCCCCTAACAACGCCTCTGCTCTATGACAAGTTAAACCTAGCCTTTTCTTGTATAAGAAAATTGTATGAAAAAAAAAAAAAAAAAAAAAAATTGTATAAAAAATGCATTGCAAGCCTAAGACTGACCATTTGCTTTGGATTATTTGACTTTTCTACTTAACCACTTAAGGACCGCCTACTGCACATTTACGTTTACGGTCCGAAGCTCCAGGACCGGGACCACGGGATTCGTGGACCCGATCGCCGCTGGAGTGCGGCGAACCGTCCCTGGAGCGGAAGAACGGGGAGAGCCGTGTGTACACACGGCTTCCCCGTGCTTCTCTGTGGCCGTAGCATCGATCGCGTCATCCCTGTAATAGGGGGACGCGATCGATGACGTCACACCTACAGCCACAACCCCCTACTGTTGTAAACACACACATTAGGTCACACATCCCCTACAGCGCCACCTGTGGTTAACTCCCAAACTGCAACTGTCATTTCCACAGTAAACAATGCAATTTAAATGCATTTTTTGCTGTGAAAATGACAATTGTCCCAAAAATGTGTCAAAATTGTCCGAAGTGTCCGCCATATTGTCGCAGTCACGAAAATAAATAAATAAAAAAAATAATAAAAAAAAAAAAAAAAAAAAAATCGCGGATCGTCGCTATTAGTAGTAAAAAAAAAAAAATTTATAAAAATGCAATAAAAAACGTTCCCTTATTTTGTAAACGCTATAAATTTTGCGAAAACCAACCGATAAACGCTTATTGCGATTTTTTTTACCAAAAATACGTAGAAGAATACGTACCGGCCTAAACTGAGGAAAAAAAAAAAGTTTTTTTATATATTTTTGGGGGATATTTATTATAGCAAAAAGTAAAAAATATTGCATTTTTTTTTAAAATTGTCGCTCTATTTTTGTTTATAGCGCAAAAAATAAAAACCGCAGAGGTGATCAAATACCACCAAAAGAAAGCTCTATTTATGGGGGAAAAAAGGACGCCAATTTTGTTTGGGAGCCACGTCGCACGATCGCGCAATTGTCAGTTAAAACGACGCAGTGCCGAATCGCAAAAAGGGGCAAGGTCCTTTACCTGCATTTTGGTCCGGGTCTTAAGTGGTTAAAGTGTTTGTTAACCCACTTTCACGAAAATCACAATCTATTCTGTATCTTAATGCAGTACCCCACTGTCTTTTATTTGTTTAGAAGACCTCCTTACCGTATTTCACGGTGGCTCTCGGGGCTCATGTGACTGGCCATGTCTCCTCTCTGTCTGTCTGACAAAAGTAGCGGGAGGGGCTGAGATTCCCTAGCTGACGTCAGCAAGACGCGAGGAGGAGAGGGGAGACATGGCCGTTCACGTGACCGCCGGGAGCTGCCCTGAGATATGGTAAAAAAGTTATTTTTTAAATAAAACACAACACAGAGAGGCACTGCATTAAAGTGGATGTAAACCCACTCTCATCCTTTCTAAACTACTGTCATAGTGCTGATCTATAAGGATATAGATGCCTCCTGCATGTATCCTTACCTGTTAAATGTTTCCCCTCGGTCTGTTATAAGAACTGAAAAACTGCAATTCTGTGGGTGGTTCTGTTGTCTGGAGCTCTGTGGGTGGAGTCGTGATGTCAGTAGACTCCCTGCCCTCCTCTACACTCCCCTTGTCAACATGCATTTTTTCCTGTGTATTCCTTACACTAAATTCTGCTATGATCACTAACAACCAGTCAAAATCCAGAAAAGTAACCACATGACTTCAGAAAAGGAGTGTGGATGGGAATTATAAAAATAATGCCTGTCTCTAGGCTAGTGCATGAGATATGTAAATAACCTGTCACTCACAGCAAGGGGGCGGAACGGACTAAGGTTTTTCTCTGCAAGTCCATTTCATTTCACTGAACAATAAAAGAGGATTGCTCAGAGCTGGATTAACTCGGTGTGGTAAGACTGGGCACAGATGATAGGAAATCTTATACTGTACATTGTGACATTAAAAAAAAAAAAACACTTTAACTACTTGAGATCCGCGCTACAGCCGAATGACGGCTCTAGCGCGAATCTAAATTGTCAACAAGCCGTCAATTGACGGCTTGTCACTAGCTGTTTCCCGGCGCGCGCTCCAGAGCACGCTGCGGGGAAACACTGTTGCCCGTGTCCCTTGGACACGGCCAATCACAGATCGCCGCGAACGGCCAATCAGAGTGGCCGTTTGCAATGCGATCTGTGCGGCCAATGAGAGATGATCTCATAGATCATCTCTCATTGCCGTTTTACATAGAGACAGCGTTCTGTCTCTGGAGAGCAGGAGACGGATCTGTGTCTCTTGTACATAGAGACACAGATCGGTCACCTCCCCAGTCACCCCCCCTCCACCTACAGTTAGAACACTATGCAGGGAATACATTTAACCCCTTCCTCACCCCCTAGTGTTAACCCCTTCAATGCCAGTCACATTTATACTGTAATTAGTGCATATTTATAGCACCAATCGCAGTATAAATGTGAATGACGCCAAAAATTTGTCAAAAGTGTCCGATGTGTCCGCCATAACGTCGCAGTCACAATAAAAATCGCAGATCGCCGCCATTTCTAGTAAAAAAAAAAAAAATAATAATAATTCTGTCCCCTATTTTGTAGGCACTATAAATTTTGCGCAAACCAGACGCTTATTGCGATTTTTTTTTTTTTTTTAACCAAAAATATGTAGAAGAATACGTATCGCCCTAAACTGAGAAAAAAAAAGTTTTTTTTTTTTTAATTGGGATATTTATTATAGCAACAAGTAAAAAATATTGTATTTTTTTCAAAATTGTCGCTCTTTTTTGTTTATAGCGCAAAAAATAAAAACCGCAGAGGTGATCAAATACCACCAAAAGAAAGCTCTACTTGTGGGGAAAAAAGGACGTCAATTTTGTTTGGGAGCCACGTCGCACGACCGCGCAATTGTCAGTTAAAGCGACGCAGTGCCGGAAGCTGAAATATCACCTGGGCAGGAGGGGGGTATAAGTGCCCAGTAAGCAAGTGGTTAAGATACAGATTTTTTTTTTTAACCATTACAGGGGCCAAAATTACACAGTACAAGCACTGTGCTGAATAAAATGCTTTAAAAAGGAGCAGGATCCATTTATTTTTTTGGGTTAACAAATGCTTTAACCACTTCAATACAGAGCACTTTGACCCCCCTTCCTGCCCAGGCCAATTGTCAGCGCTGTCGTACTTTGAATGACAAATGCGCTCTCATACAATGTTGTACCCAAACTACATTTTTAAAAAAAATTTGAGACAGAGCTTTCTTTTGGTGGTATTTAATCGCCACTGTTTATTTATTGGTAAATACGTTTTCTCCTTCGCTGAGGGGCACTAATAGGCAGCACTGACCGGCACTAGTGGGTATCGCTGATGGTACTGATACTCACTGCACTATCACTGCAGACCCCTCCTTCAGGAGAGACGCTCATCGGCTCTCCTCTACTCACGCCCTGTCAGCAGTGAATAGAGTATTGCCGATAATCAGCACCTCCTAGTTATGCTGTGATTGAACACAGCTGATCACATGGTTAAGAGCCTATGTCATAGGCTCTTTACCGTGATCAGCTCTGACACACCGCACTACCGATCCCTGAGCGCCTCGTTCTGAAGGATATGATGTCCAGTCATAATGGGAGAGCCACCGGCCATCATTTTGCTATAGGCTAACTAGTCCATGTTTCCTGGTCAAAGGATGACCCAGAACCACCACAGCAAATCTCCCCACCACTTCCCTCTCCTACCCCCTACACTTCCTCACATCATCATCTCTTTCTCTTATTCTTCTGAACTTGTACTTATTAAAATGATTGTTATAGCACAATAAGCAGGGCGCAATACAAGCCATTGATATGGTGCTGCTGTCACTAGATTGTAATCAGACTAGAATCTGATTTTATGTACTTCCTTTCCTTGATGAAAATTATTAAACCTTGAAAAAAAAATATATATTTTTATTAAAACAGAAAAACTAATAAATTAAACTCACTTGTTATTTTCAGGTTTCAGTTTCCCCTTTGCTGTCAGGTATTCCTGCAGCTTCCTTCGACGTTCTTCTGTTAACGTAATCAGAATAAATACAAGCAGATGTTAAAAGGGAACATACAGTCTTTTATACATTAAAGTACACCCAACATGTCATGCTTCAAAATTGCGCCCGCTCGTGGAATGGCGACAAACTTTGAGCCTTAAAAATCTCCATAGGTGACGTTTAAAAATGTCTACAGGTTACCAGTTTTGAGTTACAGAAGAGATCTAGTACTAAAGCAAAAAATGCATGGTTAAAAAACACAGTTTTCATATGTGGGAGCGACTTACGTATGCGTTCGCTTCTGTGCGTGAGCTCAGCGGGATGGGGTGCTTTAAATTATTTTTATTTATTTTTTTACACTGTCCTAGAGCTGCACAATTCTAGCTAAAATGAGAATCATGTTTTTTTGCTTAGAAGATAGATCATCATTCTTGCGGCGTAAAACCTTTCACATACAGTGTGACATAAAAAAAAAAAATATTGCAGGAATTTACATTTTATTCCCTAGGGTCTCTGCTAATATATAATGTTTGGGGGTTCCAAGTAATTTTCTAACAAACAAAATATTGATTTTAACCTGAGAAATAAGTGTCAGAAAAAGATTTGGACTTTACATGGTTAAACTTCCTGCATTTACACACAGTTTGATCTAAGAAGGAAGTTGGCTACAATTTTTTATTTTTATTTTTTACACACACAAACACAGAAGTTTATCCCTTTGATCCAAGAAGAAAGCGTTAGTTACAATGTTTCCTGTTAAAAACTTGGCAGACTGGCCGGATATTTTCTTATGACAGGTGAAAGTCTCTCTACTTGTTATATGAAAGAATCAGCAAACTGCACTGGAGATCGTCAGGGGGGTTGAATCAATTAATTGTGCAGCTCTACACTGTCTTACCCATTTTGGGTCACTTATTCTTATTACAAGGAATGTAAACATCACTTGTAATACACACAAGTCCCAGAGGACAGCAGGGACCAGTCAGAAGACGCAGCGCAACTCACGCATGCGCAGTAGGGAACCAGGCTGTGAAGCCGCAAAGCTCCACTTCCTGAAGATGCCGACGCCTCCACCCAGGAGCCAAGGGACAGGTCAGCTTCGGGTGAGGAAATCACAGGCACCCATGACAGGTAAGTGTCCTTATATTAAAGCGGAGCTCCAGCCGCGGGAATTTTTTTTTTTAAAGTCAGCAGCTACTAACAGTGTAGCTGCCGACTTTAAATAAGGACACTTACCTGTCCTAGGCGCCCGCGCTGACGCCCCCCCCCCCCCCCCGATGCCGGTCCCACGATCGCTCCGGGTCCCGCGCCGCCATTCACACTATGGGAAACAGGCAGTGAAGCCGTACGGCTTCACTGCCCATTTCCTAGTGCGCCTGCGTGAGTCTCACGCTGGCTTGTAAAATGGGCGCGCTGCTCTCTGAGAACACACACAGTTCCCAGGAAGCAGCGCGCCCCATTCACAAGGAGAAGAACAAGAAGAAAACACACCGCGGTTCAGGAAGAGGCAGATTACGGACTTCCGCATAGCAACAGCTATTTCGGGTGAGTATTTTTTTTTTTTTTCAAACAACATTGTAAAATGTTGTTATCCTGGGTGGAGCTCCGCTTTAAGTTAGAAGCTGCAGTATTTGTATAGTAGAGGTGGGTGTGCATATAGGAGAGGTAGGTGGGTGGGTGTGTGAGTGTATAGGACAGGTAGGTGGGTGTGCGTGTGTATAGGAGGGGTAGGTGGGTGTGCGTGTGTATAGGGGAGGTAGGTGTGTGTATATAGGAGAGGTAGGTGGGGGTGTGTGTGTATATATATATATATATATATATATATATATATATATATATATATATATATGAGAGGTAGGTGTGTATGTGTGTAGGAGAGGTAGGTGTGTGTGGGTGTGTAGAAGAGGTACAGTGGGGATTGAAAGTTTGGGCACCCCAGGTAAAAAAAATTATTAATGTGCATAACGAAGCCAAGGAAAGATGGAAAATCTCCAAAAGGCATCAAATTACAGATTAGACATTCTTATATGTCAAAAAAAAAGTTAGATTTTATTTCCATCATTTACACTTTCAAAATTACAAAAAAAAAAAAAATGGCGTCTGCAAAAGTTTAGGCACCCTGCAGAATTTATAGCATGCACTGCCCCCTTTGCAAAGCTGAGACCTGCCAGTGTCATGGATTGTTCTCAATTATCATCTGGGAAGACCAGGTGATGTCAATCTCAAAGATTTTAAATGCCCAGACTCATCTGACCTTGCCCCAACAATCAGCACCATGGGTTCTTCTAAGCAGTTGTCTAGAAAACTGAAACTGATAATAGTTGACGCTCACAAAGCTGGAGAAGGCTATAGGAAGATAGCAAAGCGTTTTCAGATGTCAATATCCTCTGTTCCGAATGTAATTAAGAAATGGCAGTCATCAGGAACAGTGGAAGTTAAAGCAAGATCTGGAAGACCAAGAAAAATATCAGACAGAACAGCTCACAGGATTGTGAGAAAAGTAATTCAAAACCCACGTTTGACTGCACGATCCCTCCAGAAAGATCTGGCAGACACTGGAGTTGTGGTACACTATTCCACTATAAAGAGATACTTGTACAAATATGGTCTTCATGGAAGAGTCATCAGAAGAAAACCTCTTCTACGTCCTCACCACAAAAAGCGTTTGAACTTTGCAAATGAACATATAGACAAGCCTGATGCATTTTGGAAACAAGTTCTGTGGACCGATGAGGTTAAAATAGAACTTTTTGGCCGGAATGAGCAAAGGTACGTTTGGAGAAGAAAGGGCACAGAATTTAATGAATAGAACCTCTGTCCAACTGTTAAGCATGGGGGTGGATCAATCATGCTTTGGGGTTGTATTGCAGCCAGTGGCACAGGGAACATTTCACGAGTAGAAGGAAAAATGGATTCAATAAAATTTCAGCAAATTTTGGATGGTAACTTGATGCCACCTGTGAAAAAGCTGAAGTTAAAGGGAGGATGGCTTCTACAAATGCATAATGATCCTAAACACACCTCAAAATCCACGGGGGATTACATCAAGAGGCGTAAACTGAAGGTTTTGCCATGGCCTTCACAATCTCCTGACCGCAACATAATTGAAAATCTATGGATAGACCTTAAAAGAGCAGTGCTTTTGTAAGGAAGAATGGGCAAAGATACCTCAAACAAGAATTGAAAGACTCTTGGTTGGCTACAAAAAGCGTTTACAAGCTGTGATACTTGCCAAAGGGATACAAGATATTAACTCTGCAGGGTGCTCAAACTTTTGCAGACGCCATTTTTTAGTTTTCTGTCATTTTGAAAGTGTAAATGATGGAAAAAATAATAATTTTTCTTGACATACAAGAATGTCTAATCTGTAATTTGATGCCTTTTGGAGATTTTTCCATCTTTCCTTGGCTTCATGATGTACATTAATACAAATTTTTACCTGGGGTGCCCAACTTTCGATCCCCACTGTAGGTGTGTGTAGGAGAGGTAGGTGGGGGAGTGTGTATAGGAGAGGTGTGTGTATAGTAGGACTGTGCGTATTGTAGAGGTAGGAGGGCTGTGTTGTGTGTGTATAGGAGAGGTAGGTGGGTGAGTGTGTGTGTGTATAGGAGGGCTGTGCTGTGTGTATAGGAGAGGTAGGTCTGTGAATAGGAGGGATGTGCTGTGTATAGGAGGTAGGTGGGTCAGTGTGTGTGTGTGTACAGGAGGGCTGTGCTGTGTGTATAAGAGAGGTAGGTGGGTGAGTGTGTGTACAGGAGGGCTTTGCTGTGTGTATAGGGTAGGTGGGTGTAAGTGTGTATATGAGAGGTAGATGGGGGTGTGTATAGGAGGGCTGTGCGTATAGGAGAGGTCGGTGTGTGTGTTGAAGAGGGCTGTGCGTATAGAAGAGGTAGGTGGGTGGGTGTGTACATCGGAGGGCTGTGCTGTGTGTAGTAGAGGTAGGTGTGTGTGTAGTAGCAGTAGGTGGCTGTGTGTACAGGAGGGCTGTGCTGTGTGTATAGGAGGTAGGTGGGTGGGTGTACCAGAGGGCTGTGCATATAGGAGGAGGTAGGTGGGTGGGTGTACCAGAGGGCTGTGCTGTGTATATAGGAGAGGTAGGTGGGTGACTGTGTATATAGGAGGGCTGTGTGTATAGGAGGTAGGTGGGCGTGTACAGGAGGGCTGTGCTGTGTGTATATAGGAGAGGTAGGTGGGTGACTGTGTATATAGGAGAGGTAGGTGGGTGTGTGTGTGTACCGGAGGGCTGTGCTGTGTGTAGTAGAGGTAGGTGGGTGTACCAGAGGGCTGTGCTGTGTGTATAGGAGGTAGGTGGGTGTACCAGAGGGCTGTGCTGTGTGTATAGGAGGTAGGTGGGTGGGTGTACCAGAGGGCTGTGCTGTGTATATAGGAGAGGTAGGTGGGTGACTGTGTATATAGGAGGGCTGTGTGTATAGGAGGTAGTGTGGGCGTGTACAGGAGGGCTGTGCTGTGTGTATATAGGAGAGGTAGGTGGGTGACTGTGTATATAGGAGAGGTAGGTGGGTGTGTGTGTGTACCGGAGGGCTGTGCTGTGTGTAGTAGAGGTAGGTGGGTGTACCAGAGGGCTGTGCTGTGTGTATAGGAGGTAGGTGGGTGTACCAGAGGGCTGTGCTGTGTGTATAGGAGGTAGGTGGGTGGGTGTACCAGAGGGCTGTGCTGTGTATATAGGAGAGGTAGGTGGGTGACTGTGTATATAGGAGGGCTGTGTGTATAGGAGGTAGGTGGGCGTGTACAGGAGGGCTGTGCTGTGTGTATATAGGAGAGGTAAGTGGGTGACTGTGTATATAGGAGAGGTAGGTGGGTGTGGGTGTGTACCGGAGGGCTGTGCTGTGTGTAGTAGAGGTAGGTGGGTGGACCAGAGGGCTGTGCTGTGTGTGTATAGGAGGTAGGTGGGTGGGTGTACCAGAGGGCTGTGCTGTGTATATAGGAGAGGTAGGTGGGTGCCTGTGTATATAGGCGGTAGGTGGGCGTGTACAGGAGGGCTGTGCTGTGTGTATATAGGAGAGGTAGGTGGGTGACTGTGTATATAGGAGAGGTGGGTGGGTGTGTACCGGAGGGCTGTGCTGTGTGTAGTAGAGGTAGGTGGTCGTATATTAGAGGTGTGTACCCGAGGCTAGCCCTCGGTATATAAGCATATCTCCCTCCCGGTGTTCAGTCCTCCTCCTCCGGTATATCTCACCCTGGGCACTCAGCGTCTTTGCCGCTTCCATGTTCTCTCACTCGGTAGATCGCTGCACTTCTCACGCCAACCGCCCTGCATTCAAACCCAACAACCAATCACATTGAAGCATCAAGGGTTTTTTCGAAAAACTTTATAGACAACAAACACTTAATTGGCTTTAGGCAATCTGATTGGTCAGGCAGTTCGTTGGGCGGAGCTTTCTTTTCTTCTGCAGCCTACCGTAGGAGTGGAGGGGGTATGTATCGTTACAGAGGATGGATGTGTTGTATATAGATCGGTGCGGGACCGGGTATGAGGATCGGTCAGTGATCAGTAGAGCAGTGTGTGTGTGGAGGATTGTTAGCACTGTGGATAGTATTTATAGATTAGGGAATTTGTGTTTCTGCAATAATAGATTTTACATGTAAAGTGGAACAAGAAAAAAGTAATTAGTAATGCAGAAGAGACATGCTTTTTGTCCTCTGTGTCGGGGTCACACTGCTGCCAATCAGACACCGCATGTAAGTCGCACAGAAATCGCAGCACTTACCAGTGCGAATTACACACGGTGCGATTTGATCCGTGGCTTTG
Organism: Rana kukunoris; assembly: GCA_029574335.1. Taxonomy (NCBI): domain Eukaryota; kingdom Metazoa; phylum Chordata; class Amphibia; order Anura; family Ranidae; genus Rana; species Rana kukunoris. Next base: position 465,507,646 of record CM056051.1, on the reverse strand, counting down.
TATGGCTCAAATTGTACGCCTTTTTTCTTGTCTGCACCAGAATGTGATTGCATGGGTATTCACTCCCATGCGATCTAATTCTGCAAATCACGCGCTTTGTAAATCAATTGCGGGTGTCATTAACCAAAAGTAATTGTAAATTACGATTTTTTTTTTTTTTAATCCTAAAGGGGTTGTACAGCCTCACGTTTTTTCCACCTTAATGCATCCTATGCCAAAAATGGAGCCAAAAATGGAACTTCCGCTTTTCGTAACCCTCCCCCTCTCCAGTGTCACATTTGACACCTTTCAGGGGGGAGCAGATACCTGCCTAATACAGGTATTTGCACCCACTTCCGGGCATAGATAGCCACATTATCTGTGGGTATCTACGCCACTTCCGGGTCCCAGAAGACAGCAGGGACCATTCGGTCACATCGTGACTTGTGCATGCACAGTAGGGAACCAGAAAATGAGGCCGCAAGGCTCCACTTCCTGATTCCTTTACCGAAGATGGCGGCGGCAGCATCCGAGGGACGGGTCAAACTCGGGTGCCGCCATTGTGGGCGCCATGAACAAGTAAGTGTCCTTATTTTAAAAATCAGCAGCTGCAGTATTTGTAGCTGCTGACTTAAAAAAAAGAAAATTGGCGGACCTCCGCTTTAAGGTGAAAAACACCTTGCACTGTCCGCTCCCCCGAGACCCTTTTTTACTTACCTAAGCCCCGAACTTCCGTGGGCCCGATCCCGCGCCGTTCTCCCCACGGCTTCTCAGCTCCTTATTGGATAGATTGATAGCAGCGCAGCCATTGGCTTCCGCTGCTGTCAATTAAATCCATTGACGCGGCCGCCTGGGGGCGGGGGCGAGTCATACACTCGGCGGCTGTGACACAGGAGCGCGCCCGCAAGGTAACCCCCTTGGGAGAGAGCTTCCCAGAGGGGGTTATTTAATGCAGGAAGGAGATGCGAGAGTCGCCGTGGGACCCCAGAAGACGAGGATCGGGCAGTATCACTTTAATGCATAAGATGATCATTTACAGAATGCCTTGCATTTTTCTTGGAGAATGTAGGGCATTTTCTGAGTGGATGAGGTGGAGATTGACATCACCTGTCTCTTCACCTTGTCCAAACACTTTGCAACCTCCTGTGTTCACTATTCAGCAGGGAAGCCGCTTGGCACAAGCCAGTAGCTATCACTCTAGTAGTGTCGCCAGTAGCTATCACTCTAGTAGTATTGCCAGTAGCTATCACTCTAGTAGTGTTGCCAGTAGCTATCACTCTAATAGTGTTGCCAGTAGCTATCACTCTAGTAGTGTCGCCAGTAGCTATCACTCTAGTAGTGTCGCCAGTAGCTATCACTCTAGTAGTGTCGCCAGTAGCTATCACTCTAGTAGTGTCGCCAGTAGCTATCACTCTAGTAGTGTCGCCAGTAGCCATCACTCTAGTAGTGTCGCCAGTAGCCATCACTCTAGTAGTATCGCCAGTAGCTATCACTCTAGTAGTGTTGCCGGTAGCTATCACTCTAGTAGTGTTGCCGGTAGCTATCACTCTAGTAGTGTTGCCGGTAGCTATCACTCTAGTAGTGTTGCCGGTAGCTATCACTCTAGTAGCGTTGCCAGTAGCTATCACTCTAGTAGTGTTGCCGGTAGCTATCACTCTAGCAGTATTGCCAATAGCTATCACTCTAGCAGTATTGCCAATAGCTATCACTCTAGTAGTATTGCCAGTAGCTATTACTCTAGTAGTGTTGCCAGTAGCTATCACTTTATTAGTGTTGCCAGTAGCTATCACTCTAGTAGTATTGCCAGTAGCTATCACTTTAGTAGTATTGCCAGTAGCTATCACTTTAGTAGTATTGCCAGTAGCTATCACTTTAGTAGTATTGCCAGTAGCTATCACTTTAGTAGTATTGCCAGTAGCTATCACTTTAGTAGCGTTGCCAGTAGCTATCACTCTAGTAGCGTTGCCAGTAGCTATCACTCTAGTAGCGTTGCCAGTAGCTATCACTCTAGTAGCGTTGCCAGTAGCTATCACTCTAGTAGCGTTGCCAGTAGCTATCACTCTAGTAGCGTTGCCAGTAGCTATCACTCTAGTAGCGTTGCCAGTAGCTATCACTCTAGTAGCGTTGCCAGTAGCTATCACTCTAGTAGCGTTGCCAGTAGCTATCACTCTAGTAGTGTCGCCAGTAGCCATCACTCTAGTAGTATCGCCAGTAGCTATCACTCTAGTAGTGTTGCCGGTAGCTATCACTCTAGTAGTGTTGCCGGTAGCTATCACTCTAGTAGTGTTGCCGGTAGCTATCACTCTAGTAGTGTTGCCGGTAGCTATCACTCTAGTAGTGTTGCCGGTAGCTATCACTCTAGTAGTGTTGCCGGTAGCTATCACTCTAGCAGTATTGTCAATAGCTATCACTCTAGCAGTATTGCCAATAGCTATCACTCTAGTAGTATTGCCAGTAGCTATCACTTTATTAGTGTTGCCAGTAGCTATCACTCTAGTAGTATTGCCAGTAGCTATCACTTTAGTAGTATTGCCAGTAGCTATCACTTTATTAGTGTTGCCAGTAGCTATCACTCTAGTAGTATTGCCAGTAGCTATCACTTTAGTAGTATTGCCAGTAGCTATCACTTTAGTAGTATTGCCAGTAGCTATCACTTTAGTAGTGTTGCCAGTAGCTATCACTTTAGTAGCGTTGCCAGTAGCTATCACTCTAGTAGCGTTGCCAGTAGCTATCACTCTAGTAGCGTTGCCAGTAGCTATCACTCTAGTAGCGTTGCCAGTAGCTATCACTCTAGTAGCGTTGCCAGTAGCTATCACTCTAGTAGCGTTGCCAGTAGCTATCACTCTAGTAGCGTTGCCAGTAGCTATCACTCTAGTAGCGTTGCCAGTAGCTATCACTCTAGTAGCGTTGCCAGTAGCTATCACTCTAGTAGCGTTGCCAGTAGCTATCACTCTAGTAGCGTTGCCAGTAGCTATCACTCTAGTAGCGTTGCCAGTAGCTATCACTCTAGTAGCGTTGCCAGTAGCTATCACTCTAGTAGCGTTGCCAGTAGCTATCACTCTAGTAGCGTTGCCAGTAGCTATCACTCTAGTAGCGTTGCCAGTAGCTATCACTCTAGTAGCGTTGCCAGTAGCTATCACTCTAGTAGCGTTGCCAGTAGCTATCACTCTAGTAGCGTTGCCAGTAGCTATCACTCTAGTAGCGTTGCCAGTAGCTATCACTCTAGTAGCGTTGCCAGTAGCTATCACTCTAGTAGCGTTGCCGGTAGCTATCACTCTAGTAGCGTTGCCGGTAGCTATCACTCTAGTAGTGTTGCCGGTAGCTATCACTCTAGTAGTGTTGCCGGTAGCTATCACTCTAGTAGTGTTGCCGGTAGCTATCACTCTAGTAGTGTTGCCGGTAGCTATCACTCTAGTAGTGTTGCCGGTAGCTATCACTCTAGTAGTGTTGCCGGTAGCTATCACTCTAGTAGCGTTGCCAGTAGCTATCACTCTAGTAGCATTGCCAGTAGCTATCATTTTAGTAGCGTTGCCAGTAGCTATCACTCTAGTAGCGTTGCCAGTAGCTATCACTCTAGTAGCGTTGCCAGTAGCTATCACTCTAGTAGCGTTGCCAGTAGCTATCACTCTAGTAATGTTGCCAGTAGCTATCTCTCTAGTAGCGTTGCCAGTAGCTATCACTCTAGTAGTGTTGCCAGTAGCTATCACTCTAGTAGTGTTGCCAGTAGCTATCACTCTAGTAGTGTTGCCAGTAGCTATCACTCTAGTAGTGTTGCCAGTAGCTATCACTCTAGTAGTGTTGCCAGTAGCTATCACTCTAGTAGTGTTGCCAGTAGCTATCACTCTAGTAGTGTTGCCAGTAGCTATCACTCTAGTAATGTTGCCAGTAGCTATCACTCTAGTAATGTTGCCAGTAGCTATCACTCTAGTAGCGTTGCCAGTAGCTATCACTCTAGTAGTGTCGCCAGTAGCTATCATTTTAGTAGTGTTGCCAGTAGCTATCACTCTAGTAGCGTTGCCAGTAGCTATCACTCTAGTAGCGTTGCCGGTAGCTATCACTCTAGTAGTGTTGCCGGTAGCTATCACTCTAGTAGTGTTGCCGGTAGCTATCACTCTAGTAGTGTTGCCAGTAGCTATCACTCTAGTAGTGTTGCCAGTAGCTATCACTCTAGTAGCATTGCCAGTAGCTATCACTCTAGTAGCGTTGCCAGTAGCTATCACTCTAGTAGCATTGCCAGTAGCTATCATTTTAGTATTGTTGCCAGTAGCTATCACTCTAGTAGCGTTGCCAGTAGCTATCACTCTAGTAGCGTTGCCAGTAGCTATCACTCTAGTAGCGTTGCCAGTAGCTATCACTCTAGTAGCGTTGCCAGTAGCTATCACTCTAGTAGCGTTGCCAGTAGCTATCACTCTAGTAGTGTTGCCAGTAGCTATCACTCTAGTAGTGTTGCCAGTAGCTATCACTCTAGTAGTGTTGCCAGTAGCTTTCACTCTAGTAGCGTTGCCAGTAGCTATCATTTTAGTAGTGTTGCCAGTAGCTATCACTCTAGTAGTGTCGCCAGTAGCTATCACTCTAGTAGTGTCGCCAGTAGCTATCACTCTAGTAGTGTTGCCGGTAGCTATCACTCTAGTAGTGTCGCCGGTAGCTATCACTCTAGTAGTGTCGCCGGTAGCTATCACTCTAGTAGCGTTGCCAGTAGCCATCACTCTAGTAGCGTTGCCAGTAGCCATCACTCTAGTAGCGTTGCCAGTAGCTATCACTCTAGTAGCGTTGCCAGTAGCTATCACTCTAGTAGTGTTGCCAGTAGCTATCACTCTAGTAGTGTTGCCAGTAGCTATCACTCTAGTAGTGTTGCCTACTTGTATGAATTCCAACTTTCACAGGGATTCCACAGGTATGGCACATACATACTTTTGGCACATACATACTTTCATTGGTCCAAGCTGGACCATTGTAACTTTGCAAATAAGTCTCACCTAAACTTCAGATTTAAAGCTCTGAGCCTATTGAATCATTTTAAAACAAACTCATGGCTGCAGCTTGTTTTAACCCGTTGAATGCCATATTATTGGCAGTCAAAGGGATACAGTATACATGTGTAGGAAGAAATATGGAGGGTGCTCATTCAGGCTTAGATCTGGAAATTCCGGCTGCCTAAGTAACTTCCAGAATTGGCATGGACCATGTGAGTACCATAGACATGCTGGGATTCCTTATTTCTATATATCCTCTGGGTTATTGAATCAGGAAGAAGTTCAGTCTAAGTCAGGAGTGGCCAACCAGTGGCCCGGGGGCCACATGTGGCCCCAGGAGCCCTCTAATGTGGCCCGCGACCTCCTGCTCTGGAATGGTGGGTTGGCAAGCCCAGATCGCAGGTTGCCGACCCGCCATGCCGCAGCATCAGTGTTGTGAATGAAGTTGGTGGTAGAGGAAGAAAGCGGCTGCAGAGCAGAACCCCATAAGCCGATGCTTCCTCTACTGTGCTGGCTTTTGCCACATGTGGAGACTATGGAAAAGTTCAGCTAACCTGCAGCATAGACACAGGTGCACTACGCTTCAGTGCGAAAGCAGTCTTAGACCCTTTTTTTACACGATTAGCCCGACCAAATGGAACCCTCAATTCACCTCCTATAGAGTGACAGATGTCTGTTTACGCCTGCCTACCTCCAATCGGAAAAACAGGAGGAAATTTTGTCCCTTTCATCTGGGTGGATCAGAGGGCCTATAGAGTGGCCGTGACCTGTCATCTGCCCGCTCTGCTCATTGTGGCCCTCAACTTATTACCAAGTTGCTTAAGTGGCCCTTGCTCTTCAAAAGGTTGGGCACCCCTGGTCTAAGTGTTGGTATGACTTGACTAACGACCAAGCTTATATACACAGCAAATGAATTAACAGTTTTACATTTGACTTATTATATGAATGGTTTGTAGTGAGTGCATTTTGAAAAATATACAAAACTCAAGACTAAACTTCTTTCAACTTTTTAGTTTAAAATCCCCCTTTGACCATAGCTATCTGTGTACAGATAGACACACTGCCTGAGTGTCATTAGACACTATGCAGAGTAAAAACCTTTTTGCCCTTACAACCACTTTACGTACTCGATAGTTGCTGGTCTTGCCTGAAATCCTAATGCATACCTTCAAATGGTCCCGGATTCTGCAGGACTATCCCAGGATTTTACCAAATAGCACAGACCTGAGCTATGTCTTGCTGCTGACCATCGCAGGAGTTCCCAGCCTGATTGCATGCAGTTCCCTGATTGGTGCCCAGAACCTTGCCCCATGGATCCAGAAATTACTTTCCACAACATGCTTCGGTGACTACACATCCTCTTAACACCTTTGCCCACAGTGAGTAAAAAACAGGCACATTGAATCATGAAGATTGTGTTCTGGGGGTAGGTTAGATGGTGTAATGTAGAGGACAAGGCCCTCGATGGAAGGCAAGCAAGCCTGATATGGTGGCCTGTGCGGCTTACAAACCTCTCCTGCTAGTACGCATCAGAGACGTTTACAGCAGTCAGTGCCCGGCATCCCTAATGCATTCTTCTGGCAGCAAGGCAAAACCTACTTCTTCCTCATCTGAACCTACAGCATCGAGGAGTTCAGTGAAGGAGCCAAACTTTCTTCTCCACACCTGTACCCTCTTCCTCCACACCTGTACCCTCTTTCTCCATTCCACCTGTACCCTTTTCTTCTCTCTCATCTATAGATTCTTCTACACACTCACCTGTACCATCTCCTTCCTCCAAACCTCTACCCTCCTCTTTCCACTCACCTGTAAACTCTTCTTCCTCCTCCATACCTGTACCCTCTTTGTTTTTCACACTTGTACCATCTTCTTCCTCCACAACTGTACTCTCTTCCCTCTCACCCATACCATCTTCTTCCTGGTCCACAGCTTCTTTATCTTCATTTAAAATGTTAAAATAACCATCTGAACACTGCTGAACACTCTTAAATATTTCTAGCAAATCTTGCATAAAAACTGGGTTCACATACTCAACTGTACTCTCTTCTTCCTCCTCTATACCTGTACCCTCTTTGTCCTCCACACCTGAACCATCTTCTTCCTCCACAACTGTACCCTCTTCTTCCCTTCCACATGTACCCTTTTTCTTCTCTCTCGCCTATACATTCATCTTCACACTCATTGTACCCTCTTCTTTCCTCTCGCCTGTACCCTTTTCTTTCTCCAAACTTCTACCCTCTTCTTCCCTCTCACCTGTACCCTCTTCATCCTTCAAACCTCTACCCTCTTCTTCCCTCTCACTTGTACCCTCTTCTTCCTCTAAATCTGTATCCCCTTCTTCCCTCTCACATATACCCTCTTTGTCCTTCACCCCTGTACCTTCTTCTTCCTCCACAACTGTACCCTCTCTTTCCCTTCCACATGTACCCTTTTCTTCTCTCTCACCTATACACATTCTTCACACTCATCTGTACCCTCTTCTTCCTCCAAACCTCTACCGTCTTCTTCCCTCTCACCTGTACCCGTTTCTTCCTTCAAACCTCTACCCTTTTCTCCCTTCTCACCTGTCCCCTCTTCTTCTTCTAAATCTGCATCCTCTTCTTCCCTCTCACCTGTACCCTCTTCTTCCCTCTCACCTGTACCCTCTTCTTCCCTCTCTATACCTGTACCCTTTTTGTCCTCCACACCTGTATCTTCTTCTTCCTCCACAACTGTATCCTCTGTTTCCCTTTCAACTATACCATCTTCTTCCCCCCTCCACACCAGTACCCGCCCCCCCCCCCCTCTCACCTGCACCTTTTTTATCTTCCCTGAAAATTTTAAATCAACCCTCTGCACACTGCTGTACACTCTTAAATGTTTCTAGCAAATCTTAGATAAAAAAAGGGATTTGGGTTTTACATACATTTCAATACATGTTCAAGCTCACCAACTGTGTCAAAGAAATGCCTCTTTGGCCAGTCCCTACTTCACTTTGCAAAATGCTAAATACTTTCTTGCCTATAACACACTTCAGTGAATATAGCGCTGATATGAGGGAAAGAGACAGAGTTGACTGAAAGTTACAGACTCAGGTCTGGCAATTGACCTTCACTATACAGTAGAAACTAGATCTATCTGTGCTCAAATCCAAATAGCTTGCACGCAGGGATGGACTGGCCATCAGGACTACCGGGCCGATGGCTCAGTGGGCCGGTTGGAGGTCTGCGGCGATCTACCCGTCAATCGCCAACAGCTGGCGCCTGACAGGTAGATTAAGATTTAGCGAGCATGCAGAGTAGCGCAGGAAGCGTGTGTAATATGTTCTCTCTCCTGTCACGGCACTCACGCTGCTCCCCGGTGGCCCCTCCTCTCTTCTCGTCCATCCCCATTTGCTTGTGACATTATCTGGGATGGACGAGAAGAGAGGAGGGGCCGCCGGGGAGCCGAGTAAGTGCGGTGACAGGAGCGAGAACATATTACACACGCTTCCTGCGCTACTCTGCATGCTGGCTGGTAAACGATGTGCATTATAATGTGCCCTGTGCCCTAATGTGCTATGTGCCCTGATGTGCTTTGTGCCCCGTGTCCCAATGTGCTTTGCCTCAATGTGGTGTGCCTCAATGTGGTGTGCTGTGATGTGCCCTGTACGTGTTGTGCCCCATGCCCTGATGTGCTGTGACCTGTACCCTAATGTGCTGTACCCTGATGTACTGTGCCCTGATGTGCTGAGCTCTGTACAGTGCTCTGATGTGCACTCTACCCTGATGTGTTGTGCCCTGGGCCGGTCTGGATGAAGTACAGGGTCCAGTCCCAGTCCAGCCCTGCTTGCACATATTTATAACCCATCAGTTGCTAAAGGGGTGTGACCACTTGTTAACATTGAAATTCATAATCAACACTCTGCACACTGCTATACATTGCTCTTTCTTCTCTCGCACCTATAACGTCTTCATCCTCCACACCAGTCCCCTCCGATTCTACCACCACCTCAGCCTCTGTTCCTTCCTCAACACCTTTCTCCTATTCAACTTCCTCCACATCTGTACCCTCTTTCCCATCCCCTATATCTGTACCCTCTTTGTCATGCCTGACACCTGTACCCTCTTTCTCATCCCCTATTACAAAATAATATAAATACAATATAGTTAAATAACTCTTGATGGAGTTACTTTTTTGTCTCGCACCGAGACTATAAACTTTATAAAAGTTTGGTACATTAAACTTATTCTGTCACATCTGAACAACAGTTTGGGTCAACTGAGAAGCATATTCAAATATATAACTGAAAAAAACACAGGGTTTTGCACTGTACATGGTACATACATGCATGGGTTGGTTCTGAGGTTATTGGGTTTAATAAAGCAGGAAATCCTTTATGTGCAGTTGATCACTTTGTGGCTTAATTTGCACAAATTCGTTTTCAGCCTGGGAGGTACAAATATACCAGCCAGGGAAAGCAACTGATTCAAAGGTATTGCTGGAATTGGCATTTATTCTTTTGTAAAACAGGAAGGGGTGCAAGTCATTATTCTTCTTTTCCTGGATGTTTTCAACCTCCTATTAAAGAAATACCAAAGACAAAGTTTAGAAGAGATTCAGGAATAAAAAAAACAAAGCGAAATCAGAAACACAATTAGTGATAGACCCCCTGCCCCCTAGTCAAGGCCTATGTTAGGTCGCTGAAATGTAATCTTAGGATTGTGTGATTGTAATTTCAGTATTTTAAATCTGACCTACCAAGATTTGATATGCAATTCCCTCATTTTCTGTGTTGAGTAATGTATCCACAAGCCCAAATGGCCCAACCTTAGATTGTACATTCACCCATAATTTACAATCAGTGTTTAAAAAACAACTGAACCTTTGGTACAAGTTGTCCTTTAAAAAGCACTTGCAGACTGGAAGATTTGCCCCCTTAATGACCAGGCCATTTTTTTGCGATACGGCACTGCGTCGCTTTAACTGACAATTTGCGCGGTCGTGCAATGTTGTACCCAAACAAAATTGACGTCCTTTTTTTCCCCCCACAAATTGAGCTTTCTTTTGGTGGTATTTTTATTTTTTCCACCATAAACAAAAAAAGAGCGACAATTTCGAAAGATTTTTTTTTTTACTTTTTGCTATAATAAATATCCCCAAAATGTTTTTAAAAAACACTTTTCTTCATCAGTTTCTGCCAATGTGTATTCTTACACATATTTTTTGTAAAAAATAAGCATACATTGATTGGTTTTCGCAAAGGTTATAGTGTTTACAAACTATGGGAAAGATTTGTGGCATTTTTATTATTATTATTTTTTTTTTTAATTAGTAATGGCGGTGATCTGTGATTTTTAGTGGTACTGCGACATTGTGGTGGACAGATAGATCGACACTTTTGACACATTTTTGGGACCATTGACAGTTATACAGCGATCAAAGCTATAAAAAATGCACTGATTACTGTGTAAATGTCACTGGCAGGGAAGAGGTTAACACTAGGGGGCGATCAAGGTTTTAAATGTGTTCGCTCGTGAGTGTTTCTTACTGTGAGGGGATGGGACTGACTGGGGGAGGAGATATATCGCTGTTTTTAATTACTACAAACCACAGACATGTCTCTTCTGCCCTGTCAGAACAGGGATTTGTGTGTTTACAAATACAAATCCCCATTCCGGCACTTGTGTCTGTGATCGCGGGTGGTCGGTGGCATGTGCTTTGGGTCCCTCCACTGCTTTAAATGACATATACATGCAGATTAGAAATCACTTATAAAGACCTATTGACATATGAACCTGTGCCTATGTAGACATTTTCCTGTGGGATGTTTCTAATAGCAGTAAAAGTCAGCGACCAATTCTTACCGTTAGTGATAACACTGGGGTATCTTGGTCTCCCTCTTCAACTCCGCAAGATAAATAGAGGTTGCGACCTACAATACTCAATGTAACTGGCCTTGTCTGTCCATTGAAAGGTGAAGACATGTAAGCGCCCAGTTGCTAAAGGGGTGTGACCACTTGTTAACATTGAAATTCATAATCAACACTCTGCACACTGCTATACATTGCTCTTTCTTCTCTCGCACCTATAACGTCTTCATCCTCCACACCAGTCCCCTCCGATTCTACCACCACCTCAGCCTCTGTTCCTTCCTCAACACCTTTCTCCTATTCAACTTCCTCCACATCTGTACCCTCTTTCCCATCCCCTATATCTGTACCCTCTTTGTCATGCCTGACACCTGTACCCTCTTTCTCATCCCCTATATCTTTACCCTCTTTCTCATGCCTTACACCAGCACCCTCTTTCTCATCCCCTATATCAGTACCCTCTTCTCATGTCTGACACCTGTAGTCTCTTTCATACCTCCCAACAGTCCCGGATTATGTGGGACTGTCCCAGGATTTTAGAAAAATTCCAGAATTTCTGCTTTCTATCAGTACCCAACTGTGCTCTGTCTATTTTCATTTTTATTTATTTTTTATAGTTAATTCTTTAGATTCATATGTGTCGCTGAAACTCTCAATTGTGGCACAGTAGATAAGGAGTATTTTATGGTTGCAAGGACTGTGCCACTCTAAATAACCATCGCAATTTTAGCCCCGTCCACGCGTCACCACTGTGTACTCTGTCAAAGTGGCCTTCTTTCTCAAGTTCTAATGCTTAAGGGTATGCTAATGTTTGCTAACAAGTACATATGCAGACTCTTGCTGTCTGCCTACATAGAAGCAGGGTGGCACAAATAGGATTGGCACTTCCAGAAGTGGTCAGATTCCTACTAAGGTTGTACATGTCCCATCATGGGAAAAAGTGCAGAATGCAAAAGATTATTATTACAAAAGAATCTTCTTGTTTCCATTACATTTATTTACATCAAAGTCTGTCATTAAAAACATACAATAGTTTTCATACAAAATTACAAATATACAGTTCATAAATAAAAAATAAAAAAAGTATAACATGTGTATTCTATGTGGTTATTTTAAAACATTATAGTTCCTATTTACCTAAGAATAAGGTAAACAAAGTATGTTTTATATTGTGTTGCATTATGTTTATTGTTAAAAATAAATAAAGTATTCGATAAATAATTAAATATAAAATACATAATATAACTTGCATTGCAATATGAATCACAAGCGATATTACAAAATAATATAAATACAATATAGTTAAATAACTCTTGATGGAGTTACTTTTTTGTCTCGCACCGAGACTATAAACTTTATAAAAGTTTGGTACATTAAACTTATTCTGTCACATCTGAACAACAGTTTGGGTCAACTGAGAAGCATATTCAAATATATAACTGAAAAAAACACAGGGTTTTGCACTGTACATGGTACATACATGCATGGGTTGGTTCTGAGGTTATTGGGTTTAATAAAGCAGGAAATCCTTTATGTGCAGTTGATCACTTTGTGGCTTAATTTGCACAAATTCGTTTTCAGCCTGGGAGGTACAAATATACCAGCCAGGGAAAGCAACTGATTCAAAGGTATTGCTGGAATTGGCATTTATTCTTTTGTAAAACAGGAAGGGGTGCAAGTCATTATTCTTCTTTTCCTGGATGTTTTCAACCTCCTATTAAAGAAATACCAAAGACAAAGTTTAGAAGAGATTCAGGAATAAAAAAAACAAAGCGAAATCAGAAACACAATTAGTGATAGACCCCCCCCCCCCTGCCCCCTAGTCAAGGCCTATGTTAGGTCGCTGAAATGTAATCTTAGGATTGTGTGATTGTAATTTCAGTATTTTAAATCTGACCTACCAAGATTTGATATGCAATTCCCTCATTTTCTGTGTTGAGTAATGTATCCACAAGCCCAAATGGCCCAACCTTAGATTGTACATTCACCCATAATTTACAATCAGTGTTTAAAAAACAACTGAACCTTTGGTACAAGTTGTCCTTTAAAAAGCACTTGCAGACTGGAAGATTTGCCCCCTTAATGACCAGGCCATTTTTTTGCGATACGGCACTGCGTCGCTTTAACTGACAATTTGCGCGGTCGTGCAATGTTGTACCCAAACAAAATTGACGTCCTTTTTTTTCCCCCACAAATTGAGCTTTCTTTTGGTGGTATTTTTATTTTTTCCACCATAAACAAAAAAAGAGCGACAATTTCGAAAGATTTTTTTTTTAACTTTTTGCTATAATAAATATCCCCAAAATGTTTTTAAAAAACACTTTTCTTCATCAGTTTCTGCCAATATGTATTCTTACACATATTTTTTGTAAAAAATAAGCATACATTGATTGGTTTTCGCAAAGGTTATAGTGTTTACAAACTATGGGAAAGATTTGTGGCATTTTTATTATTATTATTTTTTTTTTTAATTAGTAATGGCGGTGATCTGTGATTTTTAGTGGTACTGCGACATTGTGGTGGACAGATAGATCGACACTTTTGACACATTTTTGGGACCATTGACAGTTATACAGCGATCAAAGCTATAAAAAATGCACTGATTACTGTGTAAATGTCACTGGCAGGGAAGAGGTTAACACTAGGGGGCGATCAAGGTTTTAAATGTGTTCGCTCGTGAGTGTTTCTTACTGTGAGGGGATGGGACTGACTGGGGGAGGAGATATATCGCTGTTTTTAATTACTACAAACCACAGACATGTCTCTTCTGCCCTGTCAGAACAGGGATTTGTGTGTTTACAAATACAAATCCCCATTCCGGCACTTGTGTCTGTGATCGCGGGTGGTCGGTGGCATGTGCTTTGGGTCCCTCCACTGCTTTAAATGACATATACATGCAGATTAGAAATCACTTATAAAGACCTATTGACATATGAACCTGTGCCTATGTAGACATTTTCCTGTGGGATGTTTCTAATAGCAGTAAAAGTCAGCGACCAATTCTTACCGTTAGTGATAACACTGGGGTATCTTGGTCTCCCTCTTCAACTCCGCAAGATAAATAGAGGTTGCGACCTACAATACTCAATGTAACTGGCCTTGTCTGTCCATTGAAAGGTGAAGACATGTAAGCGCCCATGTTTATCTTTGCTAAAAACAATAAAGAAAATCAATAAAAAATGCATTCTAGTTTTTTCTTTTTACAAGATGTAACTTAAAATGCAAAAATCATGCAGAGATGCATAAACCACAAAATGTGATCAGTTGTGCTTTACTGTCATGAAATAAATAAAATCGATTAAAGAGATGGATTATAAAATGTATTTATGTATGTGTTATACTGTGTATGTGAATGTCATCATTTGGAACGTTAAAACTTTAAAGGGGTTGTAAAGGAAAACATTTTTTCTCCCTAAATAGCTTCCTTTACCTTAGTGCAGTCCTCCTTCACTTACCTCTTCCTTCCATTTTGCTTTTAAATGTCCTCATTTCTTCTGAGAAATCCTCACTTTCTGTTCTTCTGTCTGTAACTCCACACAGTAATGCAAGACTTTCTCCCTGGTGTGGAGAAAGCCTCTTAAGGGGGAGGGGGTGAGCAGGAGTGTCAGGACACTCACTAACACACAGCTCCTTTCTCTATCTGCAAAGTAGAGATTGTCCTGACTTGCCTGCTCGCCCCCTCCCCCCTCAAGAGGCTTTCTCCACACCAGTAGAAAAGCCTCGCATTACTGTGTAGAGTTACAGACAGAACAACAGGAAGTGAGGATTTCTCAGAAGAAATAAGGACATTTAAAGCAAAATCAAAGGATGAGGTAAGTGAAGGAGGACTGCACTAAGGTAAAGGAAGCTATTTAGGGAAAAACAATTATTCCTTTAAAACCCCTTTAAAGCAAAAAAAAGTTTTAAAGAGCAGCTTACAATGTTTAGAGGTTTTAACTTTAAAAGGCACTATTTTTGCTTTAAATAATAATAAAAGCCCTTATTATTGCAATGCTCCTAAGAACTTTTATTCACTTTGAATGCATTTAGAAGCCCCAACAAGGCTGAGGTTTGTGAGAAGTGGCATATGGATAATGCTTAGGTTTCCATGCGGCGGCAGCAGCAGCATTTCTTATTTATTTTTTTATGTAAAAAAAAAAAAAAAATCATGTCTGTGTGCAGTTAGTTGGTTTATGTATGTGGTGGCACTGATATTTGCAAATTTAGGTCCAGATTCAGGTAGATGGGCGAATCTTTATTTTAGAGTAACGTTTCTCATTTACGTTACTCCGCCGAAACTTTAGGAGCAAGTACTGTATTCACAAAGCACTTGCTCCTAAAGTTGCGGCGGCGTAACGAAAATGAGCCGGTGGAATTCAAATTGGGCGGGTAGGGGGCGTGTATTATTATAACTAGGCGCGATCCCGCGGCGAACTTACTGCGCATGCGTCGACTGTCAGTGCGCATGCTCCAAATTCTGTCAGTGAACGTCAATGACGTCAATCCCCATTCACGGACGTTTTACGCAAACGCAAATTCGACGCGATGACGACGGCCATACTTAACATAGGATACTCCACTAGGGGGCTGGTTTTTCTTTACGCCGCGTATCTCTTACGGAAACGTCGGAAAGTCACTGCGTCGGGCCCGAATACGATCGCAAATTGCCGATTCTCGCTGATTAGCATATTCTCAGCGTTAATCAGCGGGAACGCTCCGAGCGCCATTTTTAAAATTGCAGTTCCGATACGATGGCGAAATACAATTACGCCGCTCGTATAGGAACTCCAACCCGGCGTTTCTTGTTTTCTGACTACAGAAAACAGAAACGCCGGCTCAAAGTGAGAGTTAGGCTGGAGTATCACTGATACTCCAGCCTAACTCTACCTGAATCTGGCCCTTAATATGTAGGGCTTTAGGCTATGTTCCTACTAAATAGAGCGGAACAACCACTCTGCTTTAAATCTAAAGTTTTAGTACATTTTTATATTTACAATTTTTATAAAAAAAAAATTAAAGTGAGTAGCTTTTGTTATATTATACCAGACAATGAAAGATCTCCAACCTCCATCATAACAGATTATTTTGTATACTGTAGAACACTGAACTGTAAATGAGAGCATACCTTCACTGGTACGGTTATTCTCTTGTAAAAACAGAGCCACAAGGTGGGCATTTCCCTGGTGTTCCTGCAGTGTGAGACACTTCTGCCTGCTGTCCCGAATGTAATGTACCGTTGTGTTACTGTAGCGGAATTTCGGTGCAGCTGCACTTCTCTCATCCACGATACTGATGGAAATGTCTTCTAAAAACAGAAAAAACAGGAGCATGTTAGAAATGTGTTTTGTTTAATCAGTTTCTCACATGTTGACTTATATGGACTGTATTTCGTGAGTTAAGAACTATCAGCAAGCATTATATTTTATAATTGTTTATCACAATACCTAATTGACTAAATTGTAGTTTTCCTTTAAAATACAGGTAATTATATAACCTAAACCAATCTTTTCAACCTTCTTTTGACACGGAGGTACCCCTTGGTCTCAGGGAACCCTTCCCAGTAATTGCTAATTCTACCATTTACAATACATTACCCTGGTGGTCAGTGAGAAGAATGGTTCTTTTATTGGCGTTCAGTGGGAAGAATGGTTCTTTTAATTGGTGGTCAGTGGAAAGAATGCTCACCATACAGATGGCTAAAAAGATCATTGGTGTCAGTGGTTACCTATTCGAGAGAAAGAAGCTACTCATTGCTCAAGGAACTCCTAGCAAGCTCTGAAGGAACCCTAGGGTTCCATGAAACCCTAGTTGAGAAAGGCTACTCTAAATCCTACTAAGTTTATGTAGACTTTTTTTGCTACATATTAGGGGCCAGATTCAGGTAGGAGAGCGAATCTTTATTTTGGAGTAACGTTTCTCATTTACGTTACTCCGCCGAAACTTTAGGAGCAAGTACTGTTATTCACATAGCACTTGCTCCTAAAGTTGCGGCGGCGTAGCGAAAATGAGCCGGGCGGAATTCAAATTGGGCGGGTAGGGGGTGTGTATTATTTAAACTAGGCGCGATCCTGCGGCGAACGTACTGCGCATGCATTGACTGTCAGTGCGCATGCTCCAAATTCTGTCAGTGAACGTCAATGACGTCAATCCCCATTCACGGACGTTTTACGCAAACGTTTCCGAAAATTTTTAAATTCGACGCGATGACGACGGGCATACTTAACATAGGATACTCCACCTGGGGGGCATGTTTTTCTTTACGCCGCGTATCGCTTACGGAAACGTCGGAAAGTCACTGCGTCGGGCCCGAGTACGATCGTGAATTGCCGATTCTCGCTGATTAACATATTCTCGGCGTTAATCAGTGGGAACGCCCCGAGCGCCATTTTTAAAATTGCAGTTCCGATACGACGGCGAAATCCAATTACGCCGCTCGTATAGGAACTCCAACCCGTCGTTTCTTGTTTTCTGCTTACAGAAAACAGAAACGCCAGCTCAAAGTGAGAGTTATGCTGGCGTATCACTGATACTCCAGCCTAACTCTACCTGAATCTGGCCCTACGTGAATACACATATAAATATTGCATGCATTAGGCAATACAAAAGGATATCATTTTTAAAGGGAATCGATAATGGGTTTCATGTAGCACAAATTCTGAGTTTTAACATTCTTCTATGACAGTGATGGCAAACCTTGGCACCCCAGATGTTTTGGAACTACATTTACCATGATCAACTACACTGCAGAGTGCACGAGCATCATGGGAAATGTAATTCTAAAACATCTGGGGTACCAAGGTTCGCCATCACTGTTCTTTAAGAATGTTTTTGTGCACTTTTCCTGTTTTATATGTTTGTTGTCCATATTTTGATTATTGTAACTTATGTAACCATAGGCTTGTTAATTCTCTTTCTAGTGTTCTTCTTCGTATTTGGGAATGCGATGAGCATACCTACCTGAGGACTGCTGAGAAAAATTCATTTTAGTCTTACATAATCACACTGATAACAGTTTAAATACTCTTAGGCCGTGTACACATGGCAGAGAACCTCGATGGGCAGAACACATCGTTCCGCCCGTCGAGGTTCCCTGCCGGCCGTCGAAAACGGCGACCCGCCCGTCGGGAATGGCAACCAGCCATTCTTCCGGGCAGGCCGTCGAGCAAATAGAGAGCGTGCTCTCTATTTCTGCTCGACGGGCTTCCCGACGGGAAGCTCGCCGAGAGCGTACACACGGCCGAGGTCCTCGCTGGAATGCAGCTTCCAGCGAGGTTCTCGCTGGTTTCCAGCGAGAACCTCGGTCGTGTGTACGCCGCCTTATCCTCATTTCAAAAATTTTTTTTGATCATGTGAAAAGGAAAGAGAGTTTTTTTTGTTATCTGCACATGATTGGATATTAAAAAATAAATAAAAATATAGCTACAATTTATTGAGTGACGATTCTTGACTCCTATAATAATTCAACCTCAAAGTCAGGTCATACCTTACATATAGAATTGCATAGAAAAAGAGACGCTGCAAAGCACAGTCACTGTGTAACGCTGCTAAGCAGGAAGCAGAGCCTGCATATGTAATGAGCAAATATGGCTGTCTCCATGTGAAAATGTATTTATAAACAATACACAGAAACAAGATTTTTTTTTTTTAAATCATTAATGCTAATTGATAAAATCAAATATATCGAAAAATATTTATTGTTTCCCTTTAATAAATTTAGGTGGAATAAAGAAGATACTTTTACCACAAAATGTATCTCATATTGGATTGATTTTTTCCAAGTCATATTGGTAGTAAAATATGTTAGTATATATCCAAGTCATATTGGTAGTAAAATATGTTAGTATATCTGGCTATCTTTAGGTGCCAGATAAACAGTCTTTAACTTAATTAATTAGTCTTTTAATTTAAGGTGTTAAGTAACTTACCCTCCACTAAGATGTGATTCAGCAGATCCTGGTCATCGAAGAGGCACTCAAAATTTTTCTTTCCTGACACCCTTCCCATAATTACTACTAAGTTGATTGCTTTCTTTAAGGATGGCATAGTTTTTCTTGGCTTTCTAATCTCCCGAGTTATACTAGATCTGCAGCTTGACTGAGAGGAAGTGCAACCTTTCCATCCAAAGTGGTTAATATCGACCTGTAAAATAATGAAAAAAGAACTTGAGATTTTACATTTAAAAATGCTAAATAATGTATGTTTTATATTAAGGAAATAATTGTAATATATCATTATCTCAAATAAAGTCGTTTTTTCTTGTTATGATTCTTGTATTATTTTTATAGCAGAACATCAGGCAAACAGTTAAAGCGGCGGTTCTGCGGGAAAAACGTTTTTTTTTTTTTCTGTCATTCGTGCGCTGTTTATCTATGTAAGTTTACACTCACCTGTCCCGTTCTTGCAGCCACATTTGTCCCGATTTTAATCCAAACAATGTTTTATAAAACACAGCAATGGACAATTCCATCTTTAGTGTGGGCACTTCTCAAGCCCACCTGTCTGTACATCCGGGATGCGGTGAATGCTGTCCCAGCATTCACCGCTCGATCCCGCGCATGGCAGGTGTTGACGGCGAGCCGCGAGGTGATGTAAAAAAAACTGCTTTAGGGAAGGGGCTGGAGGCGGTGCTGGCGGTGATGTCATTTAGAATCCTTCTCCGCCTCCGCCCGCCCACCCGAGCCTATGAGTTTCACGGACCGAAAAAGCGTCTGCGCATGCGCAGCGCATGCGCCGTGGACCCGCGATCAGCTGTGCGATCAGCTGTGCTCTGACGTACGAGCACCGGAAGTGACGCGGGTCCGATTTCTGCATAGGTCCGAGGTTGGATTCGAGCAGAGAGCGTCTCCTGGGGATGTCAGGACTGAGTCCCAGGAGACATAGCGCCGTCGGGGGAAAATCGATAGACACGCCCATTCCCCCACGGTGGAATCTGATTGACAGGGCGGAATGCAAGGAAGAAAAGGGGTAAGGCTTAAGCAAAAAAAAACAACGGATTTGTTATTTTGAATGCAACGCTGTTTTATTGCCAGTAAGTCATAAATTAGGGTGAACCTCCGCTTTAACTACACAGCTGCAATACATACAGTACATGTCAACTGTGACAATTATTCACCAGAGTGACAATGCTCTCTCATTGTTCAATAAGAAGATAGGTGGCACAGGAAGCTGTCATACTTGGATCAAAAAGTAGTGATGTCACCTTTCTCGTTAGAAAGTTTGGCATAGCTTTGTAAATTCCAAGACTGGCTGAATAAAAATACCAGTCCATGGGCAGGTAGAAAATGTCAAATGTTTTTTTTATTTCAATTGTATATTTAAATGTTTGCATGCTATTCCACTTGTAGAGATATTGTAGCAAACAAGCACAAGTCATTGTAAAATAACATTATTTCAATCACAATTTACCTTCATTTCAGAGGAGCATTCAGCATAAAATTCTTCTTCACTAAACACAAAAAAAAAAAAACTTTTTTTATTACAATGTAAGTGAACAAGGCAAAGTAACGTTAAACTAATACTAAATTGCTTGCAATAGGAGCTAGTGATTTTCAACATATCTAGCTAAATATAAAATACCGTACATGTATATAAATAATACATATATGGAGAGACATATTATAAATATAAAATATTCTATGAATTTATATTGACCCTAAAATTCATCTGTCTTAGAATAAATAATTTGCAATCATCAAATAATTTAGTGACCGTACCTGTAGCTGTCCATTGGGAGGTCATTTATTTCAGGAACTACTGCCATTGTACTTTCTGTGGAGAGACAAAATTAAAACAAAATGCGTTTACAATTTGCTGTTACATCAATGCCTTGTTCCAGTACAAATAGATAAAGTAGCATTTCAAATATATACGGAAAAAATAAATCATACCTTGCGATTTAGAAAATCTATAAATTGAGAGCTGTCACTTTCCTCCTCTATAAGAGGAATGCTATCGGATGCTTTGCCTTGGTGAATGTGTCTGAGCACTTCCCTCCAGCTACTTTAATAGGCCATGAAGGTGGGGTTGTAAATTCTTGAGCAATGTAGGATTTTCACATCCATCCCCTTGTATAAGAACTGCACACAGCATAAATATCCTATTGTTGTGTGTTAATGAGCGTATCAGGATGTGACGACTACACTATATTTCATCATAGCCTGTTTCCTCAATATTTCTGGGGAATATACTGTCACTACAAGAAAATTTACTACAGGAGTAGGGAATGTACACATTGAATAAGCTACTAATTGGTAAAAATGTACTTTATTAATCCAGTGGCAGCAATATTTTTTTTCTTTCTTTTATTTAGTTGGAGAACAAAGTTAACATAACTTCACTAAATTTACTGAGATAAGTGAACTTGCCGTTACTAAATACTAGCAATACTAAAACGACACACTGTATTGAATATTTTATTTGTAAAACACAGTTTGTGGTGCATTGTGTTGAAAAAAATATAGTGCAGGTATGCTTTTTGGTACATTGGCAGCCAATTTAAATGCATTGGCTTCCTTAAATTGTATTTTAACCTAAAATATCATTTTTATAATATAATTGTCTGTAAAACAATCAATATGTTACCATGCAGCAAAAACTAATAGTGTTTACACGTACTAATAAAAAGTGAATTTGCGCAAAAAAACACATATCAATAAAACTGTGACAAATATGTAATAAATAATAGGTGAAAAGTAGATAGATAAATTAAAATAGAAATAAAAGTCTATGTGTTAAAAAGTCATTGTGTTCTTGATCCAAACACACAGCCTCACAGGCCTTCACCTCTCAATAGATCAATAAAAGAAAGAGGATGTTTGGAGGCTTTTATTGATCTATTGTGAGAGGCCTGTGAGGCTGTGTGTTTGGAGTGGCGCTAGTTTTGACAGTCCCATTTATATATGCTGCCTTTCACGGAGGAGCACTATTTATTGTCAAACTTCACTGAGAGCAACTGCACTCTACTATATGTTTTTTAACATAGACTTTTATTTCTATTTAATTTATCTATCTACTTTTCACCTATTATTTATTACATATTTGTCACATATGTTTTATTGATTGATGTGTTTTTTTGCGCAAATTCACTTTTATATTTATCATTTTTATAATGTCTGTGTTACCATGTACACGTACTAATAACTATCCTGTTCTCATTGTGTTCTTGATTTTTGAGAAATGCTTGGTGATGCCGCCAGTCCCACTGTACCTATGCAAAAAACCCCTCCAAGTCATACCTAAACTTCAGTTTTAAAGCTCTGAGCCCACTGAACTTTTTTTAAAACAGGCTCATGGCCGCTTATTTTAACCATTTGAATGCCATGGCATTGGCAGTCAAAGGGTAAAGTACACATGTGAAGGGAGAAATATGGAGGCTGCAGATTCTGGCCTTATTTTGGGAATTCTGGCTGTTTAATTTTCTCTGACTTTAATACTCCTGAGTAACTTCCAGAATAAGCATGGGCCATTTGAGTACCAGAGAAGTGCTGAAATTCCTAATTTCTATATATCCTCAGGGTTATTGATTTAGAAAGAAGTTCAGTCTGCTAGACCGTTTCAGCAGACAGATTCGATCGTGTGTACGGGCAAACAGACGGATTTGGCCACCCGACAGATTTCAAAGCATGCTTTGAAATCTGTCGGCTGGGAACCCGTCCGCCCGACATGTCTGCTGGTTAGTATGCTAACCAGCAGACATGTCTTCTCGCACACGCGCCGAATGATTTCGATGCATGCGCGGAAGTGTTTTACTTCCTGGTGCGGTGACGTGGCGGCGTCAACGTCACCGCCACGTCACCGACACGTCAGCGCGCTGTCTGCTGGCGGGGATTTTGGTTTGCTCGTGTGTACACGCGAACAAACCAAAATGCCAGCAGACAGATCTGTTCAAATAGGTCGGTCTGACCGATTTGAACAGATAGATTTACTCGTTTGTACGAGGCCTAAGTGTTGTTATGACTTGACTTGCACTTGAGCTTATGTACACAGCAAATTTATTAACAGTTTTACAGTTGACTTATGTTATGAATGATTTGTGGTGAATGTATTTTTGAAAAATATACAAAACTCAAAGCTACACTGCTTTCAACTATTTAGGTTGAAAACCCCCTTTGACCATGGCTAAATATGGACAGATAGATATCTCCCTGAGAATGATGGGCTGGCACACATTTGTCAGTCTTTGAATAATGCCTGAGCATCATTACATACCATGCAGAGTAAAAACTCTTGTCTTCCACGCCTGTACCATCTTCTTCCTCCTCCATACCTTCTACCCTCTTTGTCTTCCACACCTGTATCATCTTCTTCCTCCACAACTATACTCTCTCCTTCCCTCTCACTTATACCATCTTCTTCCCAGTCCACACCTTCCCCCCTCTCACCTGCAGCTTCTTTATCTTCCCTGAAAATTTTAAATGAACCATCTAAACACTGCTAAACACTCTTAAATGTTTCTAGCAAATCTTGCATTAAAAAGAGGGTTCACATACATTGCAAACACAAGTTCAAGCTGAGCAACTGCATCAAAGTGATGTAACTTTGGCCAGTCCCTACTCTACTCTGCAAAATACAAAACAATTTCTTGCCTTTAAAATACTTCAGTGGATACAGTGCCGATATGAGACCTTCACTATACAGTAGAAATTATATATTTCTGTGCTCAAATTCAAATAGCTTGGACATATTTATAACCCATCGGGTGCTAAAGGGGTCTGACCACTTGTTAACATTGAAATTTAAAATCAATCCTCTGCACACTGCTATACACTGCTCTTTTTCTTCACTCTCACCTATATTGTCTTCTTCATCCTCCAGACCTATTCCTTCTGATTCTAACACCACATCAGCCTCTGTTCCTTCCTCAACACCTTTCTCCTCTTCTACTACCTCCACACTTGTACCCTCTTTCTCATCCTCAATATCTGTACCCTCTTTGTCATCCCCAACAACTGTATCCTTTTTCATACTTCCCAACAGTCCCAGATTATATTGGAGTGTCCTAGGATTTTAGCAAAATTCCAGAAATTCTACAATTCCACCAGTGTCCCACTGTGTTCTGTCTATATTCTGTTTTATTTTTTAAAGTTAATTTTTATTTTATGGTTGCAAGGACTGTGGCATGACGGAGTGAACTGTAAGTAGGCATAGCTATATTTAACCATATTTTTTTTATGCCACTCCGTTGCAATTTTAGACACGTCCACGTGTGGCCACTGTGCACCCTGTCAAGTTCTAATGCTAAAAGGTATGCTAATGTTTGCTAACAAGTACATGTGCAGGCTCATGCTGCCTACCTACATAGAAGCAGGAGCAGGATGGCACACGTAGGATTGGCATTTACAGGAGGGGTCAGATTCCTACTAAGGTTGTTCATGACACATGATGGGAAAAATCATTATCAACAAATCTTTTTTCCATAACATTTATTTACATCAAAGTCTGTCATAAAAAAAAATGTAATAAAAATTACAAATAGTACATAGTCTTATATTTTTCTTATTTTATTTTTTTATTTTTGTCCTCTTTGTGCTCAAATCCAAATAGCTTGCACATATTTATAACCCATCGGGTGCTAAAGGGGTCTGACCACTTGTTAACATTGAAATTTAAAATCAATCCTCTGCACACTGCTATACACTGCTCTTTTTCTTCCCTCTCACCTATATTGTTTTCTTCATCCTCCACACCTATTCCTTCTGATTCTACCACCACATCAGCCTCTGTTCCTTCCTCAACACCTTTCTCCTCTTCTACTTCCTCCACACTTGTACCCTCTTTCTCATCCTCAATATCTGTACCCTCTTTGTCATCCCCAACAACTGTATCCTTTTTTATACTTCCCAACAGTCCCAGATTATGTTGGAGTGTCCTAGGATTTTAGCAAAATTCCAGAAATTCTACAATTCCACCAGTGTCCCACTGTGTTCTGTCTATATTTTGTTTTATTTTTTAAAGTTAATTTTTTTTTTTTTGTTTACAAACTTTTATTGAAAAAAAATAGATGATGGTACAAATATATAAGAACAGTGCATATACCAAGTGAGGGTTAGCACATAGAAGAAAAAAAAGTTAGTGTTATTAATCCAATATGACAAAAGTATTATAAGGCTGTAAATCGTGTAATATGTTGAAGTCAAACAGTATCAGAGACAAAATGATAAACTATGGGGTCTAGGCTGTGTTAAAGAATAGGGGGGAATGTTCAGTCCAGGGAGACCATTTATTATTAAAAATGTGCATAGTATTTTGTAAAGTATGGAATATTTTTTCCATTAGATTTATATTGTTGATTCTGGGTTTGAGTGAGGCTAGGGGGATTGATGGAGATTTCCATTGGGATGCTATTAGCCAGTGTATGACGATACAGATTGTGTGGATCAGTCTCATTTGGCTAGTGGAAAGACCGGTTATTGGGGAAAACATTATGCAATTATGTATCGTCAAGGTGATTACATTACCTGAGATTTTGGAGGCGAAATTCTCAAGTTGTAACCAAATGCCCCTGACTTTGTCACATTGCCAGAAAATGTGGGGGAATGAACCTAAAGTATTGCAGTCTCTAAAGCAAGAGGGGGAGGTTGAGGGGAAGATAGAATGGAGTTTAGTTGTTAATTTTTATTTTATGGTTGCAAGGACCGTGGCAGGATGGCACAAGTAGGATTGGCACTTACAGGAGGGGTCAGATTCCTACTAAGGTTGTTCATGACACATGATGGGAAAAATCATTATCAACAAATCTTGTTTCCATAACATTTATTTACATCAAAGCCTGTCATAAAAAAAAATGTAATAAAAATTACAAATAGTACATAGTCTTATATTTTTTTATTTATTTTTTGCAATTTTTGTCCTCTTTGTGTATTCTGTGTAGTTATTTTTAAAACATTTTAGTTCGTATTTGCCTTAGAATAAGTGGAAAAAATGTATGTTTGATATAGTGATACATTTTGTTTATTGTTAAAAATAAATAAAATATTACATAAATAATTAGACCTATCCATCCTTTGTTTCAATGGTATTGAAAGTTGCAAAACATGTTCGACATTTTGGCATAAACTGTTTGCTATAACTCTTTACAGAAAAGCAAGTTATTTACTTCCGGACTTGCGTACACACGATAATTTTTCAGCATGAAAAAAACGCTGGGCCAGATTCACGTACATTGGCGCATATATTGACCAGCGTACCGCACCTCCTTTACGTTAGACCGGCGCAATGTAGAGGCGCAAGTACCGTATCCTCGTAGTATTTGCACAGAAATTTGTGCCGGTGCAACGTAATTCCTGAGGCGTAAGGCGGAGTAATTCAAATTGGGAAGGACGTGGGCGTGTTACATTGAAATGAGCCGTGACCACATGCAAATGAAGGGACGGCCGGATTTCGCATGCGCGCTTGAAGCAGACCATGGTCAGCACCTCTCTGCGCATGCTCACAACTCGGCACAGCGCAATCAGTGAGATTGAAAGTGGACCCGGGCAACTTAGTGAGCTTCGCAGAGAGCTTAAATAGACAGACACAAACGCACTTCCTTTGCAAAAGTACATCCCTTTGTATCCCTTCCTATACAGCAAGGTGCTTTTGTTCTGTTGTGTGTTTGCGTTTGTTGGTTTGTGACTTGTGTTTGATATATTTGTTGACTGTTTGGGCTAGTGTTTTGGATAATATATTTGATAGTGTTTTTTGGTGACTGTTTTTGAGACTTCTTTGTTGATAGATTTTGTTTGATTGTTTTGTTGCTTGATTTTTCCTGCTTGTTTTTGTGAGTGATTTTTGTTGATTGTTTGGGAGAGAGTTGTTGTATGAATATGACTGAAAGGAAGCGCAAGATCAATTTTTCTTTGGGGGAGAAACAAATTATTTCCTGCACGGCTCGGAGAGTGCCAACACCACCCCGGCCAGGAAGAAGGAGATATTGCAGAACATCACCGACCAGGTCAATTCGCCAAGAAGATCAATGATCTCCGGCGTCTGGTCCGTGGGAAGCTGGGGCAGATGGCAGCACATGCCAGGGGCACTGGAGGCACTGGAGGGCAGGGATGGACTGGCCATTGGGACTACAGGGAGTTTCCCGGTGGGCCGATGGCTCAGTGGGCCGGCTTCAGTGACAGCAGACTGCCGCCCCCCTCCACTCCTCTGTCTGTCCCTCCCCGCATTGCTCACCTGGGGGGAACAAACAAGCAGGGGGAGGACCAGAGGAGCAGGGGGACGACAGAGGAGCATGGGGGGAGGGGACAAGACAGTTGACTAAACAGCTATGGCCTGGGAGTTTCTCCCTTCTGCCTAATCTTGTCCCATAAGGGGGGCACCGAACTGATTCTTTGCCCCGGGTGAAATAATGTCTAGCTTCCCCACTGGTACTGCCTATAAGAGTACCAGTACCAGCCGTTCTACTCTAATAAAGTAGAACGGCTAGTGAAGGGGGAGAGGGGGCTTGGGTGGCCCGGGGGGAGGGTGCCGGAGTTGTCCGGCCGCCATGGGAGAGACCTGTCAAAGTGGGCCAGTCTGGATGAAGTCCAGGGCCAAATTTCTGTCCCAGTCCAGCCCTGCTGGAGGGGGCCCACCATGCCCTGTTAGGCTGACAGCGGAGGAGCGTGCGGTGGCCCAGACCTTTAATAGGCAGCAAGTGGAGGGCCTGCCTGGCTTTGAGTCCAGTCAGGAGGCCGTCAGGACAGGTAAGGTTTTTTTTCTTCCTATCTGGTGTGTAGCATGTGGGGGGAGGGGTGGGGAAGGGAATATGTGCCAAGTGTGTGGATCCTCCAACCTGTGAATGTTTTGTGTCATCCACAGATGTGCAGGAGGGTGCTGGGCCACCTGGCCTGACCGCACCATCCCCGGGACAACAGCCTGATGAGGACCCCCAGACAAGGCCGGAGTCCTCGGAGGAGCTTGAGGAGGAGGAGTTTGAGTTGGAGGAGGAGGTCATGTCAGGCAGTGGCTTGTTATTTTTGGAGGACTCTTCCCCTTTGGCTGGCAGCAGCCAGCCCTCCATAAGGGGTAGCCCCTCCCACTCCTCCCCCAACAGGGCTCCCCTCCCAAGGGGCTCCCCGTCTCCCCGGCCACAAGCATCATCTGAAGGCAGGAAGTCATCCCAGAAGACCAGGGGGTGGCCGAGGTCCTGCCTGCAAATCTGAGAAGGGACCAGGCCCTTCAGACCTTACAGTTGCCTTGCCTCTCTGCGTGTGAAAAATAAAATAAAAATAAAATAAAATAAATGAATAAATACACACCCAGATTTATAGAAGGTGCACAAAATATTTTAAATGCAAATATGTTATATAGAGATCAGTTGTGACCGATGCATGCTTTTGTGTATAATATTTACCCCCATACAGACGAAAGGAGCAAGGAGTGATTTTTATTCCCGATATCAGTATCCTTTTTCTCATGCCTGACACCTGTATCCTCTTTTATACCTCCCAACAGTCCCAGATTATGTGGGAGTGTCCTAGGATTTTAGCAAAATTCCAGAAATTCTGCAATTCCATCAGTGCTCTGTCTATATTCTGTTTTATTTTTTAAAGTTCATTTTTATTTTATGGTTGCAAGAACTGTGGCATGACAGAGTGCGCTGTAAGTAGGCATAGGTATATTTAACCATGTCCACTGTGTCAAAGTGGCCCTCTTTCTCAAGTTCTAATGCTAAAGTTTACTAACAAGTACATGCGCAGGCTCATGCTGTCTGCCTACATAGGAGCAGGGCAGCACAAATAGGATTGTCACTTCCAGGAGTGGTCAAACTACTACAGTACTAAGGTTGTACATGTCACATCATGCTTAAAACTGCAGAATGCAAAAGATTATCATTACAAAAGAATCTTGTTTACATAACATTTATTTACATCAAAGTCTATCATACAAAAAAACAACAACTTTCAAAAAAATTACATATATATAGTTCATAAATAAAAAAAAATATTATAGCATTTTTGTCCTCTTTGTGTATTCTGTGTAGTTATTTTAAAACATTTCAGTTCGTATTTGCCTTAGAATCAAGGATAAAATGTATGTTTAATATTGTGTTGCATTGTGAAAAATAAATAAAATATTAGATAAATAATTAAATATAAAATACATAATACAACTTGCAGTGCAATATGAATCACAAGTGATATTACAAAATAATATAAATACAATATAGTTAAATAACTCTTGATGGAGTTGCTTTTTTGTCTCGAACCGAGACTATAAACTTTATAAAAGTTTGGTACATTAAACTTATTCTTTCACATCTGAACAACAGTTTGGGTCAACTGAGAAGCATATTCAAATATATAACTGAAAAAAACACAGGGTTTTGCACTGTACATGGTACATACATGCATGGGTTGGTTCTGAGGTTATTGGGGTGAATAAAGCAAGAAATCCTTTATGTGCACTTGATCACTTTGTGGTTTAATTTGCACAAACTGATTTTCAGCCTGGGAAGTACAAATATACCAGCCAGGGAAAGCAACTGATTCAAAAGTATTGCTGGAATTGCCATTTATTCTTTTGTAAAACAGGAAGGGGTGCAAGTTGTCATTCTTCTTTTCCCCAATGTTTTCAACCTCCTATTAAAGAAATACCAAAGAGAAGAATTTAGAGGAGATTCAGGAATAAAAAACAAACAAATCGGAAACACAATTAGTAATAGATCCCCCCTCCCCTAGTCAAGGCCTATGTTAGGTGGATGAAATGTAATCTTAGGATTGCGTGGTTGTAATTTCAGTATTTTAAAGTGCAATTAAATCTGACCTAGACAACTTGATACTTAATTCCCTAATTTTCTGTGTTGAGGAATGTACCCACAAGCCCAAATGGTTCAACCTTAGATTGTACCTTCCTTCACCCAGAACATACAATCAATCTTCAAAAGACAACTGAACCTTTGGTACAAGTTGTCCTTTAAGGCAGTGGTCATCACCCTGTTCTCAGGGCCCACTAACGGGCCGGGTTTGCAAGATAACTGAAATATATCACAGGTGATATAATTTGCTGCTCAGTTATTGCAGTATCCTTGGTTGGTTGGTGCGAATACACATTTTTGCCTGACCAATCCACGATCCGCGGAGCGCACCGCCGCTGCGGCCTTGGGAAAGGCCGCGGCTTTGGCCTAGCTCCGGAGCGGTCGGCCATCTTGGTACATCCGGCGGCGGTGTGCACTGACGTCATCACCCCTCTGCTCGTGGATCTTCTATTCCTACCAGAGTGTGTGCCGCGATCTATTCTGCAATGCATCTGCAACAACTCCAGTGAGTTGGAGGTTTGTTGGACTGGCTATTAGGGGGCAGGGGCAATGCTAAACTAGGTACTGGCTATTATTACTAATATGGGGGCAATGTTACTGGCTATTATTACTATGTGGGGGCAATGTTACTGGCTATTATTACTAATGTGGGGGCAATGTTACTGGCTATTATTACTATGTGGGGGCAATGTTACTGGCTATTATTACTAATGTGGGGGCAATGTTACTGGCTATTATTACTAATGTGGGGGCAATGTTACTGGCTATTATTACTATGTGGGGGTAATGTTACTGGCTATTACTAATGTGGGGGCAATGTTGCTGGCTATTACTAATGTGGGGGCAATGTTACTGGCTATTACGAATGTGGGGGTGGTGTTATGGTGATGACGAGTGGGGGGCAATGGTGGACATTACAGTGATGAGTGGGGGCAATGGTGGACATAAAATATTTTACTACATCTTAAGTATGAAAAGAAAGATCACCTGGATAATGGAACAGGAAAGGAGAATTGGCTCAATGTTGGATAGACTTACTCAGTTTAACGCAATCTGGGAACCATGGATAAAGTACTTAGGGATCTCGCACCCCATAAAGGGGTGATAACATAACTTACTGTAGGCTGATGTACACACCTGGCAGGTAGGATCTCTGTCTCTCTACCCTCTCACCCCTACCCTCTTTTTCGTTCCCTCTCTTTCTCACATTCCTCTTTTCCTTCTCTTCTACTTTTCTTCTCTATGTTCTGGTTTTATGCTGTGCTATTGTTCAGGTTTTTTGTATAATCTGTTTTTGGGAAACGTTCTCCATATATATACACATGTTACGCCTCTATCATAGGGGTGGAGGAAGTTGAAGAGGGATTCTCCTCTCTTTTTCTCCCTCCCTCTCCCTCTCCCTTCATCGAACTTGTTATTTATTCTTTTAGTATTAGGTTCATTTAATCGGTCCAGATATCATGCACTTCGTACCAGAGGTACTTGAGAAGTTTTAAGTTTATGAAATGGAGGTACATCACGAAGTGGACTTCACAAAACTGTAATATTTATAATAACTTGCTAAGGGGGCGGGATGGTTTGGGGGAATTACTCTACCTCCCCGGGCACAGAGTGATCCCATTGGGGGTGTCAGTGGGGGTGGAGGGTGCCCTTCCCATCTCATTTCTATATATGTTGGACCAATAAGGTTTTGATTTATCCCAACTGCTGTAGACTAGGGACCCTAGATGGATTGATAGGAACTGCAGGATTTGGGGGAGGGTAGGGAGCTACCCCGGTTAGACTATATGGCTAATGGACAGAATTTACTCCCTTGTTGAACCTGTTTTCCTTTCATCGCAGATAGAATGTTATTTAGGTATGGTTGAGAAATGACGTAGTGATGACTTCAGCAAACGATGTCTCAATATTTAAGGATATGTAACAAAATGTATTGATTTCCTGATATGTTCTTTAAATTGTACTGACTTTATTCAGAAAATAAACTTAAACTTGAATGAAAAAAAAAAAATATTTTACTACAGTATTTGGTTCAGAATCTTTTTTTTCTAGATTGTCCTCCTTTAAAATTGGGTGTGTCTTATATGCCGGAGCGTCTTATACGGCGAAAAATATGGGTACATGCAGATTAGACATC
Organism: Rana kukunoris; assembly: GCA_029574335.1. Lineage (NCBI taxonomy): Eukaryota > Metazoa > Chordata > Amphibia > Anura > Ranidae > Rana > Rana kukunoris. The sequence continues at coordinate 465,476,023 of CM056051.1, read as the reverse complement.
ACTTATAAAGCCCTATTGACATATGAACCTGTTCCTATATTCAATAAAGGACAAAAACACTAACGCAGCTGATACCAACTTTTCCTATCTCAGCGCTTTGGTGATCAAATTTCCTCAACAAACACAGATACAAATATCAATATTAAACCAATGAATTTTCACATAATAAAACCTAGAACCTGTGCCTATGTAGACATTTTCCTGTGGGATGTATCTAATAGCAGTAAAAGTCAGCAACCAATGCTTACCGTTAGTGATAACACTGGGGTATCTTGGTCTCCCTCTTCAACTCCACAAGATAAATAAAGGTTGCGACCTACAATACTCAATGTAACTGGCCTTGTCTGTCCATTGAAAGGTGAAGAGATGTAGGCACCCATGTTTATCTTTGCTAAAAAAAAAAAAAGAAGAAAATCAATTAAAAATATGGACCGATGTGAATGTACAATGTATATGTAAAGTTCTGCGTAAATTGACAGCACTATATAAGTACCTAAAATAGCAATAACTGTAAATGAGAGCATACCTTCACTGGTACGGTTGTTCCCTTGTAAAAACAGAGCCACAAGGTGGGCATTTCCCTGGTGTTCCTGCAGCGTGAGACACTTTTGCCTGCTGTCCCGAATGAAATGTACCGTTGTGTTACTGTAGCGGAATTTCGGTGCGACTGCACATGTCTCATCTATGTTACTGATGGAAATGTCTTCTAAAAACAAAAACAAAAAGAGGAGCATGTTAGAAATGTGTTTTGTTTAATCAGTTCCTCAGATGTTAACCTATAACGACTGTATTTCATGAGTTAAAGCATTTATTACCCCAACAAATTCTTGATATGTGCCTGCTGTACCATGTACTTGTATGAGAAAGTATCCTGTTTTCTTTGTATTGCTTCCCTTGTGTGAAATCATTGATGTTTCTGCCAGTCCCTCTGCTTTCCTATTAAAAACTAACCACACTTAGGAGGAGAGCACACTGTGGTCAGTTCTCTAGCTATGCTGGGAACTCAGCCAGTTCTCAGACTTGTCCTGACACCCCCTGCTGCACAGCCATTCACCGGGAAGCTCGGGGTGCTGCTGCTTCCCACCCCCCCCCCCCCCCCCAAGCTCTTATGTAGCTGAGAACAGAAAGAATGTGATCATTTATAAAAAAATAAAAAAGTTTATTTTTTTTATATCTATACAACATTTTTTGCCTTTCATTTCTATTGTAAACGGAATGGGTTGTTTTACAAGGTGATTGTTTACAATTACTTTGGGAACTATTGGCAAGCATAAAAAATGAAATTGTGTAACAATATTTGACATGTTATTTAATTGTAGTTTTCCTTGAAATACTCTAAACCAGTCTTTTTCAATCCTTCTTTTTTTTTACATGGAGGAACCGTTGGTCTTAGGCCTCGTACACATGATCAAATCTGTCTGCTGGAAACGGTCGGCCCGACCGTCCCAGCAAACAGATTCGACCGTGTGTACGGGCGAGCCGACGGATTTGGCCACCCGACAGATTTCAAAGCATGCTTTGAAATCTGTCGGCTGGGAACCCGTCCGCCTGACATGTCTGCTGGTTAGTATGCTAACCAGCAGACATGTCTTCTCGCACACGCGCCGAATGATTTCGGCGCATGCGCGGAAGTGTTTTACTTCCTGGTGCGGTGACGTGGCGGCGTCAACGTCACCGCCACGTCATCGACACGTCAGCGCGCTGTCTGCTGGCGGGGATTTTGGTTTGCTCGTGTGTACACGCGAGCAAACCAAAATGCCAGCAGACAGATTTGTTCAAATCGGTCGGACAGACCGTTTTGAACAAATCGATTGCCTCGTGTGTACGAGGCCTTAGGGACCAAATAATAATTACTATATCTACAGTTCACAATACATTAGCCTGGTGGTCAGTGAAAATATTGGTTAAAATGCTTATTACATGGGTGGTTAGTGGGAAGAATGGTTCTTTCATTGGTGATCAGTGGAAAAAATTGTCACCATACAGATAGCTAAAAAGACGAGGCCTTAGGGACCAAATAATAATTACTATATCTACAGTTCACAATACATTAGCGTCATTGGTCACTTATGGGAAGAATGGTTCTGAGAAAAAATTGAAAGAAAAAAAGATCTGCTCATTGCTCAAGGAACCTCTAGCAAACTCTGGAATAACCCATGTAACCCTGGTGGAGAAAGGCTGCTCTAAACTCTACTCTATTTATGTAGACTGTTTTTGCTACATATTATGTGAATACACATATAAAAACAGCATACTTTAGATAATACAAAAGAATATAATTTTTAAAGGGAATCGTTAATGATTTTCATGTAGCACACATTTCGTGTACTTGTCATGTTTTATATGTTTGTTGTGCTATATTTTGATTATTGTAACTTATGTAACCATAGGTTTGTTAATTCTCATTCTGCGTATTTGGAAATGCGATGAGCATCCCTACCTGAGGACTGCTGAGACAAATACATTTTAGTCTTACATAATCATGCTGATAACAGTTAAAACACTCTTAAGCCTTGTACACACGATCAGTCCATCCGATGAGAACGGTCTGAAGGACCGTTGCCATAGGTTAACCGATGAAGCTGACTGATGGTCTGATGTGCCTACACACCATCAGTTCAAAAATCCGATCGTATCAGAACGCAGTGACGTAAAACACAACGACGTGCTGAAAAAAATGAAGTTCAATGCTTCCAAGCATGCGTCGACTTGATTCTGAGCATGCGTGGTTCGCCTACTAACCTACTAACGATCAGTTTTGACCTATGGGTTAGGAATCCATAGGTTAATTTTAAAGCAAGTTGGCTTTTTTTTTAACCTAAGGTTAAGTAACCTATGGGGCCCACACACGATCGGTTTTGACCGATTAAAACGGTCCATCAGACCGCTGTCCTCTGGATAACCTATCGTGTGTACGAGGCCTTATCCTCATTTCACTTCAATTTATTGATCATGTGAAAAGGAAAGAGAGTTTATTTTATCTGCACATGATTGGGTATTCAAAAAAAAAATTAAAAATACAGCTACAATTTATTTAGTGATTTTTGACTGCCATAGTAAATCAACCTCAAAGTCTACCTATCAATCAGGTCATACCATACATATAGAATTGCATTGAAAGAGAGAAGCAGCAAAGCACAGTCAATGTGTACCACTGCTAGTATTCCCCTTAAATAATTTTCCCTTTTAGGTCCCTTTCACACTGGGGCGTTTTTCAGGCGATACAGCGCTAAAAATAGCGCTGCTATACCGCCTGAAAAAATCGTGCCCTGAAGTCTTCAATGTGAAAGCCCGAAGGCTTTCACACTGAAGCGGTGCGCTAGCAGGACCGCTCCAAAAGTCCTGCTAGCCGCATCTTTGGAGCGGTATAGGAGCAGGGTGTTTACCGCTCCTTCCCATTGAAATCAATGAGAAACCATGGTACTACCGACTGCAATGCGCCTCTGCGGTATTAACCCGCATTGCGGGCGGTATTAACCCCTTTTTACGGCCGCTAGCGGGGGTAAATACCACACTGCTAGCGGCCGAATATCGCGGTAAATACGACGGTATAGCGCCCGCTAAAAATCGCCCTGCTATACCGCCACCGCACCTCCACTGCCCCATGTGAAAGGGGCCTAATAGATTTCAGTAGAATAAAGAAGATACTTTTACCACAAAATTTATCTCATATTGTATTGATTTTTTTTCTAGTCATATTAGTAGTAAAATATGTTATACCTCGTACGTACGACCATTTTTCTCGGCAGGAAAAAAACAAAGTTTTTCTCGACTTGATTACTCTCCAGCCTGACTTACATACACACGTTCATGCCAAAAAAAGTCAGACCAAAGCGCGGTGATGTACAACACTTATGACGGGACTATAAAGGGGAAGTTACTTTCAAAGGACACCACCCTTTGGGCTGCATACTTGATTCTGAGCATGCACGTTTTTTTCCCCCTTGGAAAAGCATACACACAACTGTTTTTCGAGATGAGAAAAAGACTGACGGGAAACGCAACGAGAAAAAAGAGAGCTGGTTCCAATTTTTTTGCGGGCAGTTTTTCGTCAAGAAAACTGCTAGGGAGCATACACACGACCGGTTTTCACAACCAATATAAAAAATGGCAGTTTTCTCGTTGTGAAAACCGGTCGTGTGTACAAGGCATTAGTATATCTGGCTATTTTTTTTTGTTAGTTTTTAATTACATGTACTAATTAGTCTATTAATTTAAGGTGTTAAGTAACTTACCCTCCACTAAGATGTAATTCAGCAGATCCTGGTCATCAAACAGGCACTCAAACGTTTTCTTTCCCGACACCCTTCCAATAATTACTACTAAGTTGATTGCTTTCTTTAAGGAAGGCATAGGCTTTCTTGGCTTTCTAATCTCCCGAGTTATACTAGATCTGCAGCTTGACTGAGAGGAAGTGCAACCTTTCCATTCAAAGTGGTTACTATCGACCTGTAAAATAATTTAAATTTGAGATTATTTTATTTTTTTATTTAAATGCTACATATTGTCTGTTTATATTAAGAAATTATCCGGAAAAATTATTTGGAATATATTATAATCTCAAAGAAAGTATTTTTTTTTTTTAATGATTCTTGTCTTATTTTTATAGTAGAATATCAGGCAAACAGTTAACTACACATCTCCAATGCATACATGTCAACTGTGTTAACTAATCATCAGTGTGATAATGCTCTCTTATTGTTCAATAAGGTGGCACAGGAAGCTGCCATACTTGGATCAACAAGTCGGGATGCCACCTTTCTCATTAGAAAGAGCCGTGTGAATCCCAAGAATGGATAACCAAAAATAACAATCATTGAACAGGTTGACAATCTCTCAACTTTGTATTTCAGTTGTATATTTAAATGTTTGCATGCTATTCCAGTTTTATGGATATTATAGAAAACAAGCACATGAAGTCATTGTAAAATAACATTATTTCAATTACAATTTACCTTAATTTCAGAGGAGAATTCTGAATAAAATTCTTCTTCACTAAACACAAAAAAGAAAAAAAAATTGTTATTGCACTGTAAGTGAACATGGGCAAAGTTACATAGTTTCATAGTGATGTTAAAATAGTATTAAATTGCTTGCAACAGTGATTTTCAATATATCTAGCTATCAATAATGTAAATAAATGTATTGAATATAAAATAAATGTATATAAATAATACATATATAAAGAGAGATAATATAAATAAAAAATATTCTATGAATTTATATTGCTGACCCTAACATTCATCTCAGCATAAATAATTTGTAATCATCAAATAATTTAGTGACCGTACCTGTAGCTGTCCATTGGGAGGTAATTTGTTTCAGGAACTACTGCCATTGTACTTTCTGTGGAGAGACAATGTGAAAAAATGCATTTACAATTTGCTGTTACATCAATGCCTTGTTACAGTACAAATAGATAAAGTAGCATTTCAAAAATATAAGGAAAAAAAAAAGTCATACCTTGAGATATAGAAAATCTACAAATTAAGAGCTGTCACTTTCCTCCTCTATAAGAGGAATGCTATCGGATGCTTTGCCTTGGTGAATGTGTCTAAACACTTCCCTCCGGCTACTTTAATAGCCCATGAAGGCGTGGCTGAAAAATTCTTGAGCAATGTAGGATTTTCACATCCATCCCCTTGTATAAGACCTGCGCACAAAATAGAAATCCTATTGTTGTTTATTGATGAGCGTATGAGGATGTGACGACCACACTATATTTCATAATAGCCTGTGGGGCTTCCTCTATTTTTAATGGGAATATACTGCCGTTACAGGAAGTTTTACTACAAAAGTAAATATGCTGTTAATTGGTGAGTAGGAGACCAAAGTTAACATAATTTCACCAATTTCACTGAGATAAGTGAAATTTCCATTACTAAATACTAGCAATACTAAAAAGACACACTGTATTAAATATTTTTTGTAAAATACACTTTGTGGTCCATTTTGTTGAAAAAAAATAATGCAGGTATGTATTTTGGTACTTTGGCAGCCCATTTAAATGCATTGGCTTCCTTAAAGTGCATGTTACCCCCCAACATTACATTTTTACATTATATGTCTGTGTTATCCTGTTCATGTACGAAAGCCTATCCTGTTCTCACTGTATTGCTTGATTTTGGTGATCTTGCCAGTCCCGCTGCCTTCCTATTTTAAACTGTCCACCCTAGGCACAGAAGCACCAGTGTGGTCAATTTTATTCTGCATCCTTTGCCTGTGTGTCCTCCACTGTGGGGACGCTCATTGTTTAGTGTTAGGACCACAAATTACAGGGTGCCTTGGTGCGTTTGCAAATGCATGCGGACAAAACCCCTGTTTTTAACACATACTGTTAGACAGGTTAATTTGGTTGTTCTGCAGGCTGGTCGGTAAGGAGGCTTGGTTTTTCCGTGGACATTCCCCAGGTTTTGTTGTTATCTGACTTCCTATTTCAAACTGTCCACCCTAGGCACAGAAGCACCAGTGTGGTCAATTTTATTCTTTGCATTCTACTTGGGACCATGGCTTGTGTGTCCTCCAGTGGTCAGACTTGTGCTGACACTCCCCACTGCTCAGCTCTTTACTGGGAAGATCAGTGTACTGCTGTTTCTCTGCCTCCTGCTGACAATCCCCCCAAAGTCTCAAGTCTCCACCCCCTGCTCTCTATGCCCAGGGTCTTGGCAATCTTCTTATAACCTATGTCATCTTTATGTAGAGCAACAATTCATTTTTTCAGATTCTCAGAGAGTTCTTTGACATAAGGTGCCATGTTGAACATCCAGTGACCAGTAGGAGAGAGTGAAAGCGATAACACCAAATTTAACACACCTGCTCCCCATTCACACTTGAGAAAATCGCTAATTGGGCCCGATTTGGACATTTTTACTTAGGGGTGTACTCACTTTTGTTGCCAGTGGTTCAGACATTAATGGCTGTGTGTTGAGTTATTTTGAGGGGACAGCAAATTTACACTGTTAGGCCTTGTACACACGAGGAGACATGTCCGATGAAACCGGTCCGCGGACCATTTTCATCGGACATGTCTCCAGGGATATTTTGGTCTGATGTGTGTACACACCATTAGACCAAAATCCCTGCGGACAGAGAACACGGTGACGTAGAAGACACAGACGTGCTCAAACACGGAAGTTCAATGCTTCCACACATGCGTCAAATCATTTTGACGCATGCGCGGGATTTCGGTCCGATGGACCATTGGACAGGTTTCAAGCGGACAAGTTTCTAAGAATGAGAGAAGTGTACCGCTCCATAAAACAAATAATCCCTGTTGCTTCTGTCCCAAACAAACCAAGAGGGTGCTGGCTGTGCACAATTGGCATGGGATGAAGGAAAAAATCCTGGATTGCCGCACTCCTCGGAAAACAATGTCTTTATTTAAGCATAAGCAAACAATAAAATTTCAATAGAAAAAAAAAAAAACAGCCAAAATGCATGCAGTCAAAAACGGTGAGTGGACAAGGAGAAAAGGGCTGACATGTTTCACATCATGTGATGCTTACTCGTAGCTAGTGAACAAATGACCAAAATGTGTTTAAATGGAGGAGGGAATGAGGTGAAATGGGGCGTTTCACCAATCGTTTCCAGGTGATCATTAGTCAAAGGAACACTAATATCCTTGATGTATCACACATGTGGTGCTCCTGTATGTGGGGTTGAAAAAGTTTTGTGAATGAAAAATATCTAGTTTCTCAATCTCTTGATAATAAACCAAACAAGAGAAAGGGAAAAAAAAAGGAAAAAGGAAAAACCCCATGTGTGAGACACATATATATCATAATCAGTGTGAAAAAGGAACAAATAGAACAAAACAAATGTTAATCAGATGGTGTGACGTTATGAAAGAGTTGTAAAATAGACATATGTGGCTATAGAATAAAATAGGCAATAGATAAAGAATGTGAGAATTCTGAAGACTGCAGCCTTTAGTATGTCTAAAAACAAGCAAGATTTATATGTATAAAAATATGATGTTTTGATTAAAATGGAATATATGTAGTTATGATACAATGCACTATATCACTGGGGTTTTCTGGTTTGTATGTCGTTATTGGACATAAATAATCCTTGTAATGTTTACATAAAAAGAAAAAGGAAAAAGGGGAGCAATATGTATGCTCCGAAGAAACCTCTTTTTTTTTTTTGTTTGCTTAGAAACTTTTGTCCGCTGGAAACCTGTCTGCTAGGCTGTACAGACGATCGAACATGTCCGCTGAAACTGGTCTGCGGACCAGTTTCAGCGGACATGTCTCCTCGTGTGTATGCGGTCTTATACAAGCTGTACACTCACTACTTTACATTGTAGCAAAGTTCAATTTCTTCCGTGTTGTCACATGAAAATATATAATAAAATATTTACAAAAATGTGAGAGGTGTACTCACTTTTGTGAGATACTGTATATATTTTAATTGTAATTTTTATCAATTTACAAACTGAAAAGTGAGCAAACAGAAGAAAAATAGAAATTTAAATAATATTTAGTGAAACTTCCCTTTGGCTTCAAACCAGCATTAATTATTAGGCCTCGTACACACGACTGAGGAACTCGTCGTAAAAGACACATCGTTTTCCTCGACGAGTTCCTTTTTAGGCTTGTTGAGAAACTTGACAAGCTTTCTTTGCGTACACACTGTCAAGACAAAATCTCTTTGTTCTTAAACGCAGTGACGTTCAACACGTACGACGACACTAAAAAAGGGGAAGTTCAATTCCATTGGCACCACCCTTGGGGTTGCTTTTGCTAATCTTGTGTTGCCGCGTGTTAGTAAAAGTTTGGTGAGTGACGATTCCCGCTTTTCAGTCTTTGTGCTTTCAGATCGTTTTCTGCCGTTCAGTTTGTGCTTGTGGGTTTGTATCTTGTCTTTCAGGGCATGTGGTCAGGTCGTATTTGATCACAGAGCGTTCCTGTCCGCTCGTTTCTGGTTTTCAGGTCGTTCTTCATAGGACTTTCTGTTCTTCAGTGAGGTCTGTTTATTGCGTTCTTTCTGATTACTCGTTCGTTTCTAGCCATGTTACAGGCACCTGCTCGTCGTCGAGTTTGTGTTATGCAGTTGATGTGTGTTGGTCTTCTTGTTTTAGACCTAGACGAGTCCATGACCAGGGTGAGGAGGCGTTCATGAACCAAGCATCGGTTGCTCCGTAGGAACCAATTCTCTCATATGCCTTAGCTGCGGGAGATCCAGGAGAATAATCCTAGGGATGAGCCGAACATACCCGCGTTCGGTTCGCACCAGAACCGTCGAACAGACCGACCGTTCACGCGAACATTTAGAACCCCATTGAAGTCTATGGGACTCGAACGTTCGAATTCAAAAACGCTCATTTTAAAGACCAATATTCAAGTTATTGTTGGAAAACGTCTTTGAGAACCCTGGTCTTGCCCCAGGGAACATGTATCAATGAAAAAAAGTTTAAAAAACAGTTGTTTTTACAGGAGCAGGACTCCTAAAAAAGTGACCGTTTTTAAAACTTTTTTTCATTGATACATGTTCCCTCGGGCAAGACCCGGGTTCTCAAAGACGTTTTCACAGGCAAGCTATAGACACCCAGCAGGTACAATATTTAAAGGAATTTTTTTTTTTTTTTTTTATTTAAGCATCATTAAAATCACTGCTGGGTGTCTATACGTGTACCTGCTGGGTGTCTATACGTGTGATAACGTCTTTAAATAGCACAATCACCTGCCTGCCAGTAAATTAGGAAGAACTGATCTATCTAAGCTATACAGTGTATAAATATATGTACAACTCCTAGGGATGTATTTATATTCTCTACACACTGTAAATTAAGCTAAACTGACTAGCCTGCCTGCCTGCTCTATCTAGCTATATAAAAAGACAATCTCTCTGTCTCTCTGACTGCTCTCATTAACAAGCCGGAACACACTACACGATGCCGCCCAGCAGGCGACCTTATATAGTGTGGGGCGTGTCTTAAAGCCCTGAGCCATAATTGGCCAAAGCCACCCAGGCTTTGGCCAATTATGGCTCTTCGTTTTTTGCGCGCTGTGATTGGCCAAGCATGCGGGACATACAGCATGCTTGGCCAATCATCAGCGTGCAATGCGCAGTGAATTATGGGCCGTTTTGCGTTACTCGAATTTGGCGCGAACGACCGCTTTTGTTCGAATTTCGTCACATGTACGAACAGACAATGTTCGAGTCGAACATACGTTCGTATCGAACGCGAAACTCATCCCTACTGATGACTACAGGAATTTCCTGAGGATGTTTGACCCTGTTTTCCAGCACCTCTTGGCCTTGGTGTCGCCATATATCACCAGGCAGGACACCGTTATGCGGGACGGCATCAGCGCTGAGCAGAGGCTAGTTGCCACATTACGCTATCTGGCAACTGGGAGAAGCCTTCAGGACTTGAAGTTCACGACGGGCATCTCCCCCCAGGCTCTGGGCCTCATAATTCCAGATACCTGTTCTGCTATAATCCAGGTTCTGCAGGACGACTATATGAGGGTAAGTTTTCTCCTTTATTATCACATTTAATGTATTTAATATATGCCAATGTATTGTAGTTATTTCCTCCTTCCATAATTACTATGTTTGTAATATGCTGTGAATGTCCCCTTTGCCCCCATGCATTCTGTAAGCTCTTAATGCCCCTTTTTTGGCCTACATGCCTATTTCCCTTCACTTACCTCCCCAGAATTCTATCCTGGGCCCAAACACACCTAGCCTAGTCCCTTCCCAATGTATTTTGCAAGATCCATTGTAATGCTTTATCCCTCCCCTCCTAAAATGTGTTTTAAGGTATAGCTTCACCCTTTTTTTATTTATTTCTTATTTTAGAGATCCCAAACTCATCTAGCCCCCCCCCCCCCCCCAAATGTGTTTTAAAGTATAGCTTCACTCTTTTTTTTTTCTTTTTTTTAGGTTTCCCAAACTCATCTAGCACCCCCCCCCCCTAAAATGTTGACAATGGTCCATCAGAGGGGGTGAGGAATGTGATAATTGGGCCTTATATTTTTGGTGTAAAATGCTCATTAAAATAAATGGTAGAATGATGTTGGCCAATAATGTTTTTGTATAACCTGCTTGCAATGTTATGTGCAAAAGTATTATTTTTTTTGGTTTAATTCCACAGCTTCTGTCCACACCACAGGAATGGCAGACTGTGGCATCGGAGTTTGCTATGCGGCGGAAATTCCCCAACTGCGGTGGAGCCATTGACGGGAAGCACATCCGCATCATGCCACCACCCCATTCTGGTTCCCAATTCTACAACTACAAGGGGTTTAATAACATTGTGCTGATGGCGGTGGTGTCAGCACAGTACGAATTCCTCTATGTGGATGTGGGGAAGAACGGCCGCATGTCGGATGGGGGAGCCTTCAGGCAGACAGAGTTTGCACTTCATCTCCAGAGCGATGACCTTGCATTGCCATTCGTGTATCTGGCTGATAAAGTACACTTAGCACAAACATATTTGAGGGCAAAAATAGGAATATTAAACGTTGCTTGGAAGTGGAGTACAAGTGTCTGTTTGGGCAGTTACAAGCAGAAGACATGTTTTTTGGCAAACTCTATTCTTGAATACTCACCTTTTTGGGACATGTAAACACATGTAAAGACCCAAAAAATGCACAGGAGCTCCTGTGTAGGTCACCCTAAAAAGGTTGTTCTGGTGGCACACACTAGTGCTCTTGAGTGCAGATTTGGAAAAAGCTGTGGAGTGTCCTCTCCTTTAGACTGATCTAATTTTGTTTTGAATTATAGTTACAAACACATCAGCTAGACACATATTTAAAGATATTTTTGTAATATAATCAAGCCTAGATAAATTAAGTTAACCCTGTACCTTCTGAAAACATCGTATGTAGTGGACGAACAGATGTGTCTGAAATAACCGTTATTTTCGAAGGTCCTATATGCAAAAGCATCAACATGATGCAACATGCAAGTTCTGAAAAACAATAATGATATAGGGACACAGGAGAAGTACTTACTTTTTCCAAGCATTCTCTTAATGCTCCTTAATTGTTCCGGCTCCCTCAGTTTGAGGTCTGATCGCCTCTTTCTGAGCTGTTCCTTTGATCGTTTCACCCCAAAATGACAATCCAGACTTCTTTGCCCTTTGTTCATAATTTTGCATAATTTTGGCCTTCCTTAAATTAGGGTGGGTATAGGGCCCATGCTTGGCGTCGTAATCCGACTTTTGTAAGATGTCCACCATTTCCGCCATTTCCGCGTAGGACATGTTAGATACCTTATATCTGCTCCGTGTTTCTAACGTTTCCTCAATAGGCTCCGGCTTGTTGTGTCGTCGTTAGACGAATTTATAAGTACAGACACCTGCTCATCTGATTCCGCCACGTCGTCTTTTCTGGATGATCTAGGCTGAATTGGAGACACCTGCTCATGTGATACCTCCACGCTTTTCTGGATGATCTAGGCCTCATTACAGACACCCCTAATAGGGAACGTAACAGGGATTAAATTTATAGGAATAGTACACCACTCATATCTGGTGGCACAGTACACTGCACGGCGCACGTGCAGTGCCCCAAATTGGAAGTAGGAGGAAGGAGGACTAACCAACCATCTTTTTCCATCTCCCGGTTCCTAAAATCAATTACATAGACCGGCCCCTGATAGGGGATGTAACAGGGATTAAACTGATAGGAATAGTACTACTTAAACACACCACTCATATCTGGTGGAACAGTACATTGCAAGCCATACGCGCAGTGCCCCAAATTGGAAGTAAGAGGACTGACCAAGCATCTTATTCCATCTCCCGGTTCCTAAAATCTATTCCATAAACCGACCCCTGATAGGGGACAAAACAGAAATTAAACTGTTAAGAACAGATTTTTTTTTATTTAAAAAAAAAAGAGGACAGCCTCTGCAGAGCTGGGTATTTTTTGGCCGCGTTACTAAAGGCTCATGCACAATGGCTGTAGGCTCATGCGTCCTTTTGCGGAGGTGACAAACCTGGTCAGTCAAATCCAAGGCAACATCATTAACCTCATCCCATATGCGTTTTTTCTGGAGCATGCCCTGTGAAGAGTGCTGGATCAGGCTGTAGATGAGCATAAAGAGGAAGAGTTGTGGTCACCATCACCACCAGAAGCATTGTCGTCGTCGATTGCTGGACCTGCGGCAATGCAGAGAGAGGAGTCTGAAGAAGAGGAGTCAGAGGGTCAAGGTGGCTTTGAGGAGGTGAAAGACCAACCACAGCGTCCCAGGGGGCATGTTGTCACCTTTCCCCTTGGTGTTGTACGTGGCTGGGTGGAGAAAGAGACATTCAATGACTGTCAGGTCACCTTTGGCCAGGTGACAAGTGCACCCCGTTAGGGTCAGGGATGCACCACAGGGTAGTGAACCCTATAGCCGACTGCTGCTATCAGAGAGAAAGCATGAACCCAAGATCGCCCAGGGCGCGTCTAAGACCCAGCTTTGTGTTCACTAGAGCCTCTAGTGGTGAGGATGGCCTTCGCCGCAGCTGGATACAGGTCGCGACCCCTGGGATCCCCTTGGTCACACTCCGCAGAGAAAGAGGGAAAGCAGCAAGCAGGACAAACGGTAATGATGGGTAAGCTGAGGTCAGGGCAACAGGCAGACAGGGGTAACCGAGGGACAGGCAAAAGGTCAGGGGCACAGGCAAACAGGAGAAGTCAGGGACGAGCCAAAAACGGTACACAGGAAGAGCAGTCCTGTAGTGCAACAGTTAATATAGACTTCCTGGGATGGCCTGGGTGGGCCCATACAGGAAGAAGAGGAAATAAGAAGGTAACCAGAACAGGGTCAGGCCTTAATGGACAGATGGAGACTGGTAAGCTGCCAGACTATTGCATATCCATGACAATGACGTCAGTGAGGACAAGGAACGGGACTTGGCTAGCTTGGTATCCAACCTTGTGCAAATGGGAAGTTTGCGGTTGTGCAAATGGACTGTTTGCGGTTGTTAACGGTGCGTTAAACGGGGAGTTTGGTCTGTCACTATGAAGCGGGCGTAACCCTTACACTACCTGATCGATACAACATCATACCTGATGTTTTAAAGCATGTTATTACAAACAATTTAGGATAGAATGTTAGGTGATTTTTGGATTAAAACCCGACTCTGCGTCAACTACGTAATTTTCCATGGGAGTTTTGCCATGGATCCCCCTCCGGCATGCCACAGTCCAGGTGTTAGTCCCCTTGAAACAACTTTTCCACCACTATTGTGGCCAGAAAGAGTCCATGTGGGTTTTAAAATTTGCCTGCCTATTGAAGTCTATGGTGGTTCGCCCGTTTGCAAACATTTGCGGAAATTCGTGTTCACCGTTCGCGAAAGGAAAATTTTATGTTCAGAACATCTCTATATAGGGATAAAGATTACTAGAGTTTATAGACTGTGATTGACATTAGTATATTTGTCTTTGGTTTTGTCTGGCAGAAAATATAAATCCATTCAATGAAAAGGAGTTCCTGGCGGAATTCATTGATAGGCTAAGGGAGCAGCCAGTTCTTTGGGCGACAACCACAGAAATAAAGAATTAAGGACAGCAGCACTGAACAGCCTGCTCCCATTTGTGCACACAAAAATGCCCCATGTAACAGCTGAACAGCTGGAGACTAAAATTGGGACCTTGAGAAGCACATACAGGAATGCGTGCAACACGGTACTGGCTTCTCAGAGGTCTGGAGCAGCAGCAGGGAGGCTATATGTCCCGAAGTTGTTGTACTACAGCAGAATGTCCTTTCTGGATGACTACCTTGAAATAAGGGATTCACTTTCCAGCCTTCCCCCAGACAACCCTCCAGAAAAAGCACTAGACTTCCCTCCAGCCTTCCCTGCAGCCTTCCCTCCACCCAAGCCTCCAGCCTTCCCTGCTTTCAAGCTGATCCTTCTCAAGGTGAGCCCTCTCATGAGCAAGATGAGCCTTCCATCCTGGAGGAAGACCCGGTCTAGTATAGTATTTTAAATGTATTTTTATGGGGAAAAAAATGATGGAAAATAGATGTTAATATGTAAAAAATATCTAATGTTTGATCTAAAAGTGTTTTTCATATCAATAGTCAGCAGTGGCCGAAAAAGTTGGGGAGAAAAGAATGCAAACTGCTGGGGTCAGAATGATTGTCTTTTCTATTTATTTTTAAAAAATTGGCAACAGTCATGAGCTGAAAATTGTGTGTGATTTTTGAACCCAAATCTCAAACTGTCCCTTTTTTAAAAACAGGAGGACATCAGCCAGGATGAGGGTCTGGAAAGTGTCAGGCAGGAGGAGAGCAGGATGAGTGGCACAGAGAAGGTGGCAAGAGTGAGTGGCACAGAGGAGGTGGCAGGAGTGAGTGGCACAGAGTAGGTGGCAGGGCCAAGTGGCAGCACAAGGTGCCAGGTGCCTCCCATCCGCCCTTCTACAAGAAGGGCCAGGAGGGATATGAGGGTGAGCGAGGCAGCACTGGCCCTGATTAGAGAGGCACAGGCCACCCTCCAGCAGCCAACCACCCCTGAAGAGGGCTATGGCACCCTCGTAATGGCCAAAATGAGCCAAATGACCGAGGACCAACGCCTCATATTTGAGCCACTACTAGAAAGTTTGGTGAATAAGGGGGTGAGGGGGCTACTTACTGAGGACACGGTCATTTGTAGCCACGGCCATCCTCCACCACCAGCTTATTCTCAACCTCACCCTCCTCCACCTTCTTCTCCTCCTCCTTCTTCTCAACCTCCTCCTCCTTCTTCTCAACCTCCTCCTCCTTCTCCTCCACCTTCTTCTCCTCCTCCTTCTTCTCCTCCTCCTTTTTCTCCTCCACCTTCTTCTCTTCCTTCTTCTCTTCCTCCTTCTCCTCCTCCTTCTTCTCGTCCACCTTCTTCTCCTTCACCTTCTTCTCCTCCTCCTGGCACGAGTACACCTCCAAAGGCACAGGCTCCAGCCAAGCGGAGAAGGTAGGGTGCAGATAAGGCTGCGGAGAAAGTTGCTGAGCAGGCTGCAGAGAAGGCAGCAAGGAAGGCTGCAGGGAAGGCTACCAGGAAGACCAGGAAGTGACAGCCTTGCTTCAAGGTGGTCTGACAGAAGGCAGCCTGCTGTAGTACCACAACCTTGGGACATATATCTGACCTGCTGCTGTTCCTGATCTCTGGGAGTCCAGGACCAGATTGGGCTCCCTCCTGTATGTGCCTCTCAATGTCCCAATTTTAGTGTCCACACACAAGTGCACAAATGGCAGCAGGTTCTTCAGTGCTGCCTTGTATTTATTTTATTTATATTCTTTACCAGAATGAATGGTTATTTTTTGTTTACAGTTCATACTTGTCTATGTTTTCCTCAAACCAAAAATGTAGCTCGTGAGTAGGTAGGTTAACTTTAATAAAACTACAAAAGGTCTAATTATAAAGGGACAGATCAGATAAGACCAAACACTAATGTTACAATGGTGGTAACTTGACAACCAAAAAAAACCCCAAAAAACATGGAGATGACTAGAAATTAAACAATAATTAAATAAGAATTACAAAAGAAGATTTGTATTTGAAAAAAAAAAAAAAATGTCAGGCTAGATAAATGATTTCAAAATATTCATGCGATCATCATGAAAAATGTTAGAAAAAGTCAGGCCGCGTACACACGTACGAGAACCTCGTCGGGCTAAACTCATCGTTCCGCCTGACGAGGTTCTCGGGGGGCCGTCGAGTTCGTCGACCAGGCTGTCGAAAAAGGCGTCGAGCCATTAGTCCCGATGGCCCATCGAGCAAATAGAGAACCTGCTCTCTATTTTGGCTCGACGTCTCGCTCGTCAGTTTGCTCGGCGAAAACGTACACACGATCGAGATTCTCGGCAGAATATGGATCCCAGCGAGTATCTCGCTGGATTCTGCCGAGAAGCTCGGTCGTGTGTACGCCGCCTCAGTGTGAATATCAGCTGCAAAAGAAGAACATTATTTCTCATGTTTGTCCCATTCTAAAGATGATTTAAATGCGCAGCATTTAAACAATGCCATAATTCTTGCAGCATGATAAATGTGCTATCTCCATTACGAACGCTACTTTTACCGAAGGTGCGCTCCCATCTCATACCTTATTCTGAGCATGCGTGGGTTTCTAAGCATACACACGAACATGTTTCTCGTCGAAAACCAGCCCGAAGAGGAACGCGACAAAGAAATTGAGACTCCCGACGACGAAAAAGAGATCTTGTTCTTTTTTTTTCTCATCGAGTTCATCGACAGTTTTCTCGATGAAAAACATAGACACGATCGCTTTCCTCGGCAAAAAAGCTCTCCCACCAAGTTTCTTGATGGATTCTGTCGAGGAAAACGGTTGTGTGTACGAGTATGATTAACCAATTATACCAATTATACCAAGCAGGGGGTAATCATCAATTCCAGACAATGGAACGCTTTACCAACCAATATTCGGTTGGAGGAGAACCACCTAGCATTCAGGAGAAAGATCAAGACTCATCTCTTTTGATACCAAAGGAGACAGGAACAACAAGCGCCCAGAGGCGATTCAGTTCGCATGTGCCTCGCTATATAAGTTTTCATTCATTCATTCATTCATATGTAGGTTTAAACAGAAATAGCTGTGTAGGAGGCTTAAAACTGGGTGGAGAACAACCAAACTCTGCTACAAAGGTGAGGTCATACACCATGGTAAGACTGAGCACAGCAACAAGACACAAGGCAGTTATATTGCATCAACAAGGTCCCTCCCAGGCAAAGATATCAAAGCAGACTGGGGTTTCAAGATCTGCTGTTCGAGCTCTTTTAAATAAGCACTGCACTTCTCTGGACTGATGTGCCAACATTTAAAATATTTGGCTGTAGCAGGAGTGTGAGCGTTACAATAATAAGTGTCTGAAACCACACGGTGAAGTATGGTGGAGGTTCCTTGCAAGTTTGAGGCTGCATTTCTGAAAATGGAGTTGGAGATTTGGTTGGGATCAATGGTGTCCTCAATGCTAAGAAATACAGGCAGATACTTATATATCATGACATACCATCAAGGAGCCGTATAATTGGTCCTAAATTTATTTTGTAGCAGGACAACAACCCCAAACATACAGCCAATGTCATTAAGAACTATCAGTGTATCAGTGTAAAGAACAAAGAGTCCTGGAAGTGATGGTTTGGCTCCCACAGAGCCCTGATCCCAACAACTGTAAATCTGTCTAAGATTACATGAAAAGACCTGAGGATTTGAGGCAGCTCACATCCACAGAAGATCTGTGGTTAGTTCTTCAAGATGTTTGGAACAGCCTACCTGCTGAGTTCTTTCAAAAACTGTGTGCAAGTGTACCTAGAAGAATTGATGCTGTTCTGAAGGCAAAGGGTGGTCACACCAAATATTGATTGGTTTGGATTTCTCTTCTATGCATTCACTTTCCATTTTGTTAATTGCTAAAAATAAAACTAATACCACTTCTATTTCTGAAAGCATTCTTAATTGACAGCATTTTTCACACCTGTCTAAAAGGTTTGCACAGTAAAGCAATGCACTACTTTTTGTGTACTATTCATGTAAATGGACATGTTATACAGGGTGTCCCTGTGGCCTCTGCTGGTTGAATGCCTCATGATTACTTGATATTTCATATCACAATATTTAATTTGATAATTCACATGTGTAGAATGTGCTCTAGGGTGTGTTGATTAATCATTAAGCCTCGTACACACGGGCGGTTTTCCAGATGGGAAAACTGAGAGGAGATCTTTTGACCGGGAATCCCGGCTGTGTGTATGCAATGGGAAAACTGCCCAAAAACCGTTGGACAAAAAAAGAGAACCAGCTCTCCCCCCAAAGAAAATCCCCCCCCCCCAGGAAAACGGATGGACTTTTGCCTGGCGGTCTTTGGCAGTTTTCCTATGGAAAAAGCTGCGATGGAGCATACACACGGCCGGGATTCGATCCGACCAAAGCTCCAACGCAGTTTTCCTGTTAGGAAAACCTCTCGTGTGTAGGGGGAAAGCTTTCCCGTCGGAAATCCCGCACGTGTGTCCGGGGCATACGTTTAAAAGTCCAAGTGAACCGTCTTGGTGTTTATTACGTGTTCATGCGCTATTTCTTAATTTTCTTTTATGATGTCGCCCCTGCGTGGGCAAACCATGGCTTGTTATAACTTTTGAAAATCCAATAAAATATTGAAAAAGAAAGTCCAAGTGAAACATGAACCAAAGACTTCCTTGTTCTCAGACTCTGGTTTTCTCTGTGGAGATGACTGCATCGGATATTGTTATAAACGTAACAAGACAAATAAGGTAAAAGTGAAGTCTAAAAGCAACACCCATACACTGATTCATACTCAGCAACCTGTGAAATTTCACCATAAGCAGGAAGGAAATAGAGGCAGATAAAGCTTAGTAGGATGATTCAGTTTACCAGTATCTGCAATATCCATGGAGTGCAAAACACCCTGTCAAGGAGAAGAGAGGGATGGGTTATGTAGTCCTACTACAGTGTTTTGTAGTTTTAACACACTTCCTGTCCTAGGGTGGTAACACTGCTCAGATGGTAAGCTGTAATACTGTATAATAATATTTTGTTTTTGGGTTTAGATATACTTTTTTTTTTTATATATTCAAGAAGGTTTTTCTTTAAAACTTTATTGTTTTTGTTATGGATGCAACATGTCCCATTTATCATGATTTTAATTTATTTTGGGGCGACACCTTCTTTTTGGACAGGAAGTGTGAAAGAATCTCTTCAACAGGAAATAAAACATGACTTAAAAGAGAAGTATGGCTAAAGTTCCTTTGGTCATACTTCCCTTGTGGGTCACTGGAGGGCACTTACTCCTGTGACCCAGAATTAGCCGACAACGGGCTGAAGCTCTTAGCTGACATCACAGGAGGAGCAGAGTAGAGAGTGGCGACTGACATTCACCTTCTTTACTCAGAGAGCTGATTGAGATGAGTTGATGGGGCACCCATAGAGGTGAGTATGAGTGCTTACTTATTTTTTTCATCCACACATCTTTCCTTTAAAGCTTCAGCCCCCATTATTTTTGGCTTTGAATAGAGTGGAGAAGAGTTGCACTTTCTGTCAGGCATTTATTTCTGTCTGTGGCACCTTAGGGGAGATTTTTCCTCAACTGTCCATGTGACAACCATACATAACAGGAAGACACAGTATAAACAAAAACATTGTCCGAGAAGAAAATCACCCAAATAGCAATAAAAACACAACTTTTAATATCGGAAATGGAGAAATTAAAATCCTGAACTGTCTGTAAAGCAGTATTAAAGCAGTATTAAAGCGGAGCTCCGCCTAAAAAAAATATAT
This sequence comes from Rana kukunoris, assembly GCA_029574335.1. Taxonomy (NCBI): domain Eukaryota; kingdom Metazoa; phylum Chordata; class Amphibia; order Anura; family Ranidae; genus Rana; species Rana kukunoris. The sequence continues at coordinate 465,455,789 of CM056051.1, read as the reverse complement.
CAAAAGACAGCAGCTACAAATACAGCAGCTGCTGACTTTTAATAAATGGAAACTTACCTGTCCAGGGTGCCCGCGATGTCAGCACTACCAATATAATTAAAAGCACTGGAAACTGACAAGAAGGGAGAGGGGCATAGGAGGACTGCCGCTGCAGAGCTGCCAACAATTTGTCCAGGTTTCAGGTGGACTGAAACCCAGACACAGGATTTAAAACCAGGACTGTCCGGGTGAATCCCATACAGGTGCAACCCTATTCAGTAGGGACTGGCCGAATTGCAAACCATCTATGGTTTCTCCTGTTTAAGAGAAGTCGATCTAATGATCAACTTCGGTGTAGCAGGAAAAAAAAATCTCGATCAACTGGCTGAAGCTGCAGCTGCTAATCAGTGTATTCTGATATCAAAGGAGTCCTGTTGTCAGGATACAATAGCACAATGGGGAGGATTTCTAATCCACCTCACTTGTGTGGATAAGGGGATTCCTTTTTTTTATTTGGCCTGCTGGCTGAACAAACAAAAAGGCCAATCTATGGGCAGCCTAAAGCCGTGTACACACGACCAGCGTGCCCTTTTAAGACGGCGCATGCAATGTTGAAGGTGTCACTCAGGGAAATTGCAAATATCTCAGAGACTGTGTAGGTCTCAGAGATACTGCAATCACCTACAGGTAAGCCTTAATCTAGGCTTACCTGTAGGTGTAAGTTCTTCCAAAGGGTTTATAACCACTTTAAAGCAGAACTTTAACCATACCAACTTGATAAAAAATATTCTTTAGTAAGGAACATACAGTGGGGATCGAAAGTTTGGGCACCCCAGGTATAAATTTGTATTAATGTGCATAACAAAGCCAAGGAAAGATGGAAAAATCTCCAAAAGGCATCAAATTACAGATTAGACATTCTTATAATATGTCAAAAATAGTTAGATTTTATTTCCATCATTTACACTTTTAAAATGATAGAAAACAAAAAAAATGGTGTCTGCAAAAGTGTTGGGCACCCTGCAAAGTTAATATCTTGTACTACCCCCTTTTGCAAGTATCACAGCTTGTAAATGCTTTTTGTAGCCAGCCAAGAGTCTTTCAATTCTTGTTTGAGGTATCTTTGCCTATTCTTCCTTACAAAAGTCTTCCAGTTCTTTGAGATTTCTGGGCTGTCTGTCACGCACTGCTCTTTAAGGTCTATCCATAGATTTTCAATTATGTTGAGGTCAGGAGATTGTGAAAGCCATGGCAAAATCTTCAGTTTACTCCTCTTGATGTAATCCCCCGTGGATTTTGAGGTATGTTTAGGATCATTATCCATTTGTAGAAGCCATCCTCTCTTTAACTTCAGCTTTTTCACAGATTTCATCAAGTTACCATCCAAAATTTGCTGAATTTTTATTAAATCCATTTTTCCTTCTACTCGTGAAATGTTCCCTGTGCCATTGGCTGCAATACAATCCTAAAGCATGATTGATCCACCCCATGCTTAACAGTTGGACAGAGGTTCTTTTCATTAAATTCTGTGCCCTTTCTTCTCCAAACGTACCTTTGCTCATTCCGGCCAAAAAGTTATATTTTAACCTCATCGGTCCACAGAACTTGTTTCCAAAAAGGCTTGTCTATATGTTGATTTGCAAAGTTCAAACGCTGAATTTTGAGGTGAAGACGTAGAAGAGGTTTTCTTCTGATGAAAACCATATTTGTGCAAGTATCTCTTTATAGTGAAATAGTGTACCACAACTCCAGTGTCTGCCAGATTTTTCTGGAGGGATCGTGCAGTCAAACGTGGGTTTTGAATTGCTTTTCTCACAATCCTGCGAGCTGTTCTGTCTGATATTGTTCTTGGTCTTCCAGATCTTGCTTTAACTTCCACTTTTCTTGATGACTGCCATTTCTTAATCTAAAAACACTTTGCTATCTTCTTATAGCCTTCCCCAACTTTGCAGTGGGGGCAGTGCATGCTATCAATTCTGCAGGGTGCCCAAACTTTTGCAGTCGCCATTTTTTAGTTTTCTGTAATTTTAAAAGTGTAAATGATGGAAATAAAATCCAACTTTTTTTTGACAAATTATAAGAATGTCTCATCTGTAATTTGATGCCTTTTGGAGATTTTTCCATCTTTCCTTGGCTTCGTTATGCAAATTAATACACATTTTTTACCTGGGGTGCCCAAACTTTCGATCCCCACTGTAAATTCCACATTAATAATTATACTACCAAACATGGTGTGTGCTGTAAATTGCTCCAGCATTGCTCCTGTGCTGGAGGCTGCCTTTTTGCCAAAGCCCAGAGTTCCTGAGCAGCAGTAAATCTTTAGTCTGTCAGCAGATCAGCCTTTAGTGGCTCTGTTTTTTAGCAGAATGCCAAGAATGGAGAGCAACTAAGCATGTGCAGAGCAGGGTGTAAACAGTATATGCACTTTTTTTTTTACGTTTTATATACCTGGCCCTGAAGTGATATAGCAGGACTTAGTGCGTTTGTTACCCCAACACGTTATATTCCTAATATGTGCCTGCTGTACCATGTACTTGTATAAAAAAGTATCCTGATCTCTTTGTATTGCTTCCTTTATGTGAAATCCCTGGTGTTCTCGTCAGTCCCTCTGCTTTTTAATTAAAAACCTGACCACACCTTAGTGCTATGCTAGGAACTTAGTGTGCTCTCCCTCAATGATCAACTTGTCCTGACACCTCCCACTGCACAGCCATTCACTGGGAAGCTCAGTGTTCTGCTACTTCTCCTCCTCCAGCTTTTATGCAGATGAGAATCTAGGTAATGTGATAAAAAAAAGGGGAAAAGGGTATTTATATGTATATCTTTTTTTATATTTATACAAAATTGTTTTGCCTTTCATTTCTATTTTAAACCGAATGATCGTTTACAATCACTTTAATTTTCTGACTAAAGTCCCACTTTAATAAACTAGTATTGCTCAAGACAAGAAAATCAGCACTTCTGTGAAAAATACCAGACTTCACTTCCTTTGGAAAAGGTTATTTTAGGTCTGCTTAAAATAGCTTTTAGTGTTCTGTGTAGTTGAGTAGGCATGGATAGTTTTATTACTATGGTGGAAGTATTGTTCAGTGTGTTTTCTCTTTGTTAAAGTTGCCTTAAAGTGATATTAAAGGCAATTTTAGTTTAAAAAAAGAACAAACATGTTATACTTACCTGCTCTGTGCAGTGATTTTGCACAAAGCAGCCCTGATCCTCCTCTTCTCAGGCCCCCTGCCAGTGCTTCTGGCTCTTTCTTCCTGCCAATTGCCCCTAGAGCAAGCAGCTTGCTATGGGGACACCCGAGCAGGCTCGCCCACCTCCTTCTCCCTCCTCATTTGCTCACTGGCTGTGATTGACAGACGAGGAGGAGGGGGGGAGAGTCCTCGGAGAGCCGCTGGAATGTAATGGGGATCAAGTAAGTATTTGGGGCTGGGGGGGCTGCACAGAGAATAATTTATACTTTCATACATAGAATGCATGAAGGTAAAAAACCTTGAGCCTTTACAACCACTTTAATTTTCTACCTAAAGCACAGCTTTCTCACTCTGCAGCAGGATTGGCTTAGCCACACTGGCGGCTCGCTGTTCTCAAAACTGCGACAGACACTTTTAACCAAAGTCTCATATTAACGGCTAAACTGTTTGAGTGGGTGTGAGGTGCCAAAGCTTACCAGTTCTCAGGTCTGACTCACACTTTAGCAATTTGTTCCATTATTTCACATGTTACCATGCTTTGCATTTAGTAGCCCATTCATTATGAATGGTCTATCAATGCTCTTCAATGGATCATAATTAAACTTTAATTCTTATTTAGCGAAATATCACATTGTACAAGTCATGAATTGCACTCTACTACACTGTGACCACTGTGCCATCAAACGCAGCCACTGTGCCATCAAACGCAGCCACTGTGCCCAAACACAGCCACTGTGCCCATCAAACGCAGCCACTGTGCCATCAAACGCAGCCACTGTGCCATCAAACGCAGCCACTGTGCCATCAAACGCAGCCACTGTGCCATCAAACGTGTAATAATATGTAAACCCAACATTTCATATTCCTGATATGTGCCTGTTGTACCATTTACTAGTATAAAAAAGTATCCTGCTCTCTTTATATTGCTTCCATTGTGTGAAATCCCTGGTGTTCCTGACAGTCTGCTTTCCTTTTGAAAACTGACCACACTAAGCAGAAGAGCACACCGTCGTCAGTTCTCTAGCTATGCTGGGAACTCAGCCTCCTCTCCTCCAATGATCAGACTTGTCCTGACATGCCCGCTCTGCGCAGCCATTCACTGGGTACGCCGGCGTACTGTTGTTTCTCCTCCGCCCAGCTCGTATGTAGCTGAAAACAAAGAAAATGTGATCACTTATAAAAAAAAAAAAAAAAGGTAAAAAAAGGTATTTATAATGTTTTTTTTTGATCTGTAAACAAATGTTTTGCCTTTCATTTCTATTTTAAACTGAATGTATTGTTTTACAAGGTGATCATTTACAATCGCTTTGAAGAGCCATTTTCAAATAATAGCATGATGTTTAGTACACATTTCTGCAATACATTTGTGTAAATTTGACTCTGATGCCACGTACACACAAGCGTTTTTTCCTTCGGAAAACAAAAACAATGGTTTTCCCGATGGAATTCCTCTCAAGCCTGCCTTGCATACACACGGTCACAAAAAAGTCCGGTGAACTTTTGACTGCCAAGAACGCGGTGACGTAAAAGACTACAACGAGCCGACAAAATTAATTTCTATGCTTCCGAGCGTGCATCGAATTGTTTCCAAGCATGCAAGTTTTTTTTCCCGTCGGAAAAGCATACAGACAAACGGTTTTCCCGGTAGGATTTTGTTCTCAAACCTGAATGATTGTTGGTCCTCCATAAACCTGACAGGTGGCTCCCCACTCTTCTCATTCTTTCCAAACACACAGGCACGGGGAGAAGAGCCTTTAGCTGAGTGGATTACATCTAGTAGCACCCATACAGGGGTTCTGAAGGGGGATCTCATAGTTGTGTGATAAGCTTTGTGTCATTCTGGGAGCATGTGAGTGCATAATGTGTAATTTTAGAAGTTTATTGCACTACTAGGGCATGTGCTTTGCTGGTCTGTTGTTTTTTTGTTTAGATTGTCCACAGTCCTTGCTTTGGCTATTCAAGGGATGGCTGCAAAGACCCTGATATAGTGAAGGCTGCAGCAATTTATGGGTACAGTGGCGGTGTATGATGAGCACATTGACTGCGTTTGATGGGCACAGTGGTTGCGTTTGATGGGCACAGTGGCTGCGTTTGATGGGCATAGTGGCTGTGTTTGATGGCACAGTGACGGCAATTGATGGGTACAGCGGCCTGAATTTGATGGACACAGTGGCTGTGTTTGATGGCACAGTGACGGCAATTGATGGGTACAGCGGCCTGAATTTGATGGGCACAGTGGCTGCGTTTGATATGCACAGTGGCTGTGTTTGATGGCACAGTGACAGCAATTGATGGGTACAGCGGCCTGAATTTGATGGGCACAGTGGCTGCGTTTGATGGGCACAGTGGCTGTGTTTGATTGCACAGAGGTGGCAATTGATGGGCAAAGTGGCTGCGTTTGATGGGCACAGTGGTTGCAATTGATGTGTTTTTTCAGTTTGTTTGTTTGTTTGTTCAGTGTGTTGTTGACAGACTCACCAAGTGAAAGAAAAAGAAAAGAAAAAAAGGAAATAAATCCAGCCACCCCATTTTAGAACATTGTAGAAGCTACAATATACCGTATTACATTTTCTTTCTTGGGTTTAGATATACTTTATGTCATGGACCATGAAATACTGAAATCCTAATTCATGTATTACAGATTTGATTCTGAACCCCAGCCAGGTCAACAGACTCATAAGTGATACTTATTGTCCATTGTGTGATAACCCTGTTTAAAGCCTTTCTATTATCAGTTAAGCCATGGCTCATGTGTGGATTATTCAGCGATTCCAGGGATATTCCTAGTCGGGGAATATTGGGGTGACATGGCTGTATATGGAAGACATGGCTGTATATGGAATACATGACTGTATATGGGGGACATGGCTGCATATGGGGGACATGGCTACATATGGAGGACATGGCTGTATATGGAGGACATGGCTGTATATGGAGGGACATGGCTGTATATGGGGGACATGGCTGCAATATGTGGGGGACATAGCTGCAATATGTGGGGGGACATAGGCTGCAATATGTGGGGGGACATGGCTGCAATATGTGGGGGACATGGCTGCATATGTGGGGGACATGGATGGAGGGACATGGCTGCATATGTGGGGGACATGGCTGCATATGTGGGGGGACATGGCTGCCTTTGGGGACACATTTAAAAAAAGTATCGGTATTCGGTATCGGCGACTACTTGGAAAAAAAGTATCGGTAGTTGTACTCGGTCCTAAAAAAGTGGTATCGGGACAACCCTACTATTTAATATTCAGAACTGCTATAAAATTATTATGATCCTCAAAAAAATGCATAATATGATAGTGTAGAAAACAATTTTTTTTTTATTTGGAATGCAACTGACCTTCCCTAAGGCGGCGTACACACGACCGAGAAACTCGTCGGGCGAAAAACACATCGTTTTCCCTGGCGAGTTCCTTGTTCGGCAGTCAAAAAACTTGTCGAGCCAAATTTTCCCATTGCCCATCGAGGAAATAGAGAACATGCTCTCTTTTTGGCTCGACGAGTTCCTCGACAGGTTTCTCGGCGAAAAGTGTACACACGACCGGTTTCCTCGGCAGAATGCGTCTCCCATCGAGTTTCTTGCTGAATTCAGCCAAGGAAACTGGTCGTGTGTACGCCGCCTAAAGAGAAAGAAAATCTGTAATGATAGAAGCGACAGAGACTATGGGACTGAGGTGAAATAAAAATGTTGAAAATTTAATTTTTTATTTTTTTTGCAGTCTGTGAAGCTACAGAAGTTTTTCAGAATTAATTAATTTTATACTTCCCTGTCCTTGTTCCCTTACTACTTCTGCTTTCAGGGGAACTCGTTCACGATTGAAGTATTTCGCTAATGACTACATAGAGTTGGTTAATAAGTTGGTTAATAAGTTGGATAATAAGGCATATAAAGTTGGCATGAAGAGAGTTTGAGCACTTAAAGGCACAACTTCTTACATCTTTTCCCAGCGAGACCATGGCAGAAAGTGAACAGAACTATTTTCAATATAAACTTGACCGTGGTTCCAACCCTTTACTACACAATAGAAAAAGCAGTTTGATTTCCTTTAATTCCTGTTTTTTCTAACATTTTCATTTTTGGGTTCAGGTCGGGTTCACACTGGTACGAAAAACGATCCGACAATGTCAACTTATGTCGCATGACGTGTGAAAAGCAATGGTCCCCTATAGGAGCCGTCTTAACTGGTCCAACGCATGTCGATCCGACTTTAAAAATGCTCCCTGCACTACTTCGGTTCGACTTTGATCCTACTTCAGCCCATTGAACATCACCAGTGTTGTAAGTAACGGAGTTACAATAAAGGCAGTTACCTAATGCAGCCCCTTTTGAGGGTAACAAGTAATCTACCTGATTACTCTTCCCCTCACGGTAACGTAGTTCCCATTACTTGGGCGGCATTACCGCAATTACATCTACCGCCACTAGATGGCAGCAGAGTAATTGCTTCTGCCTGCGCTGTGAACATAAATATGGGTGGACCTCTGCTTTAGAATCATGTGACCGCTGTGATGGCCTGTCACAGCGGTCTGAAAACTCCCAATCTCAAGGAGCCCTGGATACAATGAGCCCCACCCGCCTCACACTGACATATCACCGGGGGAACAACTCACATCGATCACCCACACTGCGTGCGCAACCTGATCAATGATCCGGGGAACACATGGCCGGAACAAAATGTTCCACAGAACAAACGTTCCCTATACAACACAGTGTACACAGCGACATCTAGTGGTCAACATGGTAAGTGCAGGACACCTATACAGACCAACGATCAACAGGTTATTTTAGGTCAGTGATTTCATCTCTTCATCAGACAACAAAGAAAAATCTGACATCCCCATTCAAGATCCCTTGCATAAAGCTTATATAAGATAAATAAAATAATAAACAATAAACTATAGAAAATTCTAATAAAGCCTAATATAAGATTTTAAATTACAGACTCTGTAAACGTCAAGAGAATGTATATTATAAACATACATTTTAATCCAGCTTATAATTTGGATGTAATATGTAGCAGATGGATAAGGGTTTTAAATCCTATTCGCTGCACATACATGGTGGGAAGGATCCACCTAGGCTGGGATATACACGAGATCACCATTTGTTTCCGGTTTTCTTCTCTCAAGGATCTGGCATTCTTTTGTCTTGGTGTATTAACTCACTGCTCCCTGGCAAGCGCCAGTCATCTGCTTCTCAACAAAGCATTGTGGAATATTTATAAAAAATTCAGTTACTTTGCTGGGTAACTAATTACTTTTTCAATGTAGTAACTGAGTCACTAACGCAATTACTTTTTCGGAGAAGTAATTTGTAACTGTAACTAATTACTTTTTTAAAGTAAGATGAGCAACACTGAACATCACTGAGGTCAGATCGCCATCTTGACTGATCCGACTTTAGCAGGCAACTTGTGCTCTGATGATCTTGAAGGGGAACTTCACACCAGATAAAAAAAAAAGGGCATTGGTTCCCCTCTAAGAGCATACTAGACCCTTAGGTATGCAAATCAGCAGCAGAGACCACTTTTATCTGAAAGCAGACCACCCTCTCTTGAAGAAGTTACTGGGGTTATGGTAGGTAGCTGCTACCATAACAATGGTATTCCTCTTCAAAGTAGCAACGTATTCCTGCAGCGGGCGGTCCGTAAGTGGTTAAAGAGGAAAAAAGTCTGTAAAGCTCAAAATGCATGAAAACAGCATGCAAAAATGCATAAAAAGCACTGGTTTAAAAATGCACTGAAAAACGTGACTGAAAAACGTATCAAGCGCAGCTGCATAGATGTGAACCTAGACTAAATACCTTGAAATGTCTACTTTCCAAAAAGGGTTCATTTGTACTTTCCCGACTTGTGCGTTTACGGATAAAAAAGGGACATTACATGTATCCCTATGAGATAGCGGGTCATAGTGGATGAACATCCGCTGACACCCCATCTCATCGGTGCTCCGATTCTGCAGACGGACAAAAAATCCTATTTTTCCATCCGTCTGCGGATCGGATCGGATGAACACGGACAGACGGTCCGTGTTCATCCGACCCCCCCATAGATGAGAGTGGAGATCTGACAGGGCGGTCCCTGCACAATGTGCAGGGACTGCCCTGTCATCTGTCGGCTCAGCGGGGATCAACGGAGCGATCCCCGCTGAAGAAGCGGATGAGACATGTACGGATTCTCACGTTATCCGTACATGTGAAAGGGGCCTTGGCCCTGGTTCACACTGGGTACGATTTGAGATGCGATTTCACATGTCAAATCATCTCTCAAATTGGCGGCATTTGCCGGCAATGGCACTATCCAAATCGGTGCGACACCACATCTGCGGAGTTGCACCGATTTCAAAAAGTAGTTCCTGTACTACTTTTTGCGATTTGGGGGCCACGATTTACATTGACATCTGTGCAGAAACCTGCACAGATGTCTCTGAAATCGCGGCCGAAATCTGGACTGCCGGGCGGGAGTGAAGCCGTACGAGTTCAGCTGAACTCGCACGGCTTCACTCTCGCAGCCCAGTGTGAACCTGGGCTTAGGGTCAGTACATCAGGTGTGATCATTTTTCAATGATTAGCACGATAGCTTGTAGACTCTCTAACTTTCACAAAGACCAAATAATAATTTGGGTTATTTTTTACCAAAGATACGTAGCAGTATAAATTGTGACCAAAATGTACAAAGAAAAATTGCTAATTTGCATAATTGTATAACAGAAACAAGGAAAATTTTGTTTTCTTCCCCAAATTGTATTTTTGAATTTTTTTAAAATTTAAACGCAGGTAAATACCACCAAAAGAAAGCTCTAATTGAATGAAAACAAGTACAAAAAATTACTTTGGGTATAGTGTTGCATGACTGAGTAATTGTCATTTAAAGCGGAGCAGCTACAAAAACTGCAGCTGCTGACTTTAAATAAATGGACACTTACCTGTCCTGGAATCCAGTGACGTCAGCACCAGAACACAACTAGTGGCAAATTGGCCGCAGTTTCCCGCAGGCTCTATGCCCGGAAGTGGGTATCTGGACCCCCCAGAGCTCAAGCTCTGTCAGATTGGATGGAGAGCATATGTGAACAGCAATTTTCAAGTCTTGCCACAGATTCTCAATTGAATTTAGGTCTGGATTTTGACTGGGACTTAACTCTAACACATGACTATGCTTTGAAACCATTCCTTTGTAGCTCTGACTCTTTAGGGTTGTTGTCCTGCTGGAAGATGAACTCCACCCCAGTCTCAAGTCTTTTATAGACTCTGAAAGGGTTTCTTTTAAGATTGCCCTGTATTTTCCTCCATCCATCTTCCCATCAACTCTGACTAGCTTCCCTGTCCCTGCTGAAGAAAAGCATCACCATAACATGATGCTGCCACCACCATGTTTCACAGTGGGGATGGTGTGTTCAGGGTGATGTGCAGTGCAAGTTTTCCAAAACACATAGGGCCAGATTCACGAACACTTGCGTTGGAGTATTTGGATATGCGCCGCGTAACTGTGAAGATGCGCCGTCGTTTCTATGTGCCCGTACCCAGCAAACTAGATGCGCCCAATAACGGGTCATTTGCGACCGGCGGAACGTTCCGACGCCAGAGTATCGTCAGCGCTTATTTTCGCTGGGCGCATCAGTCGCGCCCATTGATTTCCCCTGCAAATATGCAAATTAGGTATTTTTCCCAATTCACGAACGGATTAGCACCATACGCTGGCTACATGCGCCGCGCGTATCTCGTCCGTCCGGCGCAAAGTTATTTCTACAAAAGGCTGCTTTATCTTTACTCCAGACGGTCACAGGTCAGCAGGAGAGCAGCTACAGCAGCGTTACCGACGATAGGAGCTTGCTGAGCACCCCCACTTGCAAGGACAACACCTCTGTGTGCCAACATGCCAGGGGCAATTGTGGTCCTAGAACTACTGATGGGTCCCCGGAACCAAGAAGGCGGGCACGTGAGAGGATATACCGCACTCGTATGAACCTCTTTGGCATGGGGGAGGAGGAGGTGTATCGCCTCTTCAGATTCAGCCCTGTTGCAATACTTGAACTAACCACAACCCTGCAGGGTGACATCACCAGCAAGACATACCGCTCACAAGCAGTGCAGCCACTGGTGAAGGTCCTGGCAACACTTCATTTCCTTGCAAGTGGAACATTCCAGCGTACAAGTGGAGCGGTGGCTGGGATGTCACAATCCTCCGTGAGCAGATGTGTGCACCAGGTTGTCCCTGCAATCCTCAGACGCATGTCCAACCAGTTCATCAGACCCACCACTGAGGAGCTGCGGCAGAAGGCAATGACAGATTTCTACAACATTGCCAGATTCCCACGCACTGTGGGGGCCATTGATTGCACACATGTGGCCCTACAGCCCCCCAGTGCCACAGAGCACATATACCGCAATCGGAAGCATTGGCATTCCATCAACGTACAGGTGATAGCCGATGCCCAACGCCTCATATGGCACGTCCGTGCCAAACACCCCGGGTCCAGCCATGACAGCTACATATACAATCAGAGCCCCATCCCAGCAGAATTTAACCAGAACATGTATGGGGACAGCTGGCTGGTTGGTGAGTGACATGGGTGGCAGGCATGACTATCCCCTCCCGTGATGCACAACAGAAATCGCACATGCATGACTAACATTCTCCTGTCTTTTACCTTACAGGTGACTCTGCATATGCACTGGGACCCCATCTAATGACTCCTTTCCGGAACCCCCAAACCAGAGGAGAGCGAAAATACAATGAAGCACACATCAAAACCCGTGCAGTGGTGGAGCAAACATTTGGGCTCCTGAAGTCCCGTTTCCGCTGCCTGGATAAGTCCGGGGGGACCCTATTGTATTCCCCTACCTTTGTGTGTCAGATCATCGCTGCATGTTGCATACTACATAACTTTGCTATGAAAAAAGGCCTGCATATTGACATACGTGATGACCTGACCCCGACCCACACAGCCCCCCCCTGCCAGAGGACACCCAGTCTGCTGATGGAAGAGCAGTCAGGAGGGTTCTCGCCGTAGGCATCTTTGGACACTAAACCAAAACATTAATCACACAGACAATGCACGCGTGTACACCACTGGATCACACACACCACATGCACATCGCATTGGATTAGCCCAAGTCCAGCATGTAGGAGTTGGGAGCAGTAACGCCAGCGTCAAGGCCCCAATGATGTCACTGTCCATTCACACACCTTTCACACGTGATTCATTCAGCCGTGGGGTTAACTTCACCACCACGGCCGAGGGTGACACCCCCTTACTTTCAGGAGTGCCACCCTCTCACATTCACACACCATTCACACTGTCCCCTGCACTCCTGACCGTGTGCAGTACAAAAATAAATTAATAATATCATATCCTGATAATTAAAAGAAACAAAATCTCATAACCTGAGAAAAAGAAAAAATAAACTCATGACCTGAGTATGTCCAAATCAAAAATATAAAACAACAAAAAAAAAAGGCCTCATCGGGGATGCCGGGGGCTTCTTCTGGGGGCCCCTCTCTGGCTCCTCAGCTGCCTGGATGGAGTGGGTGGGGGTGGGGGGGCATCTGGAGGTGGCTGATCCCCAGGTGGGCCACTCCTGGCAGGTGTGGCCTGCATGCCCTCCAAGGCCCTGGCTATCCGTCCAAGGTAGGAGTTGGTCTGGGCCTGCATCCGGAGCTGACGGGTGACCTGGTAGTGCTGGGCCCGCCGACTCAGCCTCCCCTGGTCCCGGATGGCAGCACTGTTGGCCTGGACGGCTGCAGTAAGGTGCCGAATATCCCCCTGCACCTCCCCCAAAGTGGTGACCACTGCAGCGCAATTACAGCTGACATCCTGCACTGCGTTGCTGAGGTTGGCAACGGAGCCCAGGCTGTCAGACACTTTCTCCAAGTGCACCGCTATGGCCCCCATCTGTTCCGTCTGCCTGGCGTGATCCCTCGCCAACTGGTCCTGTATACCATCAGACACCCCCCTGGTCTTCTGGGTCGCCTTCCTGGGGCCAGAAGATGGATGTCCTCGGGTGGAAGGAGTCGCCCTTGAGGGGCTTCCAAGGATGGGGGAGGGGACGACAGACGGCCCAGGAGAAGGGGAGGAGACAGACAACACTAATGAAAAGTCCTGCTCTGCCACAGCAGGATCCTCCACAACCACCTCGGCAGGTGTGGTGTGGCCACTCTCCTCCTCCACAACCTCTTCACCACCCAGTGGCTCAGGCACACGATGGCGTGGGGGGGATGGGGTGGAATGCACGCTGACAGATGATGGCCCAGCTCCGTCATCTGTGGATGACACAAAGCAGACACATGTTGGTGGTCCCACACACTTGACACATGTACCCCCCCCACCCAAATGCAAAACAACAAATAGGGGATTATAAAACACTTACCTGTCCTTGTGCCTTCCTCCACGGAGTCATAGCCTGCGACCCCCTCCACCTGCTCCCTCTCCAGGCAGCGAGCAACCACCTCCTCCTCTGCGGTCAGGGTGACAGAACATGGGGGACCACCACCTGTGCCCCTCTCATACCTCCTGATGGAGGCCACCTTGTCCCTCACCTTGCGCCGCAGGTCATTTATTTTTTTTTGTATGTCCCCAGCAGTCTGGGTGGAGTAGCCCAGGACATTGACCCTGGCAGCAATCGACTCCAGGATGCCCTGCTTCCTTTCCCGGCTGGTCTTCCGGCTTTTTTTGCCATGGAGAAATTCATTATCCCTCTCCATTGCCGAAATGATCACTGAGACCTCCTGGGCATTAAAATTCAGGTTCCTCCTCTCTCTGGGGGTAGCGGGAGCAGCCATCACAGCACAAAAGTATCTTCCCTGGGGTGGGGGGAAGCGGAACTACTTTTGCGCCGGAATGGCGTTTCCGCCAGCGCTTTTAAGCGCCCAGCGGAACGCATTGCGCTGACGTTTCCCAGGAAGTGGTGCCGACGGAAGTTGTGAGCATGCGCACAAGGGGGGCGAGTGGAGCCGCACTCACTGCGCATGCTCCGTGGATGATGCGCTGAACGTAAGCCTCTGCGCTGGGCTCCGCCCATCATTTACATATGATCACACCCAGTTCCACTTGCGTCGGGTTACGCCAGCGCATTATCGTTACTCTGGCGCAAGTTTACGCGCAACTGCTATGTGAATTACAGGACTTGCGCTGAAAGGGTCTTCAGAGTAACGTAAATGAGAAGCGTTACTCCAGAGGAAAGATACTCTCATCTACCTGAATCTGGCCCGTAGCGTTTTGCTTTTAGGCCCAAAAGTTAAATTTTGCTCTCATCTGACCAGAGCACCTTCTTCCACGTGTTTGCTGTGTCCCCCACATGGCTTCTTGCAAACTGCAAACGGCTTATGGCTTTCTTTCAACAATGACTTTCTTCTTGACACTCTTCCATAAAGGCCAGATTTGTGGAGTGCATGTCTAATAGTTGTCCTGTGGACAGATTCTCCCACCTGAGCTGTGGATCTCTGCAGTTCCTCCAAAGCTACCATGGGCCTCTTGGCTGCTTCTCTAAATGATGCTCTCCTTGCCCAGCCTGTCAGTTTAGGTGGATGGCCAGGTCTTGGTAGGTTTGGAGCTGTGCCATATTCTTTCCATTTTTGGATGATGGATTGAACAGTGCTCCCTGAGATGTTAAAAGCTTAGGATATTTTTTTATAACCTAACCCTGCTTTAAACTTCTCCACAATTTTATCCCTGACCTGTCTGGTGTGTTCCTTGGCCTTCGCATTGCTGTTTTGTCATAGACATACAATAATGTCTGGCAGGTTGCCTTCTCCTCCTTGTGTCCATTAGAGGCCTGACTCTCTTTCTGGCTGCCTTTTATCAGCTCTCCACCCCAGGCCATCCCAGGAACTCTATATTAACGAGTGCACTGCAGGTCAGCTTTGCTGTTCAACTTTGTTTATTAGCTTGTGTTCCTGCCTGCTGTGTGCTATGTTAATCCTTCTGTGTACCGATTTTAGTTCGTCTTTAACTACCCTTGTTTGCCTGTGACCCTGACCCTTGGCCTGTCCCTTGGTTATCCTCGTCTGCCTGTTGCCCCGACCTCAGCTTACCCTTCACTGACCATTGTGTCCTGAGTGGCTGCTTCCTCTCTCTACCTATGGAGCATGACCTGGGAAACTCCAGGGGCCGCGACCTGGGTTCAGTTGCAGCAAAGGCCACCCTCGCCACTAGAGGCTCTGGTGAACACCTGCTGGACCCTAGACTCCACACCCTGGGGGATCTAGGGCTCACGCTTCCTGTCCATCCGCAGCAGTCTGCTATTGGGTTCACTACCTTGCGTTGCACCCCTGTCTCTAATGGGGTGCATTTGTTACCTGGGCACAGGTGACCTGACATGTTTGTTTGCTAAGGTTCTCTAACAAACCTCTGAAGGCTTCACAGAACAGCTGTATTTATAATGAGATTAAATTACACTTTATTTACTTATAAAGGCATATTTATTTGTAAACATTTTTTAAAAACTATTTATAATTTTCCTTCCACTTCACAATTATGTGCCACTTTGTTTTTGTCTATCACATAAAATTCCAATAAAATACATTTACGTTTTTGGTTGTAACATGACAAAATGTGGAACATTTCAAGGGGTATGTGTGAACATAGCCTAAGAATGCATTTTTGAATACAGTGCTACCCTCATATGTGTCTTTTTAATCTGCCTGGAGTTCAGCTTTAACCGCTAGCTGGTCGCCCTATAGCACATGTACTGCTACAAGACGGCCGCTCTGCACAGGATCATGTATATATATATATATATGACCTTGGACTTCCGGGTATCGGGCCGGAAGCTCTCTCCCACTGTGATTCTACACAGTGGAAACTGATCAGTGAGACCCGCAGACCCGATGTCCGCCGACACCTGCTGATCATTCTGTGCACAGGCAGAACGGCGATCTGCCTATGTAAACAAGGCAGATTGCCATTCTGTCAGTACAGAAGGCATGGATCCTGTGTTCCTGTAAAGCAGGAGCACTGATCCATGCCTTAGACACTATTAGATTTTCTGCAGATATTTGTCTTCAGGTTTACCAAAAACACGTAGTTTGCCTGATTGCATACAAATTAAAAGTCTTAAGATTTGACCTCATATTATATGGTTTTGGAAAATCTGAAGACAAAAATCTGCAGAAAATCTAATAGTTTGTATGGGGTCTTACACTAGAAAAAGCACCTCCCTCACTACACTGAAAGACTTACTAGGCACACAGTTAACCCTTTGATCGCCCCTGATGTTAATCCCTTCCCAGCCAGTGTCATTAGTACATTAGCATATATTTAGCACTGATCACTTTTTTCATGCCATTGGTTTCCAAAAAAGTGTCAAAAGTGTCTGTTAGGCGCAATATCACAGTCCTGCTATAAGTCGCTGATCGCTGCCATTACTAGTAAATAAATAAAGGATAATTCCATAAAAATATCCCATACTTGTAGACACTATAACCTTTGCACAGACCAATCAATATACGCTTATTGGGATTTTTTTTTACCAAAAATATGTAGCAGAATACATATTTGGCCTAAATTGATGAAGAGATTTGTTTTTTACATTTTTTAATTTGAGAGCAGAAAGTAAAAAAACTTTTTTCTTTCAAAATTGTCAGTCGTTTTTAGTTTATAGCTCAAAAATAAAAAAACGCAGAGGTGATCAAATATTAACAAAAGAAAGCTCTATTTGTGGGAAAAAAGGACATACATTTTATTTGGGTAAAGTGTCGCCGTGACGTGAAAAATGATCAGGTCATGAGAGGCAGCGATGGACTGGCCATCGGGAGTACCGGGAGATTCCCGGTGGGCTGATCGGAAGTGGGCCGGGCCTGTCCGGCTGTCAATCACTGTCACAGTTTCTCTGCATGTTTCTGCACGTACCCGGCGGCGGCGCCGTCAGCCAATAGCCGTCCATTACGCTGCGCCTGCGGCTGCCGCCAGTGTAATCAAGACTTCCCTTCCCTCCTCCTATGTTTAGAGTGGCCCCCTCCCAGCGGCGTGACGTATCTCAGGGGTCACGGCCGTATACGGGGAGGGGATGGGAGGAGGAGCATGGGAGGAGCCGAGCCCGAGGAGAGAGCCTGAGGAGGCGGAGCCAGCGCCGCCGAGGAGGAACGAAGATCGACGATACAGTTGCAGTCAGTGCCACCACCATTGCCAGCAAGTTAAACAAGTAGGTTAACACATACACTACTAGGCATCTGACTACACTATAGTGCAGTCGGATGTATGCAGATTATGAACGGTCTGTGACTGCCATTCTGATTTTTTTAATATGCATGCAGCATGGCGGGGGGAGGGGAATGTACTGTCTACCACCACTGGTAATAGTAAATGATATAACAATGTGTATGCAGATTATAAACTGTGACTGCCATTCTGATTTTTTTAATATGCAGCATGGCGGGGGATGGGGGGTAAATCTGCCACCACTGGTCATAGTAACTGATGTGATATGTGTATGAAGATTATGAACTGTGACTCACAGTTCATAATCTTCATACACATAGTTACTATGACCAGTGGTGGCAGATTTACCCCCCATCCCCCGCCATGCTGCATATTAAAAAAATCAGAATGGCGGTCACAGTTTATAATCTGCATACACATTATTACATCATTTACTATTACCAGTGGTGGCAGACAGTACATTCCCCTCCCCCCGCCATGCTGCATGCATATTAAAAAAATCAGAATGCCAGTCTGTGAGGGGCGGAATGTTCTGTCTGCCACCACTGGTCATAGTAACTGATGTAATAATGTGATATGTGTATGAAGATTATGAACAGTGACTGTCATTCAGATTTTTTGAATATGCAGCATGGCGGGGGGGGGGGGGGGGATGTACTGTCTGCCACCACTGGTCATAGTAACTGATGTGATATGTGTATGAAGATTATGAACTGTGACTGTCATTATGATTTTTTTAACCACTTCCATACCGCGCCATAGGGAAATGACGGCGGCAGGAACCCCTCGCCGATCCGGGTGGACGTCATATGATGTCCTGTGTTCCCGGCGATCTAGGGCGCACGCCCGCGGCAGCGCTCGTGACCCGGCGCGGGTGCCCGGCGGCCGTGATTGCCGCCGGGTGCCCGCGATTGCCGTGTGTTTGGAAAAATAAAGTGGGCCGGTCTGGCTGAAGTCCAGGGCCACTTTATTGTCCCAGTCCATCCCTGATGAGAGGTGAATCTTCTGGAGCTGAAGTGGTTAAGGAAATGAGCGTTTATGAAATAAGGCAGTTTGCACAACTTTTTACATCCGGTTCTTACAGAAGATGTTTTGAAAGCATGTCATGTAAAGCCATTTTATGAGGAGGTGAGGAAATTCACGGTCAGCAGATTACTGTATATTAGCCACCCATACAGCCTTGCATCACTTCTCTCCAAAAGTATCCCCTCAAATAAAACATAAAAACAAAGTACTGGACTGTTTACTGACTCTTAAAGGGGTTGTAAAGGAAATTTTCTTTTTTCATAATAAGCATCCTTTACCTGCAGACATTCCTCTTTTCACTTCCTCATTGTTCATTTTTACTCAGAAGTCGCTCTATTTCTTCTCTGTTCCGTTCACTTCCTGCTTGTCTGATTGTTACTCACCACCGTGAAGAGAGGCTTTACTGCGATGGTCAGTGACGTGCTCGACCCCTTCTGGGAACTACATCTGTGCGGCAGGACACTCTCTGCGTGTTAGAGACTTCAACGAGGTATGAATTACTGGGCGTGCCGCAATGCATACTGGGAAATGTAGTTATTACATGAACGAAAACCAGGAAGTGAATGAGAGAACAGAAACTAGAATGCTGAAGGTGATATAGATGAAGGAATTTAATAGGTATTTACTTGTTTTTTAACAGAATCATTACACTATTCTGTCTGTCTACCTTGCAGACATAACTTTTAGGCAAAAAAATGTTTCCTTTACAACTTCTTTAAGCCTCGTACACACACTATGAAAATTAGAAGGGGGTTGTCGTTGGACAGGCCGTTGTCAAACGACAATGCTTTAGACAATAGTTTTTTCCAATTTTTCTACAAATGTTGGATGACAGGCTAGTAAATTTGATCTAATTTTCCGATGGTCAGCACACAAAAGTCGAACGTACAAACACGCATGATTGGAGCCAAGGAACGAGCCGGAAGGGGTCGGTCTTGTAAACTAGCGTTTGTAATGGAGAATTTACATTTGTGACGTGGCAAATTATCCTCTTGCCAACCACCCAGTATAGTTTTACGGTGACAGGTTGGCTTGGCTGAGCAAAATCACGTAATATAACATGATTTTGCATTTCAGACACTAGGTGGCGTGCGCGTTACAGAGCAAGAACCGGGAGCGGTGTGTGTAAACACACACCGCTCCCGGTCCTTTCAGGGGGAGAAATGACTGATCGCATGTTCATACAATGTATTAACAGCCATCTGTCATTTCCACTAGTCGGTCCCACCCCCCCTCAGTTAAAACACAATGAGGGAACATAATTAACCCCTTTTTCGCTCCTCTAGTGTTAACCCCTTCCCTGCCAGTGAAATTTTTACAGTAATCAATGTATTTTTATAGCACTGATCGCTATAAAAATGCCAATGGTCCCAAAAATGTGTCAAAAGTGTCCGAAGTGTCCGCTATAAGGTCGCAGTACCGATAAAAATCACCGCCATTACTAGTAAAAAGAAAATATGAATAAAAATGCCATAAATCTATCCTATATTTTGTAGTAACTATAACTTTTGCGCAAACCAATCAATAAACGCTTATTGCGATTTTTTTTACGAAAAATATGTAGAAGAATACGTATTGGCCTAAACTGAGGAAAAAAATTGTTTTTTTTTTATATTTTTGGGGATATTTATTATAGCAAAAGTAAAAAATATTATTTTTTTTCAAAATAGCCGCTCTATTTTTGTTTATAGAGCAAAAAATCAAATACCACAAAAAGAAAGCTCCATTTGTGGGGAAAAAAGGACGCCAATTTTGTTTGGAAGCAGTGCCGAATCGCAGAAAGTGGACTGGTCATCGACCAGCAAAATAGTCCGGGGCTGAAGCGGTTATAAAATGTCGAAATGCAGCGCACATTTTATTCTTCTTTAATGGTATAATAATGAAGCTGCTTTGCTGGTGATACTGATGGAGTTATGCCAAACTTATTTTAAAAGGCATTTGTTTTGTAGTAATATAAATAATATTAATATTAGGGTTGTTGTTTGATTTTTTTGGGCAAGTTACCACAACACCATTATCCCTGAGTTTTTAAGATCAAAGATACAACTATGTTGGTGTCCCTTGGTAATTTTATGTAACTGCCTACTCCCTAACTGTCATAGCCAAGTATTATTTTACATTGTATTTTTTTTATATAACTGTCTACTCCCTAACTTGTCATAGCCTAGTATTATTCTACACAATTTTTTTTATTGTGCAGAAAAAAAATAACATAAATTAAATTATAGATGCTATCTGCTATCCAAATACAAAGAACGCAACAAAAAAGTGCATTCTATGCATACAAAAATATAGAAAATATAACAAAAAAAAACATTATTCCAAAAAACACAAAATAATAGAAATTAGTAAATTGGGAAATGGTGATAATCCCCAGACCAGCAGGATTGTTGGTGGATCTTGTGGCTGATATTGCCACTGACTGCCATGCTGCTGTGGTGGGTGGAGTGGCTGTGGAGGTGATGTATCTGGACCCACAAAATCACACAGGTGGGTGGTGGTATAGATCTCGCCCGTCGCCCCCCTGTTGAGGAGCTGCAGAATGAGATCCTCTCACCTTCTTCTCTGGTCACCGAACATCCCCCTTAAAGCGGAGTTCCACCCAGGAAAACAACATTTGCCCATTTTGTTTAAAAAAATTAAATAAAAAAAAACCTGAAAAAAATAAAATACTCACCCGAAATACCTGTTGCTATGCGGAAGTCCGTACTCTGCCTCTTCCACACCGCGGTGTCCTTTCTTCTGCTTCTTCTGCTTGTGAATGGGGCGCGCTGCTTTCTGGGAACTGTGTGTGTTCTCAGAGAGCAGCGCGCCCATTCACAAGCCAGCGTGAGAGTCACGCAGGCGCAGTAGGAAATGGGCAGTGAAGCCGTATGGCTTCACTGCCTGTTTCCCATAGTGTGAATGGCGGCGCGGGACCCGGAGCGATAGTGGGACCGGCATCGGGGGGGCCATCAGCGCGGGCAAGTAGGACAAGGTAAGTGTCCTTATTTAAAGTCAGCAGCTACACTGTTAGTAGCTGCTGACTTTAAAAAAAAAAATCGTGGCTGGAACACCCCTTTAACCTATTGCCCATCACCATGCCAAAATCCTTGGCACTCATCTGGGTCTGTCGGGATAGCAGTAGTGGCCTGGCTGAGGAAGGCAGCTGTGGCCTCCTCCAGATTCCTGCTCTTCCTGGCCCTTTTTTTTAGCAGGAGGGCATAGGGGAGGGATCTGGACCCTCGGCAGCTGTCTCGGCACCCCCCCCCCCCCAGCAAGGACTCAACACCTTTATACGAGCAAGCTCGCATGGTGTTGAGTTCTTGCGGGCGCGCTCCCGTGATACAGCCGACAGCCATAGCTGCCGACTGTATCACTCGGCCCCGCCCCCTGGCACACCACGTCATTGGATGTGATTGACAGCAGCGCAAGCCAATGGCTGTGCTGCTTTCAATCAACCAATGGATGAGCCGGGAATACGGCCGAGAAGCCAGCGCGTTCACGGCGTGGGACTTTCCAGGGGTCAGGTAAGTAAAGGGGGGTTTGGGGGCCTCTAATCCGCAGATGTTTTTTCACCTTAATGCATTAGGTGAATTATTTTTTACCTTTACAACCCCTTTAAGGCAATACCTTCTAGTTATCATCATTGTATGTTTGGATACAAATATGTTCAACAATGCTATACCTGGGTCAAGCTGAGCTCCTCCACATTTTTATCCTGTGCATCAGGACCTGTGTGGACCTCAGGACCTGTGCGGACCTCAGAAGCGGTGGCCTCAGCAGATGTAGAAGGGAGCGTAGACAGCGATGCCCTGGGTTCTGTATGATCTGTCAAAAACCGCAGGCTGTTATAATACCACAGCATGGGGACATATAGGTCATCTGCTGCTGCTCCAGATCTCTTAGGCCTCGTACACACGAGCGGATATGTCCGCTGAAAACGGTCTGATGGACCGTTTCAGCAGACATCTCCGATCGTGTGTATGGGCTAGCGGACAGATTTGTCCACCCGACAGATTTCAAAGCATGCTTTGAAATCTATCGGGTGGGAATGTGTCCGCCCGACATGTCTGCTGGTTAGTACACTTACCAGCAGACATGTCGTCCCGCAACGCTGCCGCGCCGCCGCCGAATGGATTCGGCGCATGCGCGGAAGTGTTTTACTTCCTGGTGCGGTGACGTGGCGGCGTCAACGTCACCGCCACGTCACCGCGCCGTCCGCCGGCGGGGAATTTGATCCGATGGTGTGTACACGCCATCGGACCAAACTCCAGATCGGACATATCCGATGGAAACGGTCCGCGGACCGTTTTCATCGGATATGTCCGATCGTGTGTACAAGGCCTTAGAGTCTGGGACCTTCTTCAGCTTCCTTTTAAATGTACTACAAAGGTTGTCTATCTTTTGCTTGATATATTTGGTGTCTTCCGTGGGGTACACAGGTTTTCACAACTCTACCAGTTTCTAGAAAAACTTCCTTTCTTAGTTATTTATTTGAGTAGTCTCTACTCTTCACCCTCCAGAGACAGGGCAACTCCCGATACATATCAATGAAATGGGGGAGAAATTCTGGTGAAGAGATTTTATCAGTCATGATCATATGATGCCTGCAAGACAGAACACAAGACAAACCATAATGTCTGGCTTAACCCACAAGCTGGTCCCAATAAAGGCCTCAATCTAAGCAGTATAGGCCACTAACCACCTATGCCCCAATTTTCAATTTATCCTTAATTTTCTGCTCCTTTCATGCATTGGCGATCGTTTGTTCTCCACTCCAGGATCATTCCTACGGCCGCTCCATTGACCATGTGTTCTGGCTTTATACACACTGCGCATTCGTCAAACTCCACTCTGAATGCGTCATGATGCTGGGGTGTGACCATCTCTCTTATGCATGCGCCACACACGGCAGAACATTCGGGAGGGACAACATGGCAGATTTGGCAGGTTGCAGCCAGCCCTGTGGTGGTGGGAGCTCATAGGAGGCATAAAGCAACCCCCATGAGCAAAGGTGAGATGGTGGAGATGGTGCGCATCCTAGAGAAGCACGATTACGACTGCAAGCTGTGCAATTACGAAAGGCCCAACAGCCATAAAGACAGCATTTTGGAGAAGGTCTTCACTGTTTTGCAGAGAGAATTTTGGATGGACCGATCAAAAGGCCAATCCCGAAAACGATGGTCTGTTCTAAAACATCAGGAACAAGACCAGATGAAGTACATAAATCACATCATAAAAAAATTAAGCAATATTTGGATCTAAACAATATGTATATGTGTAAATTAGCTGTCTGTATATGTTCTTTCTCCAAGTAGCTCTAGAGTAGTGGTTCTCAACCTGGGGGCCGGGACCCCCTCGGGGGTCGAATGCCGATTTGCCAAGGGTCACCAAATCCTGGGCTGTTCCTGAAGCCTGCACTGCTCTCACAGCCTTTTCGCAGCCGCCAATTCAGTTCACGGCATTGCTGGGGGGCAGAGACTAGAGGTCAGCTGACTGTGAGGGATGTGAAGTGGGAGGGACTGGAGGAGACACTATCAGCATAGGTGTCACTTCTGCGAGATACCACAAAGTCAGAGACACAGTGAGTAACTGAGTAACACTACCTGTGATCATAGTAGCCATTAAAAGTCCCCACTACAGTTCTCGGATCAGCAGATGACCTTGATCAAGAGCACCTAAATTGGCTGATCAGAACTCCCCCAAGCACTGCCACTGATCCCAACTCCCCACCAGCACTGCCACTCATCTTCTTCCGCCCACCCACCACCAAGGAGTAAGAGAAGGAATAAAAATAGAGAATACATGGAAGGGAGAGGAAAAGAGGGGGAAGAACAAAGAGAAGGGGAGACAAAGAATACGAGAAAGAACAAGAAAGACGTCTAAAGAGAGGGATGGAGGAAATAAACAGGAAATTACGATAGAGAGATATAAGGGAAAGAAAAGAGAACAAAGGGAGTGGTACATCCTTATATTGTATCATAAGGGGTTTTAATTATTGTACAAGTGGAAGGGTGTCAGGGAGCGCTAAATGACCGTGGGTTAGGGGTGCAAATCACTTGTCTTGCCTTGGGTACTGACAACCCACGGTACGAAAAAAAAATATTGTTAGGGGCCCCCACAACTTGGGAAATATTATAAAGGGGTCACGACACTGGAAGGGTTGAGAACCACTGCTCTAGAGAATTCTTTATAAGCTTTTATAAAATCTTTGTATGACTTGGGATTCCGAAGATGAAGGCAAATATAAAGCATGTATTACCATTCTTATTTGGTCTTTTTTTTCATCAGTGCCCATTAATGCAGCCTTGACAGTCTAGACATGGGGAGAGGAGAGGCTCCTAGTCATGCCTGCTAGGATGGTCATCATATATCCAATATCCCATAGGAGACAAGAGGGGTGTGGGGTAACTGAAAGACTTTTTCAATGTTGGCCCTTGTCAAGAGTTTGCCCTCTGTAAAATGCCACCACCTTCCTTTTTTTATGAATTTTTCACAGAAAAACGTGCAGCATGGTGGAGTCCACTAGAGCAAACATTGACATCAAACCAAGTGCAAGGTTGGTCAACTAATGTAGCAAAACGCATGCTAGAAACAGATGGGACTTGGGATGGCTTAATGAATGGTATATTCTTTCTTTTTAGAGAAAAGTGAGTGTGGTCATCTTACCCAGGATGTTTCTTTGGAGCCATGGGATCTGTCTCCTGGACCCAGCACAGACATTGGCATTGTGGACATCAAATCCCCTAAAATGAGTCACAGTGAGGGCCAAAGTCAACCAAAAGAGGAAGAAAGTATTCGGGAGCCTCTTGTTTGCGCAAGTAAGTATTCTTGGAATCTTGCTTCAAATGTGTATACTTTTAAAGTATTTAGATGTCCAAACCAAACACCCACTCCACACATTAGCAAAGTATGTAGTGCCCTAACATTAGCATGGAGAAGGAAGAGGTGGAAGGAGCTGGCAGTGTTGCTAGGTACCCGAGTTTGGGAGACTCAGGCACCAGGGCCAAGATTATAAAGTAGTTGCAGTGTGTACATTCCTAGTAGCGTAGGTGTCTGAAGGGCAAGCAGGTTGCAAGCAACAATAGATTGGGTAGGTAAGTATTTTCTTAATTTGACTAGTAACTTGATCTTTCACAATGTACTATTGGCAGAATGAGTGCCGATATGTTGCCGTGTTTGAAGGAACTAGAGCAAATCAAGGACGCTGCCACTGCTTTACAGCGAAGGATCTGAGATTTTGTGGGCATGCTTTCCAAATTCTAATTTCCTCTTGCCTGGCCCAAAATTTATTCTTCCACTTGTTGGCTCCTATTTGCCCTTACTAATTACCATGTTTTTATGACAGGGAAAAGCATCCAGCAAGATGCCAGATCTGCATGTGTAGGAATGTTGTCTCCTATGGCAACAGTCTTTAACAGTTTCTAACACAGGGGTGTAACAGTTCCTTTACTTCCACTGCAATCACTTCTTGTAGTTCTTCAACCCACTGAGCTCCCAGTCTGTCTCACTAGACTAGATGATTCACTGCCACTGAATCCCTTGAGTTCTTCCAATCTTCACTGTAGTATCTTCCTCAAGCGTCAGCCTGGCTTCTCTGCTGTGCCCCTAGCTTGGCACTCCAAAAACTTATCAAGCTTCACCCCACTGGCCTGCTCGGTACCCGGCTTGACATGCAAGGATGCACTGCAAGCGTCACCTCTGCTGGCTGGGTCCCTGACTTGACACCAACCCTGGTTGGTGAGAATTCTGCTCCAGTACTTGCTTCAGCTACTCACAGTAGTCCCTGGTAATAAGGTGGATGGTACCTTAGTGGCAACAGCTTCCCCTCTACCTCCGACCACTACAGCTCTCCATCAATTCTGGTTGGACTGCAAGCCGCAATCCCAACCTTGTGCTGCTCTCTTGCTTCTGGATAGGACCTCAGACAGCCTAGCAGACAGATGTGCCCAGGATAGGTCCAAACTCCGGGCTAGCTGCCAACACATGTCCACCCAGACAGCCGCCCAGGTGGCACAGAACACAGATCACCTGACCACCCAAATATATAGGCTCTCCCAGCAGGCTTAGGGATTTAAGATAACCCCTGCCCATTGGCTGAGATACTCCATATTAGACATGTGCAGACTGGAATATTTCGTTTCGTTTTTTCGTTTTCGTTTGGAAAATAAATTTATTTAGTTACTCCCAAAAATCGCTTTAATTTATGTCGTTTTCGTCGGGAAAGTTTTCGTCCGAAAACGACAATTTTCGATTCTTTGTCAAATTTTCAACGTTCAATTCGACAAAGCATCGAAAATCGTTGTTCTGAATACAGTGAATAGGTAGGAATTGAACGACGAAAATTCGACAAAGCATCGAAAATAGCCGAATTTTCGTCGTTCAATTTCTACCTATTCACTGTATTCAAAACGACGATTTTCGATGCTTTGTCGAATTGAATGACGAAAATTCGACAAAGCATCGAAAATCGTCGGATCTGAACGAAAACGAAAATAAAGAATTTTTTATGTCGGATCTTTCGGTTTTCGTTTCTTGCGCTTTTGTTTTCGTTCGTTAAAACGATAACGAAAATATCTGATTTTCGGACGAAAATGCATTCTAACGAAAACGAATGCACATGTCTACTCCATATACTCATAATCTGACCTTGAATTGCCCTTGTCTTATCTAATGCCACCAAATGCTCGGCCACCGCTATGTGAATGTCTCCTGGGACACACACAAGGTCCCAGAAGACACCGCTCCCCATTTCCCAGGAGGCAGCATGAGGGGGAGAAGAAAGAAGACCACAGCGGACGAGGAAGTGTCAGATTAGGGCGATCTGCCTAGTAACAATAACTTCTGGTAAGTATAACCTTTTTGGCTATTTTTTTTTCTTTAGGGTGGACCTCTGCTTTAATGCTCAAGCAGGAAATCAATCCACTAACGCTTGCTGTTCATGGAACCTCTAGCAACCTTTGGAGGGGTTACACAGTTTAGAAAGGCTACTCAAGACTAATCAGTTTTAAATGGAACACAGATGTCTGTACATATACATGTATAATATAAGCTAACTGCACACCTTTATAAATATGAAGTGACACTAAACTGCTTTCTTTTACTGCTGCGATCCAACTTCCTGTTAGAGGGTGGCTACATTTGTTTCTCCATGGTCACAAAATTAACTAGGGACTAATGGACTATGGATATGTAGTGTGCAAGATAGGTCGTTGTTACAAGATAAGAAAAGGAACTTGCAAAAAGTGCATGGCTAAGTGTGGTGAACGGAAGACTTTGGCATATACTCATACTTAAGATTCTTATGGCGTGGACATTTTAGGAGGATAAACCATTGGGCTACACACACTTCCTGTGGAAGGAGACTTTACATGAATTTTTGTGAATTGTGAATGTGATTTTTTTTGTATCTTTTTTTTTTTAGAAGTAATTTTATTGTTTACATAGGTTGCAAGGGTTGACACAACACTATCTACTTTGCCTTCTTAACGCAGTAGTAAACTCCGTACTACCACTTGTATCTACAGATAATCTTTTTAATAAGGCTTACCTGTAGGTACTGTAAGTATCTCCTAAACTTGCACAGTTTAGGAGATATTCAAAGTGCATTGGACCTCCAATCACATAAACGGAACTCACAAACCCCCAAGACAGACAAGGGGAACATGTCAACCCTCTCTTGTCCTGTATGCTGCATCTTTGGTGCGATTTTCAAAACTGCACCAAAAATGCAACTCCCTATTGCAATGAATACAAAACGCATCAAAATAGCACCACGGTTGAGTTTTTGCTGTTTTTTCAGACACTCAGAAAACGTACTGGAAATGCAGCAGAGCAGTATTTGCCATCACACCTAGGAATACACTACGATACATGAACCCGAGTGGGGGCTCCAGAATTTAGCTGCTGAAGGTAGCCCCATTGAAAGCAATAGAAGACTGTCGATTTCCACAGTTAATCATGGCCACTCACATGTAAAGACTCATGCAGCGATCACAAGCCTGTAATTTGCCCTGTACCCAGATTACATGGATCCAGGGCCGATCACGTGCATTTGATTGCTGCATTAGCGATTACATCTAACCAGAGTGCAGGTACTTTCGCAGGTGTGAATGCACCTTTTATCTTTGGATTTGTGTTGGATGTAAATACCTTCTGTTTTTAGAAAGCATTACTTTACGTCAGGGCCTGAGATAGTTTCATTTCCATTTCTTGTGCACTAATTTTATTCTAACATTAGTGTCCAAAAACAAAGCACAACAAATTTACATGGGCGCATTGTTTTTCACACACAGTTGGTAAAGTTTTTGCAGGGTCTTTAATACAACTTTCATTATTTAATAACATTTTAACCACATATAATATGATATTCATATGTGACATTTTGGGGAGTGTCAATCTCCTAGAAGCCCACAACACGCAGTAGTGATGTAGGGGCACAGCAGGAGGAATCATTGAGTGTGGTGGTGGGGGACCAGATGATTGACTCTCCAAGAAGCTGTTGTTTCTGTAGAAGACTTGAGCTGGTGATATCTCTTCTACACAGCGGCATTCGGTGGCACAAGTAACTTAGAAAACATCTCAATATACATAACATAGAACTGTTTTGTATGCGACTATATGGGTTCAGCTCACAAAGCTGCTTTACTGTTTTTGAGACATGATTTTCTTGACATGGAACTTTGCATACATCAAATCTCTAAAGTCTCAATTCGCAATAGCTCACTTTATGTCACCTCCTCTCAGTCAGTGTAATTCCGACAGCTGGTTTAATAAACAAAATCAATATAAAAGTGAAATTACAAAGAATACAACTGGGGGTGTAACTGTGCATGATGGGGCACCTTAGAAAGACCATTAATGAGCCACTGATTGTCTACTTTCAGTCCTCAAGGAAATCCCTTTAGAGTCCTGCCTTGTAAAGAATTCCAACATTAATATACATTTAATGTGTCCAAATATATTTGCAAATGCTATTTCTACCTATACATAATATTATGTAGGTCGATAGTGCTTGGCTTCCGTGCAGAGCTCCATAGCAGTTGCATGAGTTGCTAAGGCCAGAGTTGCATGCAGGGATGGACTGGCCATTGGGACTACAGGGAGTTTTCGGTGGCTCAGTGGGCCGGTTTCAGTGACAGCGGACCGCCGCCCCCCCCTTCCGCTCCTCTGTCTCTAATTTCCTGCAGCGCTCACCTCCTCTCCCTCCCCACAGTGCTCACCCGGGGGGAACAAAGAAGCAGAGGGAGGACCAGAGGAGCAGGGGGGGCGGCAGAGGGGCATGGGGGAGGGGACAGACCGCTGACTCAACAGCTATAGCCTGGGAGTTTCTCACTTCTGCCTAATCTTGTCCCATAAGGGGGGGCAGTGAACTGATTATTTTCCCCGGTGAAATAATATCTAGTTTCCCCACTGGTACTGCCTATAAGAGTACCAGTACCAGACATTCTACTCTAATAAAATAGAACAGTGGCTAGTGAAGGGAGAGAGGGAGCTTGAGTGGCCGGGGGTGAGGGGGGGGGGGGGGTTCAGGAGTTGTCCGGCCACCATGAGAGAGACCTTTCAAAGTGGGCCAGTCTGGATGAAGTCCAGGGCCAAATTTGTGTCCCAGTCCAGCCCTGGTTGCATGGTATAGCTGTAGTTATGTATGTAATAAAAGAAGAATGAAAATGTGCTATTTGATTTAGTTATAGCATAGCCTTATTGCTTCTTGAATAAAAAAAGTACTTAGAATATAAAAACAGAATTAAAATAAAATATTCTTCACAGATCTGTCCATAAACATAAGAAATCATCTGAATTTGATGGTTGATGGTTTGTTGGTTTAGCTGCTTTACTCGCAGTTTTAATAAAGCAGTGCGTTTATGTCTAGTCTACCAAACAATCAGAATTCCATAGGGTCTGTATGTAAACCTTTCATAAGTATTTTCCATCAGTTGGTTATTCTCTTGTAAGCGTTCCAGTATCTCCATCGGTATTTGCAGAAAAAATCGATTATTTTCAACCATAACAAAACTGCCACCAACTTCTCCATCAATTGTAAAACTTACAATCTTTTGGTTATCCGAAAAGTTTGATATATTCACTGGAGATGGTCTACTGATGTAGTCGGTGCAGATGAACATTCCCGGGGACATAACTGACTCAAACGTAACACTTTTTACGCTTCTTGTTCGTAAAAACAGAAATCTTCTTGTTGAGCCTTCTATTGTCTCTAGGGTTTCACCACTGTTGTTCGGGTCCTAGTATGTATAAAGAGAGAAGGCAATATGTGTTAGGACCGGGGCCGCTTATAGAAATCACGGGGCCCCGTACAGCCTACCTGACAGGGCCCCCGTGCTCAAATTTCCAAACAAAAATCCCCCTCCTAGCACAACCCCTTCTAAATTAACCCCCCCCCCCCCTAATCTCTCCTCCCAGCACTATGCCCCCATTCTTCCTCCTCACACATATCGCCCTCCCCCCAAATCACCATTACATTTGCCAACACAGCCATGAAGAGGTGTGCTGTGTTTTGTTCTCCCCCTCCTGTCAGAAGAGTGCTGGTCTTTATAGTACATGAGACCGGAATGCTCTTACTGTAGATTGCATTGCACTGTACACACAGCGCCCCTATCTCCTCCAAAGGCTGCTCAGTGCTCACCTCCCAGCAGCAACAAATGTGGATAGGGGGCGGTGTGTGTATCAGGGGCGGATCCAGAGTCTAGTTTCAGTAGGGGCACTCCCGGAACATAAGGTGTTGCTTACAGAACTATATTTAACGTATCATACAGTCTCCTAACCTTGTTTACAACAATGACACTGTTTTAAAGTGTTACATGCATCTGATCACAATGCCGGTATCATATGTATTCCTACTGAGGCGCCGTACACACGGCCGAGGTTCTCGCTGAAAATCAGCGAGAACCTCGCTGGAATGCACATTCCAGCGAGGACCTCGGCCGTGTGTACGGTCTCGGCGAGCTTCCCGTCGGGAAGCCCGTCGAGCCGAAATAGAGAGCACGCTCTCTATTTCCTCGACGGCCCGCCTGGATGAATGGCTGGTTGCCATTCCCGACGGGCGGGTCGCCGATTTCGACGGCCGGCAGGGAACCTCGACGGGCGGAACGATGTGTTCTGCCCGTCGAGATTCCCTGCCGTGTGTACGCGGCCTGAGACACACAACCACGTTATCCCAATATGACATGCTGGTGCAGGTCCCTGAACGCACCCTGCATGCATTCTGGGACCCGCACGCATGACATATTGGGATATAGCGGCTGTGTGTCTCAGTAGAAATAAATGGGATGCCGGCATTGGGATGCATGTAACACTTTAAACATCCCCAAGCCAGCAAAAGACAGCTCTGCGTGCTAGACGCATGTCTGCAGCATGCCCTGTGTGAATGAAGCTTAACGATGATTTTTTCTGTCATTCTATATAATCATTATTATCATGATAATCACACAATACAGGTGCTGTGGCTCAATGCACCCTGTACTGTGTGATGATCATAAGGATAATGATTAGTAATTGTAATATGGCACATGGAGGGAGTTAATGTACTCTCTGACCAGTGATAAATAATTAACCCCTTTGTGCTGCATTAGTGGCAATGTTTATAAACCCCTTCATGCTGTAGCATAAAAGGGTTTAATTAACACTGATGGTGCCAATGACTGTCATTAATGCAGCACACAAAGGGGTTAATTGCCACAGGTCAATAATACTTAGGTGAGTACATTAACCCCCTCCAGGCTCCATGTGCTATATTACAATTTGCATTGTAAATTACTTAACCCCCCCCCTTCCGCAAAGCATTAATCACTTTACATATCGAAGACGGAGGTGTTTAAGACGGCATTGTTATGCAAATGAGCTACGTGATTACTCACTTGCAGACACTGAGCTCTGGTTACAGGTCCTGACTCTTGCGAGCATCTTCTCTTCAATCCCGCGCTCCCAGCCTCTGAATCATGACGTCAGACCAGCCGGGACTAGGAAGCCCCTGTCGGGTGGAGATCACTCCGCCTGACAGGGAAGTGAAACAACACTCGCACTGTTCTGCTGCTACTCTGCAGGTGTGTAGCAGCGATCTTGGTGTCACCGAATAGTGACACTACTACTGGGCCCCTCTAAATGAACTGATGGGGCCCAGGGAATATATCTTAGGCCACCTGGGAGCCGGGGGAAGCAGAAAAATAGTCCCTTCAGATGATGCCTCGTAACGTGAATCTGTCATTCTCTGCTCCACCGATCCTCCTGCTGTCCGGGCCCCCTGTATGCCCGGGCCCCCTACAGGAGAGCTGGTGGTCCCCCCTATCAGCGGCCCTGGTTAGGACAATGGAGAATTATTCTACTAGCACTACCTACATCTCAAAGACATTTATCAAGAACCTAATCTCACCTCTTCCAGAAAATTCACTGTGAAACGCTGCTCTATGAAATGTGTTTTACTCAAAGAATGTGCTATAGATGTGCTTACCTGTCCATAATCACCTATATCTTCTCTAGTACCCACATGCCATCTGACCTTGTATATGTTCTTCTATGTGCCTGAAACCCCCAAATCTTCATCTACTTCTCATACTTCGTTGCTCTTGCTCTGGGTCTGTACTTTCACTTATTGCTTTCTCAATGATCAATGATCCACCTGAATGGTCCACTTTTCTGTCCCCATTCGAGCCAAATGCTGCTCTTTCCACTACTGTATGGCTCTGGGCTCTGTATCCTCTTTTCCCTTGCATGTGAGGTTTCTCAATTCATCTCTGTTTCTCCCTTCTATTTAGTTACCTGTTGCAGGAGAGGTTCCCAGGAGAGGTTTCATGAATAATTTATAGACCAATATAGATTGTTTTTTTATGTTCAGATGTAGTTATAAAATTAGGGTATTATAATTAGAAATCTTATGCAGCTATAATATATCTGATGAGTGGAGGAATATGTGCACGGTGTATAAGTAGATACTCAACAAAATGGTTTATTGAATGATGGACTATAAATAGATGGATGTGATTACTTATTCCAAATTTCCTGATGATGACACGTGACGAAGTATGTTGGGCGGGCTTGTTGACGTCATTGCACATGGGCTAGGACAGGTTTATGTGCTGATGCAAGCTGTATATCAAACAGTGCTACACTGACAAATGTTAGTGTGTTTTAAAAAGTTTTTAATAAAGGTTATTATATAAACAGTAGAGATGGTGCCGATGTTCAAGTCGAATGTAAGTTTGACTCAAATATTGGGTGTTCGTTTGTAGAACAAGCTAACATTTGGGGCTCTCGCGGCAAGTTTGCCCACCACTGAGCACCCCATAATGCCCTGTGCAGAGCATTGACAGCTGCTAATTGGTCAAAGCATGCAAAGGGATCTAGCGAACAAAATTCGTTCCGGAAGCATTCTTGTAATCCAAAGCACTTGTATATCAAAGTGAATTTTCCCATAAGAAATAATGGAAACTGAAATGATTTGTTCCACAACCATTTATTCATTAATACTTCAGTTTATAGTCCATATAAAAAGATTATAGCAATGGTTGTGTAACCATAAAATGTCCATCCACAAGGGGAATAGAAGCAGAAATCCATCAGAAGCTACAGTGTATAAAAGAGAAGAGAGGCACCTCTAAGTGTAGCAATATGGTTACATCTAATGAAGGTACAACATTTACCAACTCACATGGTTGATGATTTAAAGAGGCTCATCTAAGTATCAGGACCTTCCTTTGGAGTGTGCGAGGGCACCAGTGGCAACAGGGGCACCGTGCGGCCATCACAGCTTGCAGAATTTGAGTCACAATCAGTTACTCACATGATCATCACAGGGGTCCGACCAGGTCCCCCTGTGCGCTGCCAGGTCCCCCTGCCCTGGGACTGGGTGAAGAGCAATGCATTGGCTGCGGCTGCGGCATTGGCTGCGGCACGTGAAAAAATGGCTGCTGCTGGCCCCGACAGGCACACTGCACATGCGCCGCCGCTGCTTGGGAAAGCCCGAAAACGCTTGCCTATTCTCGGGTAGACGGCGGATGCGCAGTGGCGTCTAAGCACTGGGCAGCGCCATTTTTAAATGCAAAGCCGCACCGTCCACCGAAAGGTAAGTCACACTGAGCCCCTGACCCTGCATGCATCTACTTTTTCAGATAAAAAGAAAAAGTATTTACTTTTTATAACCAGCCTACACACAGAATGGGAGGAGGATATAAGGAACTTAACATAAGAAAAAAAAAAGTAAAATACAATAAAATAATGTATAAAAATAACATGTTTGCTACATAATTGCATTGGTAATGGCAATTACATACATGTATGTAATGTATACATGTATGTATGTATGTATGCCATGTATGTAATGTAATGTGTAATGTAATGTGCATGTAATGTAATTTGGGGGGGGGGGGGGGCGCCACAGGATTAGCTCGCACAGGGCGCCTGAACACCTAAGGCCGGCCCTGCTAAGTATGCAGGCATCCGGGGTAAAGCTGTCTGCAATCGTGACTGGGAAGACTATCCTGCAGTAGAGTGATCTGAAAGCGAGGCTTGAATCGCTCGTAGAGCGCAATATGGACGGGATGACGTCAATGGTGGTCAGGAGGATGGTTTATGTAGACATTTTTACTCTGGATGCCTGCATACTTAGATATGCCTTTTTTTAATCATCAACCCTGTGAGTTTCTAAATGTTGTATCTTCATTTAAACGTAACCATATTGCTACACTCAGAGGTGCCTCTCTTCTCTTTTGACTTGCTATATCAAGACATCGCTTGTATAGCAAGTCAAAATGTATTAAAAAATGTTGCTTGTCTTGCAAAACCTCTCAAACCAAGTTACTCTCAAACCAAGGTTTTTACTTGTATGTTTCTTTATTATGATTGTTTGGCATTGGAACATGCAATCATTTTGTATTCCATAGATAGAAAAGGCTGTTAGGACTCACCTCTAGTATTAGTTCTCCATTACTGCAGGAGAGGTAAAGATTTGTTCCATTGATTTTCAAAGTAATTGGCACTTTGTCTGTATTGGATCTTTGAATATAACTTGTAATTTCAAACTTTGCTAAATATATAAAAAACAAATGCACAAAAATGTAAAATTTTTGATGATGTATATATTAGTATATTGTAATTACTTTGGAGCATTTGGAACATAGTCAATGCTACTGTGAGCACCAGAAATGAAAAATGTGAAATCATTGGCAAAGTGCGTTAGAGATCTGTTGATTTTCAATGTCTTATAACAGGATGACAATGCTGTTCTCTCTGCAGTTAAATTAAGCCAAACTCCAGCTAAAACGTAAAAAAAACAGTTACATCAATATATAAGAAAATGCGCCCATTAGTTAATTGACTGAATATAAAACATATTTTTTAGTCTTACTTTACTAATGATAATATTCCCTCCATTTATGTGTTCCGGAGCGCATTTTTTTAAGATTTACATAATCTAGAACAGCCTTTTTTAACCAGGATGCCCAGGCACCCTGGGGAGCCTTCAGCTTTTATTCAGGGGTTTCTTGGCAAAATACCTAAAAGATTCCCTAATATTGTATGCACATTGTATACATTTAAGTACACACTTGAGTGGATTTACTAAAGGTCCCTGAGGTCTAATGGTGACCTCCAAAGTTAGGGACAGCGGACATCCTTCTGTGTAGAGTGGGTTACGAGGCATGGTGGGTGCAATGTAAAGGCGCCAGACACTTCTTGATTGCAAAGAGATTTATTTTTTCTTAAACAGAACTGTGGGAGAGAGGGTTAGGACCAGGACACCCTTTAACCTCCCTGGCGGTATGATTCTTTCAGATTTTAGGTGCTGAAAGCGGTACCATTATTTGCAAGGAAATTTGGCGTTTTATACTGTAGGCCTGTAATTCTTAGGAATAACTCACTTAAATCTGACCAAACAAGAGTCTAATAGGCATCCCGGGTATGACATTGTTTTTAAAACAAAATGATAAATTATAATATAATAAATTATTATAAATAATTATAACAAATAATAATATAATTATAATACAAATTATTCAATAATGTAATCAACTCAAAATCACTGAAGGAAGAGTAACTTTGCAGAGTCAGGCTTGGATAGAGAAAGCAGTTCTGCCTTCTGTAATTAAATCAATCACGTCACCACTCCAGCCGGAATGGGTGCATCCAGATCTGACGAAACAGCGGAGGCTGTGAAACGCGTTTTCCGATTGGCTGGCCCGGCTCCCACGTCACTTCTGGTGCGACGACGGCAGGCTGCGCTCCATGCTGAAACGCACGCCGTTCTGAATCTGTTTCTCCGGCTCCTAGCTCCCTCGTGGTTCCCTGAGGCTCTTGAGACATTGGAGTTCTCATTACCTCCAGCACTTTGCTGCCAAGGACTGTGGATTGGAATCACTGATGACCTACAGTGACACTGGGCCCGCACCACTATTTATTTGCCTGTGATATTACTCCTTTTGTGAGTAGCCAATTTATTGTCTATGATATTTTATCTATTAAATCCTTGCTTACTGCACTTAGATTGGCGCATCTTTTTTCTGTTTTACTGTATGTAATGTGTTTGTTTACCTTTTTGAATATGGCGCCGTTCTCTGCCCCCGTGCGTCGTAACGTCGCAAGGAACGGAGCTCCGCGGGACACAGAGGCACTGTGTGAATCGAGCGAGCACCCGCTCTCTCACACAGCGTGTATGCATCGCTGGATCCAGGGACAAGGTAAGTAA
Source organism: Rana kukunoris (assembly GCA_029574335.1). NCBI lineage: Eukaryota > Metazoa > Chordata > Amphibia > Anura > Ranidae > Rana > Rana kukunoris. Next base: position 465,418,751 of record CM056051.1, on the reverse strand, counting down.
CTTTGTCTGTGCACTCTGCGAGGCGAGCCCGAGTCAGACTCGGGGTTACCGATCGCAGCACAAAAATTTAACCCCGAGTCAGACTCGGGAATACCGCCAGCGGCGCCAGGGGGGTTAAACCTTAGTAGTTGCAATGTTAATTAGCAGACTCCGAGACTTCTATAGACAGCCATGCAGGGAAAGGCACCCAGCAGGACGCCACATCCACATGTGTAGACACGCTGTCTCCTATGGTACCAATCTTGAACAGTTTCTAATAAAGGTTATAATGAACTCTTTCACTTCCTTCACAATCTCCTTTTTCGATCTTCCCTCGACTAAGCTCTCAGTCTATCACCTAGACCTGCTGATCCACTGCCACTGGATCTCCTGAGCTTTTCCAATCCTCTCACTGAGTATCTTCCTCAAGTGTCACCCCCACATCCCTGCTGGGTCCCTAGCTTGGCATTCACAGATACTCCTGTAGCGCCCCCTTACTTCCAGAAAGGGTGCTACGCTAAAGAAATTAAAAGAAAAAAGAAACTGACCTCCTTCTGAATTTTGTTTTGGGGAGGCTGTTAGTCCAGATGAGGGGTTATAAAATATCCATTTGTTTCTCTCATCATGAATTTGAGATGTTTGACTGGTTCTTTTTTTATAGACTTCCCCTCCAGCTAATCGCACGTCTTCTTCTTCTTCTTCTCCATCGGGCCTATAATATCTCCCATCTAAATTGAAATGAGCAAGAAATAGAGGTCATTTAGGTAAATATTCTCTTAATACATATTTTACATACAATAGGTATAGTACTCAGTGTATTAATTCCACATTATGATGGCCTATTTTTATGAGTTGGCATTATCCTGTGTGCCCTTCAGTGCCAACACAGTGCCCATCACTGCCATTACAGTGCCACTACAGTGTTCATCAGTGCCACCACAGTGCTCATCAGTGTCATACAGTGCTATCAGTACCACTACAGTGTCCATCAGTACCACCACAGTGCTCATCATGCCATCAGCGCCATTACAGTTTCCATCAGTGCCACTACAGCGTTCAAATGTGCCACTGCAGTGCTCATTAGTGCCACAACAGTGCTCATCAGTGCCACTACAGTTCCACTATAGCGCCCATCAGTGCTTATCAGTGCCACTACAGGGCTCATCAGTGCCCATCTTTGGGTGCTTATCAGTGCACATCAGTGCCATCAGTGAGTGTTTATCCGTGCTCATCAGTAACCTCAGTGCCATCAGTGCCCTACAGTCCATCAGTGAGTGCTCATCAATGCCCCTAAAGTGCTCATCAGTGCCACTACAGTGCCCATCAGTGAGTGCTCATAAGTGTCACTCTATCAGTGGATCCTCATCAGTGCCCTGTCAGTTCTGTAAAAAAAAGTGTAAAAAAAATGGGGTTTCATTTTTTTCCCAAAATTTCCAAAAAACTTGTGAAAAAACTGACATGTTCAAAAGATTTGTTATGCCCCATAAAATATACAGTACATTGGGATGTTCGCTTTTCAAAATGGTAATGTTGTGTAATTCCACTTTCCTGGTGCTCCAGGGCCTTTAAAAGCGTAATAGGTAGTTATAGTATTTCACAAAAGTAAGTAAACCCTAACATTTTGGTAAATACTTTATTATTTTCTTTTTATGTGACAACACTGAAGAAAAAAAACACTTTGCTACAATGTAAAGTAGTAGTAGTAATTGGCTGTCTCCTGAAAATAACTCAACACACAGCCATTAATGTCTAAACCACTGGCAACAAAAGTGAGTACACCCCTAAGTGAAAATGTCCAAATTGGGGCTAAAGTGTCAATATTTTGTGTGGGCACCATTATTTTCCAGCACTGCCTTAGCCCTCTTGGGCGTGGAGTTCTCCAGAGCTTCACAGGTTCCACTGTTGCACTCCACCATTTTAGAGACCTTTGCACTCTTCCACCTTCCAATTGAGGATGCCCCACAGATGCTCAATAGCTTTAGGTCTGGAGACATGCTTGGCCAGTCCAACATGCCTGAAATTCAGTTTCAAAGGGTCTTAGCAGTCCCACGGGGTCACATAAAACCCAGGGAGGGAAAATGGCTAATGTGTCAAAATGTGACATGTTTCACTTATAGGTGTACTCACTTTGTTGCCAGCGATTTAGACC